>OZ014427.1:19073207-19606702 GCA_963966015.1 Aphidecta obliterata
ACATGAATTTTTTATGTTTACGATGCATTTCCTAGAACTGAATTCTGAATGCGCATAAAAAATACTTCATATTTGCCCATTTAAAACGTTTTTTTGGGACAATCACTCTGTACAAATCTTAAAAGATTTCTTCATAAGGTTTTCATGCGCTTTCACTTAACTACCAAATATTCTCGATGAATGAATTAATGAAGTTCAGACTCACTCAAAAAATTCCGAAAAGAAATAATTTCCCTTCTTTATGGATATTTATTTCTTTCATCAATCACTAACCAACTTCAAATTTCCTTCGTCTCGCAAAACTTCAGAGCCGGGTGGCTATATTGATTTAAGCTCGAGCGAATCCGTTTCCAGATGAATACAGAATTATGTTTTAATCGCGGACTGAAGCCCTCAGTCGGGCTTATGATAATTTCGCAACCACAAAGGAAAATCGACATTAACCGGTATGATTTGCATTCGAGAAGCCCGACCGAGAGTTCTTTTTTCCGGATTCAATTTGCGCACCAATTGACGATTCAAGATGCTCATTGTTGCATAATCACTTGCCTGGTCATGGCTAATCAAGAGGTATCGCATTACCATCCGACAAACGTATCATTTGTGCATACAGCAGTTTCAGCTGGCTGTAATGACGAAAGCTTTGAGGCCAGAAGCCGAAAGACATCCGCTGGAGAGGTATAAAAACATTTGCCTGCGATCAGGGTTCTTCTTTACGATTTGCCAATTATTGGAATAGGGGAGAATTGATGCCTTTTTATCCCCGGTGGATGGTTTTGAGGTTTACTTCAGCAGCGTTATTTTTCTGAGGAACGTGCAGAAAGCTATACTTTCCCGTACGCGATTTCCATTTCCCGAACGTAGCGATAGCGGTATTAGGGCTGGCAATGAAAGTACGAGAGAGATACTTTCCGTCCAATTTTTGAACAATCAGTTTTTACAAAAGAAGTCTTCAATCAAACACTCTCATTTTATTATAATTATAGAAATGCGGATAGAAAAATTTCGAAAAGCACTGCCGTGAAGGCAGGAGCTTTTGAGCGCTCGTACAGGCACCTTGTAGGTAGATTCGCATTCTCCAGTTTTACAAACCAATTGGAAAGATTTTGACAGCTGTCAAAGAAAATTTCAAACCAACGCGAAAATCCAGACTTCACGTCAGTGCTTTGGGTCCATTTTTTCGATAATTCGCTAGAATTTTCTACGGTATCTATGGTCTTGGTAATGCAATCTGGACAAAATTATACACTATTCTTCATATATGTGCGAAATTTCATTTCAATCCAATAAGTATTTTCGAAATTATCAGAAAAAATATAGTTTGAACGGCAATATTTACGGAACCCCTAGTCTAATTTGGCTCATTGATAAAAAGGATCGCGAAATTCGCGATCCGAACCTATCCTGAAAATTTCGAGTCACTAGGCCTTTTTGTTCGAAAGTTATGATTTTCTATGGTTTCTATGATTCTGATCATACGATCTGGAAGAAATGTAGCTCGAATATATAATTCTCAATTTAAATTCAAAATTTCGTCGAGATCGAATCCATAATTTTGAAATGATCAAGAAAACTGAATTTCAAACGGCCATATTTACGGAACCCCTAGTCTTATTTTGCTCATTGATACACGTTAACGCTACATTAACGATCCACACCTATCCTGAAAATTTCAAGTCTCTAGGCCTTTCCATTACAAAGTTATAATTTTCTATGGTTTCTATGGTTCTGGTCATGCGAGCTGGACAAAATTCTGCATGTAGCTTGAGTACGTAATTATCCATCTGAGTGCAAAATTTCACCTCGATCGAATCAGTAGTTTCGGAGTAATCAGAAAAACAAAATTTCGAGCGGCCATATTTACGGAACCCCTTGACGAATTTTGCCCAATAACGAACTTAACCGCGGCATTCGAGATTCGAACCTACCCTGAAAATTTCAAGTTTTTAGGACATTCCGTTCGAGAGTTATCGTGTATACGGCCGGACGGCCGGACGGACAGACTCGAATTTTTCGACGGATTCGTCATCAGTGAGTCGAACATAGTCGATTGAGACCATTTTCGGCTCAAAATTCGAAAAATACAGACATCGTGACGAAATGATATAGCCCTCGTGTAAGTAGTACGAGCGCTCAAAAATAACTCAAAGCATTATTTATTTGTAATTATTGTAAACATCAATATTAAGCTTACAGATCGTTATAATTTGCAACTTTATTGCAGATATCGGTTACAGCTTCAGATCTCAAGGCAGATTTAGCGAGATATAAATGACCATAAATTTGGCATTGCCTTCTTTAGTAATATTTTTTGCTTTTTTTTGATTGAAAATCAATATTTTGTTCCTTCAAATGAACTTAAGAAACTTGCTAATCTTATGTTTTCCCATACTTCCATTGCAATTTCGTTTCTCTTTCAAGCTTGTCACTTCCTTATCCTAGCACCATCTCAAGAAAAGATCTTTTTGAGCGCTCGTACTACTTACACGAGGGCAATATCATTTCGTCACGATGTCTGTATTTTTCGAATTTTGAGCCGAAAATGGTCTCAATCGACTATGTTCGACTCACTGATGACGAATCCGTCGGAAAATTTGAGTATGTCCGTCCGTCCGGCCGGCCGTCCATAAGCACGATAACTCTCGAACGGAACAACTAGAGACTTGAAATTTTCAGTGTGGGTTCAGTTCTCGAATGCCTCGGTTGAGTTCGTTAATAGGCGAAATTCCACTAGGGGTTCCATAAATATGGCCCTTCAAAATTTTGTTCCCCTGATTATTTGAAAACTACAAATTTGATTGAGATGAAATTCTGCACTCCAATGGAGAATGAGGTGTTCGAACTACATGTGAAATTTTGTCTAGATCGCATGACCAGAACCATAGAAACCATAGAAAATTGTAACTTTCGAACGGAAACGCCTAGGGACTTGAAATTTTCAGGATAGGTGTGGATCTCAAATGTCGTGATCATGTTCATCTATGAGCGAAATTGTACTAGGGGTTCCGTAAATATGGTCGTTTGAAATTTAGTTTTCTTGATTATTCCAAAACTACAGATTCGATCGTGACGAAATTTTGTATACTAATGGACAATGATATATTCAAGCTACATTTCTCCAGATCACATGACCAGAACCATAGAAACCATAGAAAATCATAACTTTCGAACGGAAAGGCCTAGGGACTCGAAATTTTCAGGATAGGTGTGGATCTGAAATGTTCACGTTTATCAATGAGCAGAATTATACTTGGGGTTCCGTAAATACGGTCGTTTGAAATTTTGGTTTCTCGATAATTTCGAAACTACGGATTCGATCGAGATGAAATTTCGTATTTTAATCGAGAATGATATATTAAAACAATATTTTGTCCAGATCGCATGACAAAAACCATAGAAACTATAGAAAATTGTAACTTTTGAACGCAAAGGCTTAGGAACTTGAAATTTTCAGGGTTGGTTTGGATCGCGAATATCGCGGCCACGTTCATCAATGAGCAAAATTAGACTAGGGGTTCCGTAAATATGGCTGTTCAAAATATTTTTTTCCTGATGATTTCGAAACTACTGATTGGATTGGGATGAAATTTTGCACCTAGCTTAGGAATAATGAATTCACTACGTGCCAAATTTTGTCTAGATCGTACCACCAAGACCATAGATACCGTAGAAAATTTTAGCGAATTATCGAAAAAAAAATGGACACCTAAAGCACTGACATGAAGTCTGGAGTTTCGCCTAAGTTTCAGAATTTTTGTGACAGCTGTCGAAAATTCCTTCAATTGATTTCTAAAACTGGAGAATGCGAATCTACCTACAAGGTGTATGTACGAGCGCTCAAAGGCTCCTGTCTTCACGGCAGTGCTTTTCGTAATTTTTTTCCCATTTCTTTATCTTGATTGTAGGCAATAAATCTTAATTCACCGAAGCAGCTGCTTCCAAAATAGCTTCTGTCTTCATCCGAAAAATCTATTTGAGATCTTTGTATCTAGAAAAAATGTTCAAAAAATTTGGGCTTAATAACTTGTCAGTATGAGAAATTCATCTTCATATACTTCAAAAGATGGAATCAATTCTTCCTTCCTCCACAGTATTTATTATTCATCGTAGTTTTTCGAAAACAGTGATTATCCTTATGGATTCAACTGATCCTGAAAGAAACATCTTCCTTGATATTCAAATGCCATATCCACTTCTTTCGTCTCCGCAAAAAGCACCGGAGCAGAGCGGAAGTTCAGCATCACCATCATCACAAGCTCCATCAATTCACGTTTCTCTGTCTCCTTGGACTTGATCATGATTTATTTCCGACACTCTTGGCAAAGTCAAGCACCAAACAACTTTCTCCGTTAGCCCAACCTTGCGCGAGTGCACCAAGGAATGCCAATGTAATTAAACGACACCTTTAAGGTTACGATCGATTATTATATTCGTAATATTCGGAACGTATGATGTACCGTCTTGACTCGGATATGTCGCTTACTTTAACCATGCCCATCTGGGAGAAAACAGAGAAAGTCGTTTATTCTCCGGTCGATCTCCGATCTTTGGAATTCTGCAGAAGAAAATGTTCAGGGCGGAAGAAGGGGTTTTGTGGTAATTTATGGTATTCTGCGTGAAACATTCCTTGTGTTTGCAACAACAAAATATACAGCTAATCCAAATGTAAGGTTGAGTCAAAAAATTGAATCACTGACGTGTTGTCAGGAGTTTTCGAGCGCTCGTTCATCCACCTACTATTGAGAAATTTTTTGACAGGTGGCAAAAAAATGACAGCAGCTCCTTGTCAATTATGCCGAAGCAGCTATTACAGGAATATGAAGATTTTTTTCCGACGATTCGCTAGAAATTCCGCACGTAGTTTGAAAACATTATTCTTCATCTATGTGCGAAATTTCATTCCGATCGAATCAGTAGTTTCGAAATTATAAAATTATAAAGATCTTCAAAATAAATTTGGGTCTGGAATATTCCGACTTTTTTGTTGTTATCTTGTTAGCCATGGTATTATGGCGGAAGACAAGCACAAAAGTTGATTAGTCATTCGAAAGCACAATGAATTGGGTATTTTTTGCTGAAAAGAAAACATGTCCATAATTGATGATTTTTCATCGATGAAACCATTGAAGAAATATGACTGATATGGTTCACTTCAGAATCGTGATATTTAACTCCTTATACCACGCCCGCAATAAGAATTTTTTAGGCACACAGAAATTCCTTTTTTGTAGCAAAATTAATGCGGTTTCCAGATATGTGATCAAATCTGATAAGGCTACAAGGGTGAATGAAGTATAAATGATTTTAACTTCATTATACTCTATAATTTTATTTTTTATACTTGAAATATTTCGTGAAATCAAGAAATGTTCAATTGAAGAATAACCGTCAATTGAAAATCACTTGATTAATCTCCCCTTGAAGTTTGACTCCTTTGAAAGTAGACACCCTGTATAATGGATGATTCACCCAGAGGTAATTTTCCGAAAATAAAAACAATGAAAAAAAATCAACTTTATTCTATGATACATATTTATTATCATACAAATGAACAGTTATTCACAATTATTTCTCAAAGACAATTTCTGTAAAATTGTTGTCCGCAACTGCGGTTGACATGTTCCAATTTCGCGCAATATTGAGCCATTATGCATAAAAACTATACAATTTAGACAGAATAATTTTTCTATCTAGCTATTTTCAAAAATATCTAGTAAGACTGAAACATGAAAACACAATGAAATAATTTATGAAATTATCTAATTCAGTTAGTCATTATACATAATGTCCAGCTAGCATGTATACCTAATTGATGTTTAATCACATTATCTGTGACAGTTGCGGCCGAAGTGATAAATGTAGATATTATTCATAATATCCCGCCTTTATATATAAATCTATCTGATTCAAACAGTGGGATGATGGAGGTAGAACAAATAAAAAAAATTTCAAAATATCTACTCAGATTCAGATCAAGTGATGAAACCGAAAAGTTTCATCCTTTCATAATGATAATTAATTATAATTCTCAAGATACCTCAATATTTAGGTCAGGTTAGATCAGCTTCAGTTAGGAATAGGTGTTAAATATGGGTACAATCGGAGAAATTTTCTAGTATATACAACAGGAATTCGGTTACTTCTACTGGAAATTCCCCCTATATAAGCGACAGAAGGAATATTTGTTGAATTTACGTGATAATTCCCGTCTTTTAATTCCTGTAGAAATAACAAGTTTTACATTACTTGATGCAACCAAACTGTAGTTCGTCATTTCCACAGGAAAATCATAATGAGAAGAAAACCAGAAATTTCTGTGTAGTTACCTAGAGTATTTAACTGGAATTTCTTGCATTTCCTATTGAATTAACCAGGTGGTTTTGGGAGTAATTTCCATGTGTCAAATTTTTGAAATGAATTTTTTTTACTTTAGTTTTTTGACCTTATTGATTGCGATATTCGGTCATCATCTAAATTTTTTAGGACACTCCCAAAATTTTTCAGACTTTCGCAACATCCATCCCGGGATTCGAACCCAGGCCTCCGGCACCCTAGTCCGGTCCGTATTCAAGAAGGCTATCGAGGCGTTCTTGTAATGTTGTCTGTCTAAAGAGTGACTTGGCGAATAAAAGTCTGGAATCGGGGAAGAATTTATATTATACTAGAAGACTCGGCCAGCGTTGCTGTGGCTAAAGTAGTCAAACCAGTGAAATTATTATTATCATTAACCCTAACCTAACCCAACCAACCTAATCATAACCCTATCCTTGATTTTTTTTAAAGTTTCAACCCAGTTCTGAAACAGTTCCGAATTTCTTCAGTTTTGGGAAAGATCCACAAACTTGGCATCACTCCTCGCCTGTTATCGGTCTTTTCGAGTGGTAGGGTGTAGTGGGGACGCGATGACCTGTCGTCAATTTGAGTCCCAGGGTGCCGTGTAGATAATTATGACTCTTTGTCATATATAATGGACAAATAATTTGCAATAAAAAAATATTCCAACTATAAATTGACTATTGAGATATAAAATATCCTATCTTTCAAGTTTGATCAAACTGCACACAATGTGTAAAAATTGATTGAAATCGGTTCAGTATTTTAGAAGTTCATCCCGGACAAACAACGTGGCACTTAATTTTTATACATAAAGATTATATTTATTATAGAGTATCTTTACATTATTCTACCGAATAAGAGAGGAATTCGTTGAATACCAGTAATGACAGACTCCATTATAAATATAAAGAAATTTTTTTCCCTGATTTCGGCGAATTTGATTACGGAATTACTGTCTATAAATGGAAACACCTTTTCTGTCACTTTTGAATCGATATTTTATTCCAAACTTCAACCATATGGTACAACATGGATTAAAATACTTTTCGTTAAACAAGGTTTATTCCGGTAGAAAAATCTGAATTTCTGTAAGAAATACCAAACATACCTGTTGAATCTATAATATTTCACTAGATATTCCTGTAAAATTCACGAAAAATATTCCTTTGAAAATAAAAGTACTTGATCACTGCTATACTTACCGTTTTCCCTTTTCATAGGATTCAATTCACTTCAACCGGAATCGGTACGTCATGTTTCAGGTACAGATGGTTCTCAAAACGATCTTTTCGTGTTGTTATAACAATATTTGCGTTCGAACAACAATAATTCATTCAACCGGAAATTCCTGGGATTCTTTTTCCAGTGTAATTCTCAAAATGAATTCATAGTTAGTTTGAAGAGAGTTTGATAAAATTATCAAAAAAAAATCCATGAACGCACACCGCGTTTATTATGTCAACCAATCTAACTTGCCATTATGAAAAATGCCTAGTAATAACATATCGCATCACCTACTTCAATTAGGCAATAATGTTCAGACATTATGTATAATTGCTTCGATGAAAGGGAAGCTACACGAACCATCCGATGGCCTACTTTCCCAAACGCTGGAGATAAATAATGAATTAATGAAAAACCTCATCACCAATATTCGCATAGATCACCAGTCTTAAACATGAACCTGAATTCAACATAGGAGAGAACAACACTATTCGAATGAACAATCGGAGCGTATAAAATCTTTCAGTTTATTATGCAGAGCTTAGATTTCGACCATTACAAAACCAATCAATCTTGATTTCATTGCACCACTTAAATAATAGAGGAAATCCATTTACGTACTTCAATCAGAGCGAGGCTATCTCAACATCGCATGATGTTCGAGTTTTTATACGTTTTTCGAATATTTGGCGGGGTACTAAAACGTATCCTCATAAACTAGTTCCATTCGCATATCATCTGCTTTGATCGAATCTGTTCACTTGAGTGCACTGAAATTATATCATATGAGGAGTGCTGAGATTTGATGGGCCCATTTTGAAATTCATGCTGAATTCGTAGAAGAATTACATACATAAAGGTCTAATATAAGAAGTTGACACCACTCGCTTCCCTTCAAGTATTTGCGTATGAATTGCTAACAGAGATGAGTTGAAAATAAGAATTATTATTCTTGAAGTTTCATAACCGTGAAAAATTGAGCAGCAAAATGAGCATCGAGCAAACGAAGTGACGTCGAAAAAATAAACCTTTGTGTGAAAATTGCATAGTTTTTTCGAGTAAATCGAAGAGTGGTCATAAACCTATTAGATAAACCGTAGACGCAGACAGACGAAACCACTACACGGAGAATTGACTGCTATGCGTTTCGTTGAATGAAAAAGCACAAATTACGTGGCCAGACTTTCGATTTGCATGTAAATCGAGTTTGTTTGGGCGACCGCAACCGATATATTTTTTCTGAATCCCAACAGAACCAGAGAACAGTATGTACTCAGACATAATGGTTTTCTTGGATGATATAGGAAAAAACATATCGATTCCGGAACAGCAGATATCATATCGGAAGCCCTTCTGAAAAACGAAAGATTTTCGAAACCTGCCCCTTTTGGAGAAGGACTCCAACGATTCTTTTTTACAATTCCCCAATCTAAGGAGTTGCCTAAACTAATTACAGCATCACTATAGGTGGGTCGTTATATTCCAGATTTCATAGGCCAATGCCAATCAATATAATTGATCCCAAAAACAAAGCATTCCGACATTTATTCTAAATATCTTCCGAGAATATCTTGGCTAGATGAGGGAGTTCCGAGGGGAGTTCTGATGGGATTAAATAAGCTATTTTATAATAACGCATCGACCATATAAGCCTTAGTATACTGTAAGAACTCATAACTCATACGTACGGAAGTGAAAACCTCATTATTTCACACATAATTTCACAGCAAAAAACCGTTTCGATGTAGTTAAATCCCTCTTATTTGCCAAGATCATTGTTTCATTACTCGTATTATGGTAATGAAAATTCTTGAATTAATATTATTCGACTTTCGATAGACAAATTGGTTTTTTTTCTCACTAATCTCACTCTTTCTAACGAGTTGATTTACTCATTCCAATGTATATTCGTAGAAGTGAAGAAGTTATTAATTGCATTCTCATGACACTGGAATAAGTTCTGAAGCCTTTGAAACAATGGAAATACAACTTGCATACGTAAGATTATGAATGACTCCTCAACGGTACATTTGAAATACAATGACCCATGTGCTCTAAGAGTTGGTGTTAAAGAGTGTCTTCAAGTTGAAGTAAGCTTTTTGAAGACCTGTTGCACCTGGATTGAGAACTTGACAGAGTAATTCAGTAAACAGAAGTTCAAAAAAGGGTTGAGTTCCTCAGTTTCCAATATTTGATCGTTATTCGGTTCATGAAAAATGTTAGAGTAGAGCCTTATATTTTAGAATAAACGATTTTACTATTAATTGAACTAAAGTGATGATTTATTATATCAATTCAACGAACTTTAGGAAAAAAGAATCAAAACGACGCGCTTCTCCACTTGGAAATATTTATTAGGATTTTTTGTTTGAATTTTTGTGTTTGAAACTGTGGAGAGTATATATGATTTGAATAATTCGGGATGTCCTCAACAATTATTATTAATTTAGTTGCTAGAAAGGTCCATCTCTGCCGCTGAAGGTTGTTGCCTGAAATTATACTAAATTACCTCATACAACTTGATCTATTATACCGAATTTTAGGAAAAATGGAAAATCACGAGAAAACATGGCTTCAATTAACCTGAATAAAAACTTTTGGATTCATTCAAAGCCAATAAAAGGGGATTCTTCGCAACGAAAAGATGAATGCTCTTACGTTCGATGTGTGCATTTTGAGGCTTTTGAGGCCTTTTCTGATATTAAGTTCCATGCCTTTTTTGAAAGTGCTATCTCATTATAACCGAAAAAAAAAACCAAGTCTTGCAGACGCCGCTTTTAGGACTTATCAATGCTCCATTGATGCACTTTACGAATGATGAGAATTATTTGGACTATTTCCATCATCTATGGAATTTCTAGGTTCACACGTTTTGCCGTGATTACTTATACCGTCTTCAGAGCATGTCTAAAAGGGACATTTTCATCAATTTGTAAAAACAAAATGAGATAAAACTCACGTCAACTTTTTTGCTAGAGTTTTTCATTGATGTACCACACCGATTATAACTTTTAAAATTAAATATTTACAGAAAAAAAAATTATAAAAAGCACTGCCGTGAAGTTAGGAGCTTTTGAGCGCTCGTTCATCGACATTGTAGGTAGATTCGCATTTTCCAGTTTTAGAAACAAATTAAAAAATTGTTGACAGCTGTCGAAAAAATTTTCAAACTGAGGCGAAACTCCAGACTTCACGTCAGTGCTTTAAGTGATTTTTTTTCGATAATTCGCTAGAATTTTCTACGGTATCTATGGTCTTGGTAATGCGATCTGGCAAAATTTCCCACGTAGTTTGAATACATTATTCTTCATCAATGTGCAAAATTTCATTCCAATCCAATGCGTAGTTTCGAAATTGTCAGTAAAAAAAAATTTCGAGCGGCCATATTTACGGAACCCCAAGTCTTATTTTGCTCATTGATGAACTAACCGCGAAATTCGCGTATTGATGCAAGATTTAGGTCAGTTCAAGAAAGAAATTTTTTACTAAACCTTCGTTTTCGGTAAAAAGAGCTTTTCTTCCAGAGAAAGTGAGAGTTGATCTTTTTTGTTGATTTCCTATTGTTTTAAGCCTTTTATAATGTGTTGTTTCCATGTTGGGTCAGCGTGCTAGATATTTCACACTTTTCACAGTTTTGTCTTTAGATTGTGTCCAATGTTTTTATCCCGGCTCTTCTGGGTCTTTGTGAAAGACAGCTTAGAAGCTCATTAAAGAGCTTGTGTGAGTTGGGAGATGCGATCGTCTCCCCCAATTAAGGAACACCGGTTATTCTTTGGCCTTTGAGCGACGTTGCAGTTTTGTTAACTTAACGTGTGAGATGTGAATCGTATGTGTTTTTCGTGATATTATTCAATATGTATCGTTATAAGAATATCTATGATTTGAGATTCTGCACACGAATGCACATTATTTGACCTTCTGATACCCACTATGAGAAAAATTGTGGTTCCATTGATTGATAAATTGCATTCCTTAATTGAGCGCTCGTACTACTTACACGAGGGCTATATCATTTCGTCACGATGTCTGTATTTTTCGAATTTTGAGCCGAAAATAGTATCAAACGACTATGTTCGACTGATGACGAATCCTTCGAAAAATTAGAGACTGTCCGTCTACACGATAACTCTCGAACGGAATGTCTTGAAGACTTGAAATTTTCAGGGTAGGTTCGAATCTCGAATGCCGCAGTTAAGTTCGTTATTGGGCAAAATTCGCCGAGGGGTTCCGTAAATATGGCCGCTCGAAATTTTGTTTTCTGATTACTTCGGAACTGCAGATTCGATCGAGGTTAAATTTTAAGCCGAAAATGGTCTCAATCGATAGAGTTCGACTCACTGATGACGAATCCGTCGGAAAATTCGAGTCTGTCCGTCCGGCCGTCCGTAAGCACGATTACTCTCGAACGGAACAACCTAGAGACTTGAAATTTTCAGTGTGGGTTCAGTTCCCGAATGCCTCAGTTGAGTTCGTTAATGGGCCAAATTCCACCAGGGGTTCCGTAAATATGGCCGTTCAAAGTTTTGTTCTCCCGATTACTTGGAAATTACAGATTTGATCGAGATGAAATTTTGCACTCAATAGGATAATGAGGTATTCAAGCTACATGTGCCAGAACCTTAGAAACCATAGAAAATTGTAACTTTTGAACGGAAACACCTAGGGACTTGAAATTTTCAGGATAAGTGTGGATCTCGAATGTCGTGATCAAGTTTATTTATGAGCAAAATTATACTACGGGTTCCGTTAATACGGTCGTTTGAAATTTTGTTTTCTCGATAATTTCGAAACTACGGATTCTATTGAGATAAAATTCTGTATTTTAATCGAGAATGATATATTAAAGCAACATTTTGTCCAGATCGCATGACCAGAACCATAGAAACCATAGAAAATTAAAACTTCCGAAGGGAAAGGCCTAGGAACTTGAAATTTTCAGGGTAGGTTTGGATCGCGAATATCGCGGTCACGTTCATCAATGAGCGAAATTAGACTAGGGGTTCCGTAAATATGGCCGTTCAAAATATTTTTTCCCAGATAATTTCGAAACTACTGATTGGATTAGAATGACATTTTACACCTAGCTGAAGTATTCAAACTACGTGCGAAATTTTGTCCAGGTCGCATCACCAAGACCATAGATACCGTAGAAAATTCTAACGAATTATCGAAAAAAAATTGATCAGCTGAAGCACTGACATGAAGTCTGGAGTTTCGCCTAAGTTTGAGATTTTTTTTGACAGCTGTCGAAAATTCCTTCAATTGATTTTCAAAACTGGAAAATGCGAATCTACCTACATAGTAGATGTACGAGCGCTCAAAAGCTCCTGACTTCACGGCAGTGCTTTTCGTAATTTTTTTTAATTTGTTTGGTTTTCGGTAATTTAAAACGAATTTCATTACCTGTTGAGAAAATAAAGGACTCGGATTGTTGAGATCACTAGGCGAATAATTTCCTCCCTTCAAAGTTGTAGGTTTGAAGTTAAGCCTGTGATAACTGTTAATAATTTCATTCGCACACTTTTATGTAAGATATAGGTCAACACCTTCCTGTGATTTTTGCTGAACAATAAATCGAAAAACAAATATGTAGATATAACAAAGATATTTTCATTCGAACACTATTTCAGGAATATTTTCAGAATTTTAATCTTTTCAAAACTCATTTATTCAGTTTGACATATTCGGGCATTATGAAATCTTTGAAATAGTATATAAAATTCGAGAATCCCAGTATCTTGCCCTACACATTGAAGCAGATGTACCAGGCTTTCTCTAAAGACGACTGTGGTTCTCCGTAAGGTTTTTTACTGTGTCCGTACGCCACTCGAGGCTCAGCAATGTTAATTGCTTACCTATTAGAAATTGATGGAATATAGTACTCCAGGTCATAAAATTTTTTTCCTGGCCGTAGGATTCCAACCCAGAACCTTTCGATCACGAGTCGAACGCCTCGGCACCATGTAATAGTGAACAGTCCAGGGGTTTAAGGACATGTTTTTTGGTCGAAGAGTAAATTTTATATGCAAAGATTTTTAGTCTTTTTTAAATATTGTTGGAGGGTTTTTAGAAATCGCAGTTTGAGGATATGATGAAGAAAATGGCGGAGTCATCGGTAAACGTCCCGGTTAAAGTCAAAAAAGGCAAATCTGTGTGAAGAAAATATAGAAGGGGTCCGAGAACATTGGATTTTTCTTCATCAAATCTGGCTCTCGAAATAAATCCCAATCGTCGTACTTATGATATTTGGACCTATTAACTGAGTTTGCCGACCACTGCTCCGCAGACATTGACATTGACTGGCATGTTACATCTGCGCGAAAAGTAACAGTAATCCATGGGTAATCTATCTGAAACTCCCTAATGGCCGGTCATCTTATTATAATAATGCAATATTTACGCGAGGGCTATTATTATTTGCCGCGCCACTTTAATGTGCCGAAGTGAACGTCCGCGATGTTGCGATCATCGCACTCGCGAACTTCAATTGTTTTACAGCATGTCTAAGGTTAGGAAACGAACCTGCTGACCGGAAACTGATGCTTACAATGGCTTACATGTCCGGTATGTTATTACTTTGTGTTGATTATCTGCGAAAACCGTAACTGTCTATGTGCGGCAAAGAGAAAAAACTAAACTTCTCAGAAAGATTCCTACAGAAAAACAGAATTTTATTTGAGAGTTTTAGGAGAACAAAATGAAAATGTCACACAAGATATTTGATATGCCCCCCTCCCTCTTGGAAAACTCCGCCTTTGATCGGTAGCTTCTATTGACTAAATAATTGCCGCTTCTTGCATCATTCATCAGTTGTCCGAAAATCGTAACAATTTCTACACTTGTTCGTCGGTGAAAGATGCATAAAATACGTAGAATTCGCGATCGCGTCGTCTTGAATAGCAAATAACCGTCGTCGGCCCAAGAAATGCACATCTGCAGTAAAAAATTCGATTTTCACGACATTACACATGATGCAAATGTAAAGTGAATCGAAATCGAAGGTGCACAGATAATTTAGTATGCACCCGTTGTAACGGGAGAAAGGAAATGTACGAATAAATTCGTATCGCGAGCGATCTACGTGACCCACGACTTCGATCCACACTCTTTTTTCCCGCTATAGAATATTTTATTCCAATGGTGGAAGATTCTATTTCTTCGATGCCCGCAGCATTTGAATAAAACAACAAACTGGAGACATCTGCAGTGACGCCTATACTCGAAGAGTTTGGCGATAAGATCGCCTGAAGAAAAAAAGTACGATTCAATCGCTGACGCCTTGGAAATGGTTCACTCAGAAAATCGAACTCGACTTTGCAGATGGATGTAAAAGATATTCAATTTCTATTCAAATTCCAAAATGGTCAAAAAAATTGAGGCGAGTAGAAGTATCGGATCATAAACACGCGCCTATAAGTTTTTATTCGCAATTTTTCAAGCCGTTGTTATAGAAAATATGATCCATTTCAAATATCCTTGGAATATTCGAATTTCCACCCGAGTCCACCGTGACCAAGCCTCTACAAGAATCGATGGATATGGGCTGTAAGAATCGCTTTGGTGGCACGCATTATGCTGGGGTAAAAGGTGAAGCTATCAATATCAAAAACAATCTTCAACAAAAAAAATAGAAAATCCCGGAAAAGACCTTTTAACAAATCGACAAAGTGAATGGCAGATCCTTCAAATGGATGACAACTGACAATAATGGCGTATATTCACAGATGCAACCCAAAGAAATCGAGCATGCCATCAAATTGTCTCTTATCCAATATGAATAATTAGATCATCGAAATTTTGACTTTTCGACATTTTTCTCGAGTTATTTCAACCTAAATGTTGTTTTCTAGATCATTTATCTTATGTGTCTTGTCGACATACACCCGACCCTTCAAAAAAAACTTCAAAAAATTGTAATGGTGTTCAATCACATGACCTTGGAGAATAACGTTGCAGGAATTTAGACCGCAGGAGATTTGTATGATATAATATCCTTCTTGCTGGAAATAGACATCGGATATATCGATATTATTCAATTGTGGCCACAAAAAATCACTCAACCTTGCTTGATGTGAAATTGATGTTGTCGCTTCATTTTCAACACTTTCATTTCACAACTATTTATTTGTGGGTTAATTTTTGTTTATTCCATTTATCTTAGAATTTTTTTCACAAATATTTGTATTGAAGCATACTTCAAAAGAAAATTTTGGAGTGTCCTGCCGGCTCTAAAGTGTTGTGAAAATGTTTTTTCTTATATTATTGTATGAATTTAAACCTTTCAAAACTGACGAGCACAACAACCAATAAAATCAAATGTTCCCATCAAGTTAAGAAAAGTTCGTTATAATATCATCAATTATTATGAAATTATATGAAAAAGCGTATATTTAAAATGCAATACAAGAATAAGAACAAGAGCCTTATCATTTGGCCAAATGTCGGTAATTTGATAATTTTTCTTCAACACCCACGTGCAGTTTTCAGGATTTCCGATCAAATTTAGTAAGTTGATTGATTAATTATATCGAAAAGTGAAAGGAGTCAATTTGGAGCAAGAAATAGAGATGATTTTCAAGCTATATATAGGCTGTTGTTTCACATTTTCAGGTTTTAACATCCAAAATTTCTAACCCAATATTATGAAGGTTATGAATGAGTACTTTTAATCTGGTCAATCCAATGGATTTGAAAGAAAATCTTCACACTTGAAAATGGGACAAAGAAATGGTTTTTCGAAAAAAATTTCACTATTTATCTTACATAACAGGGTAAGTACTCCTGTCAGATCAATAATGAAAAAATTGATGAAAAGCTCTGCCGTCAGGAGTCAGGAGCTTTTGAGCGCTCGTTCATCCATTTTTTAGGTAGATTCGCATTTTCAAGTTTGAGAAATCAATTGAAAAGTTGTTTTCGCGATCCAAACCTACCCTGAAAATTTCGAGTCCCTAGGCCTTTCCGTTCGAAAGTTGTAATTTCCTTAGGTTTCTATGGTTCTGGTCATGTGATCTGGACAAAATGTAGCTTAAATGTATCATTCTCCATTAAAATAAAAAATTTCATCACGATCGAATCCATAGTTTTGAAATTATCAAGAAAACTAAATTTCAAACGACCATATTCACGGAACCCATAGTCTAATTTTGCTCATTGATAAACGTCCCAGCGACATTCGAGAACCACACCTATCCTCATATTTTCAATTGTCTAGGCCTTTCCTTTCGTAAGTTATGATTTTCTATGATTCCTATGGTTCTGGTCATGCGATCTGGAAACAAATGTAGCTTAAATAGGTATGTCATTCTCAATCGAAATACAAAATTTCGTCACGATCGAATCCGTATTTTGAAATTATCAATGAAACTAAATTTCAAACGACCATAATTACGGAACCCTTAGTCTAATTCTGCTCATTGATAAACGTCACCGCGACATTTGAGATCCACATATATCCTCAAAATTTCAAATCCCTAGGCCTTTCCGTTCGTAATGGTTTTCTATGGTTTCTATGGTTCTGGTCATGCGATCTGGGGAAAATTTTGCTTGTAGCTTGAACACGTCATTCTCCATTCGAGTTCAAAATTTCATCTCGATCGTAGCTGTAGTTTCGGAGAAATCGAAAGAACAAATATCCGAACGGCCATACTCACGGAACCCCTAGTGGAATTTTGCCCATTAACGAACTCAACTGCGGCATTTGGGACCTGAACCCACACTGAAAATTTCAAATCTCTAGGTTGTTCCGTTCGAAAGTTTTCGTGCTTACGGACGGACGGCCGGACGGACAGACTCGAATTTTCCGACGGATTCGTCATCATTGAGTCGAACATACTCGATTGAGACCATTTTCGGCTCAAAATTCGAAAAAAACAGACATCGTGACAAAATGATATAGCCCTCGTGTAAGTAGAACGAGCGCTCTAAAATGATTTATTTACGTTTCTCGTTGATGCTTCCATTATATAACCTGAATATTCAAATTGGGGGAAGAAAAAGGTTTTTGTGATACATGCAATATAATTCGGTGATTCCAAATAGTCAATCACCATATTATTATTTCGCTTTCGATTTGGCAGCCTCTTCCAAATCGTTCGTTAAATTTTGTTTATTCCTCGAATTCAGAGAACAATTTCGAGTCGAACGTAAACAAACTACATCCAAAAGGAGGAGAATCTCCTTTCGTTCCCATGGCCATAATTTGTTCAGATCAAAACAAACCCGTTGATGAATGTGAGATAAATATTTTCTGCTAACGGTACACTAGATCGATATGTAAATAAATTCATCCCGTTCCGTACGAGATAGACATGATGGATAATTTAGACGCCGAAGAACGTTTTCTTGATGATGCCGGCGACACCTCTACAACGGAATGCTGATGGAATATCCCATAAGGTATTGATAGATGCTTCTATTATCACAAGAGTCGAGACAGTGACATCCACTACACAGAGTGGAGGATGGAGAATTACACAAACAAGCATCTTGTGAGGTGTTTGTTCGAAAGATTAACATATCACCGAAGTTTTAGGTCGTTTAAGAATTGAAGTGCTAGATATGAGAATTTTTATGTTAATTTTATTCAGAATACGAGGGATTCGATTTGAATTCGGAATTTGTGGCTTCGACTTCTTTGGTACATTTGTCTTCTCGAACGGATTCCATCTGAAGGAAACAATCTTCGACCATAATGCTTGTATCTACAGCGTTAGGTGATTCCTGATTATAAGAATAACGAACTGGGGAAATCACTTCCATAATAAGAAAATCATAAGAATACTTGTAGAGTACCTACATCAAAATTCCCCTTTCGTGTTTTTCCATTTAACCATACCAGCTATCTTATCTTCATCTGCTACACGCTCAAAAAATGTCCGTGAACTTATTGCCTTTAAAATTCATTGATCGGAGACTCGCGCTGGTTGGATCAATGCCAGATGCCTTTCAACGGATTTTTTGACGAAATTAATTAATTAGTTTGTATAGGTTCCGGAAAAAGTTCAGGACAACGGTCGGTAGGAATTTGGAATTTCTTCATTCGATCTTCAATACCGAAAAGGTTAAGTTAAAATTTCAGGAATTAGTTGTTCCTCGAATTCAACGATAACGGAGTTATTATTGAAAATAGTAAACCAACAATTCAACTATTTCATTGAATCTCCTCGATAAAGGTGAAGTTTTTGAATAGAATCCAGTGGCGTATCAAAAGAAATTAGAATTTCAGAATTATTGAATAGAACTCCAACTGCTTGAATGCAAACAATAGTATCATCAAGCACGTACATTTCTTTTTATTATCTGATGAGGATATATTCCTTTGAGCCTTTGAACCGAAATTGGATTTATTTCACATTTCGGACTTTTTCCTCGAGTCTTCAAAAATAAAGTTTGGAAATGATTTTTTCAGTGGAATCTATGGTTGGTGGATGAACGCTTCTGAATACGTGAAAAGTATTACCTCTCCTAACCTCTCAACTATAGGTTATAAAATTCTGAAGAAATTCAGTGTAGTAGAATATCTGAATGAGAATACTTTTGGTTACACGCTATTCCTTCCTGTCACTGTGAGTGAGTGGTCCGTCAGACTCATTGCTGATAACATAATAATGAAAGAAGGTTTCAAAATTCCCTATTTCTCGAAAATTTTTCTCTATCTCGTTTGGTTTTCTAGAATCCTAGATACCTCCATCAGACATCGAATTTAGGACACCTCTACACTTTACGAAGCAATCTGATCTATACCGTGGAAAACGGCGAGGCCCAAATCGAGCGTAACAATACTGCTAAAAATTATAGACTTCCACTGGCGAGAACGGTATCGTTTAGGATGAAACATGAAACATCTCCGCCACGTAGCGGTCCATTAGAACTCTTCCATTTTTCAGTGAGAAAGTTTTTCAAATCTCACGGACCGCTTAATAACCGAATCGGCGAGCCGAAATCCATTCAGTGCAGGAAGTTTACTGTTGCGGTTGTAGCATACCACTAAGGATTGGTTGTCTCATGAATAAAACTACCGCTACTATTGCCAAATATGCATAATAAATGAGCTATGCCGGAAAAACATGCTTCTCTGGGGAACTCGTTGGGATAGGTCGTGCACGCCAAAACTAGGATTCGTCGATAATAGAAAATAATACAATGAAGAGTTTTTGATCTTCTCTGACAGCCAGAGGCCACTTAACTCATAGAGAAAACTGTAGCTGGATAGTTCTCTTGATCCACAAGAAGAGGATCACTGGATCACATCAATTAACACGTTTCAAAATGAAAATACCACTGTCTCGTTCATGTGGGTCGAAGTGCCTTACGACTAACACGAAAAAACTGTACGGCAATTATATGGGAAATGTTTCGTTTTCGTTTGTTCCATCAAAACTTCGAAAATCATAAAAAAACAAATTTCCTGACGCAAATTTATACGAAGCTAAAAACTGAAAAACGGAATACTTGTCTTATATCACTACCTTCATGTTCTTGAAGTAATCTGTGCAGTATTCATGAGAAAAATTTACGAAGTGATGGAAATATACAGGGTGTTTCAGAATAAGATGCTGATCTTCAAGGGTATGAATCTTTTTGGGCATTTTGAATGAACCTATACCCTAAATCTCCTATACTTTTGAGCCATAGAATTTTTGAGAAAAAAATTGTTTTTTTCATCATACCTTACTTATACAGGGTGTTCCTTAAAGACATGCTACTATTTGAAGGGGGGATTCTTTGACTCATTTTGAGGAAAAAACTTTCCATAAACGTATATCTCAAATGTCTTAACTTTTGAGATTGTTATCTCGTAACCCCGTTTTCAAGGGACGTTTGAATTATTTTCTCGATCGAAGAATTCCTTGGACCGATGATTGTATAGGTGCGATGAGAATTTTCGGATATTTCCGGTTCTCAACGGACTGGATTTCTCAAATTAATGAAAAATCCCTTTGATGAATTAAAGACTTATATGCTTTCTTTGATCTATTTACAAATTATACATATACATCTGTTCGCCTGGTTGTATCGATTTCAACAACTCTCACGACATACACTGAGTTAAACTTCCCTTAGAAAAGATGTTGTAAGTGTCTTTTCTATCACAAATGGTACGTTGTTGGTTTACCGAGAGATTGTATTAACTAACTATATTGAACTAATTTGGGGAATATAAAACATTTCTCCCACTATCAATACACTAAAATATACAAAAGGCGTCATCAAGTTCAGAAACCTGACCAATCACAAAATTGGTCCTGCAATCTTTCCACGACAACAGTTTCTGAACCCAGATGGCCTCTGGCGCCAATTTGGTGAAATTGAGACTCTCAAGTCTCAACCCCTGGTCAAGTGGCGCTAAACCGAAACCAGATGGGATTCTTCGAATCACACTAGCATGCATTCCTATGGTCTTTATGTCCATTGTTGACTTGACACCACCCACTAAGTTGGCGCCTAAAACCCTTATCTCAATTGGTGACACGGATATGTAACATATGGGTACCGGCCTGATACATACTATCCCGGCGCGCAACAGAGATCATCAGTTTTTTTTAATAACTGAGACTTCAAAAAATTTGTTACATATCTTCTATGCATCAAGGTGCATTTTGTGATGAAGGTACAAAAATTTTCATTCTTTATACCAGTGGCGTCCGTACGGATGTTGCAACGAATATTTTTGGAAAAAAAATACTACGCCACTATTTCTCCTAAAATGAAAATTACTTATGAGCTCCTCATTCAGTTTTGAACAGATTTGTTTTTTTGAGTTTTCTTTGTCCGACGCATGGATTTCGCTTAGAAAAATAAAAATTGTTTCACGTCATGATCAATTCCTCAAAACTCTGAAGCGGTGTGGAAATTTTTGTGCATCGACTGAAAGCAAATTGATAGATCAGATTTGTTCCAAAATGAATGAGGTGAGAATCTAAAAAATATGTTCTTCTTGTTAAATGTTCTTTCCTTGATTGAAATAATTGAATTGAAATGGCTTCATAATTTTTTCAAAATTCCATAACCCTGTATCTCGAAAGTTAAGAATTTTAGGACATACGTTCATGGGAAGTTTTTTTCTTGAAATTAGCCAACTAATCACCCCCTCAAATATTAGCATGTCTTTGACAACCTGTATTTCCATGAAGTAAGGCCCAAGTCTTCTGAAGCACCGGTGGCCATTTTTTGATGTAGAAGATTCTCTAATATTTAAACCAGTTGCGACCCTACCTGATGTGGACTGTATATTTGAGAA
Organism: Aphidecta obliterata; assembly: GCA_963966015.1. NCBI lineage: Eukaryota > Metazoa > Arthropoda > Insecta > Coleoptera > Coccinellidae > Aphidecta > Aphidecta obliterata. The sequence goes on from OZ014427.1 coordinate 19,095,007, forward strand.
ATAATATTATCTACGCCTCTGCTTTTTCCTTAAATAAAAAATATCTTCGAAATCTTCATTCATTTTTGGATTCCTTGGCATTTTTTCGTATGACAAACGATTTTTGCGTAATGAAATAGAAACAATATGCATGATTGGATTTAAAAAAAATTACGAGAAGCACTGCCGTGAGGGCAGGAGCTTTTGAGCGCTCGTACATGCACCTTGTAGGTAGATTCATCATTCCATCATTCAGCTAGGTGCAAAATTTCATCACGATCCGCTCGGTATTTCGGAACTATCAGCAAAAAAATATTTCGAGCGGCCATATTTACGGAACCCCTAGTCTAATTTTGCTCATTGATGAACGTGGCCGCGATATTCGCGATCCAAATCCACCCTGAGAATTTCAAGTTCCTAGGCCTTTCCGTTCAAAAGTTACAATTTTCTATGATTTCTATGATTCTGGTCATGCGATCTGGACAAAATATTGTTCTAATATATCATTCTCGATTAAAATACAAAATTTCATCTCGATCGAATCCGTAGTTTCGAAATTATCGAAAAACCAAAATTTCAAACGACCGTATTTACGGAACCCCTAGTATAATTCTGCTCATTGGTAAACGTGAACCCAAAATTTCAGATCCCAACCCACCCTGAAAATTTCAAGTTCCTAGGCCTTTTCGTTCAAAAGTTACAATTTTCTATGATTTCTATGGATCTGGTCATGCGATCTGGACAAAATATTGATTTAGTATATCATTCTCGATTAAAATACAAAATTTCTTCTCGATCGAATCCGTAGTTCCGGAATTATCGAGAAAACAGAATTTTAAACGACCGTATTTACGGAACCCCTAGTATAATTCTGCTCATAGATGAACGTGATCACGACATTCGAGATCCACACCTATCCTGGAAATTTCAAGTGCCCAGGCGTTTCCGTTCAAAAGTTACAATTTTCTATGGTTTCTATGGTTCTGGTCATGCGATCTGGACAATATTTCACATGTAGCTTGAACACCTCATTCTCCATTTGAGTGCAAAATTTCATCTCGATCAAATCTGTAGTTTTCAAGTAATCAGGGAAACAAAACTTTGAACGGCCATATTTACGAAACCCCTGGTGGAATTTGGCCCATTGACAAACTTAACCGAGGCATTCGGGAACTGAACCCACGCTGAAAATTTCAAGTCTCTAGGTTGTTCCGTTCGAGAGTTATTGTGCTTACGGACGGACGGCCGGCCGGACGGACAGACTTGAATTTTCCGACGGATTCGTCATCAGTGAGTCGAACATAGTCGATTGAGACCATTTTTGGCTCAAAATTCGAAAAATACAGACATCGTGACGAAATGATATAGCCCTCGTTTAAGTAGTACGAGCGCTCAAAAAAGACTACTACTACTTGTAACAATTGTTCAAAATGTCCACCGCCTTGTTCAATACCTTTCGCCCATCGTTTTCGCACTGAATCTACAAACCTGCGATGTTCACACCGTTTCTAACGCATTTCTGCACAACACAAATTCATTCTTTCTATCAGATCCTCTCGAGTCTGAACTCGAATTTGATATAGTTTTTCTTCCCAGGTGTTCCCGACATACAAATCCAAAGGCGTAAGGTCGGGGCTCTTTGGTGGCCATCTTACCAGGCCTTACCTCCAAATCCATTGCACCCCTGAATATTCATTCATCAAGTCCCGCACATTCCAGCGTTGGGAGTCATGAGAGGTGAACTTTTCGTAATACGTCCCGATCGCCTCAACGCTGAAGAATTCGTTACATCATCCGGTAAAATGGCCACCTAGGAGCCTCGACCATACGCCTTTGGTGGCCATCTTACCGGATGATATAACGAATTCTTCAGCGTTGAGGCGATCGGGACGTATTACGAAAAGTTCACCTCTCATGACTCCCAACGCTGGAATTTGCGGGACTTGATGAATGAACGGTAAGATGGCCACCAAGGAGCCTCGACCATACGCCTTTGGTGGCCATCTTACCGGATGATGGTATGAATATATCTATGAAATTCTCAGGCAAATTTTGCCGAACTCAAAATTAAAAAATTCTATGCCTCTTCCTTCTGAATTTAGTGTATTTACAGACAGACCCTTGAATTCTTCATCTGTGCTTCCAATCTAATCGTTTGAGAATTGCAAAAATTTGGACAAAATAATAACGCTCTTGGTTATAAAAACAAGCGCGTAAAAACTTGAAAAATTCACTTTTCTTCTAAATACGGAAAAGTTAAAAACCATTTGAGTAACAAGAAAAATTACGAAAAGCATTGCCGTGAAGGCAGGAGCTTTTGAGCGCTCGTACATGCACCTTGTAGGTAGATTCGCATTTTTCAGTTTTAGAAATCAATTGAAGGAATTTTCGACAGCTGTCAAAAAAATTCTGAAACTTAGGCGAAACTCCAGACTTCTTGTCAGTGTTTCAGCTGATCAATTTTTTTTCGATAATTCGCTAGAATTTTCTAGGGTATCTATGGTCTTGGTGATGCGATCTGGACAAAATTTTGCACGTAGTTTGAATACATTATTCCTCAGCTAGGTGCGGAATTTCATTCCAATCCGATCAGTAGTTTCGAAAATATCAGGGAAAAAATATTTTGAAAAGCCATAGTTACGGAACCCCTAGTCTAATTTTGCTCATTGATGAACGTGATCGCGATATTCGCGATCCAAACCCAAGTTCCTAGGCCTTTGCGTTCAAAAGTTACAATTTTCTATGGTTTCTATGGTTCTGGTTATGCGATCTGGAAAAAATATAGCTTTAATATATCATTCTCGATTAAAATAGAAAATTTCATCTCGATCGAATCCGTACTTTCGAAATGATCGAGAAAACAAAATTTCAAACGACCGTATTTACGGAACCCCTAGTATTATTCTCCTCATTGATAGAACGCGACATTTCAGGTCCACACCTATCCTGTAAATTTCAAGCCCCTAGGCCTTTCCGTTCGAAAGTTACGATTTTCTATGGTTTCTATGGTTCTGGTCATATGATCTGGTGGAATGTAGCTTGAATATATCATTCTCCATTAGTATACAAAATTTAGTCACGATGGAATCTGTAATTTTGAAATGATCAAGAAAACTAAATTTCAAACGACCATATTTACGGAGCCCCTAGTATAATTTTGCTCATAGATGAACGTGATCACGACATTCAAGATCCACACCTATCCTGAAAATTTCTACTCCCTAGGCCTTTCCATTCAAAAGTTACAATTTTCTATGGTTTCTATGGTTCTGGTTATGCGATCTGGACACAATATCACATGCAGCTTGAACACCTCATTCTCCATTTGAGTGCAAAATTTCATCTCGATCAAATCTGTAGTTTTAAAGTAATCAGGGGAACAAAACTCTGAACGGCCATATTTACGGAACCCATGGTGGAATTTGGCCCATTAACGAACTCAACCGAGGCATACGGGAACTGAACCCACACTGAATATTTCAAGTCTCTAGGTTGTTCCGTTCAAGAGCCGGACGGACAGACTCGAATTTTCCGACGGATTCGTCATCAGTGAGTCGAACATAGTCGATTGAGACCATTTTCGGCTCAAAATTCGAAAAATACAAACATCGTGACGAAATGATATAGGCCTCGTGTAAGTAGTACGAGCGCTCAAAAAAAGTAATAGAAGCAATTTTGTAGAGAATATGGAATTTTTTTCTTTCGGCATATAGTTGGTTTTACTGTACGAGGTATGGCAAAAAAGGAGAAGGCTGATACGCTAGAAAGAGTACGTTTGTCGAAAAACGTAGGAAATGCACTTGTCGTTAATTAGTGACTTTCGGCTGCTGATATCTCAGACACTGTTCGAAGGCAGTTCGCTAGTTACTTCCCCACATTCCTTCTTTAGATGAGCCAGCCGATCAAAGGGTACAATAACATATCATATCGTTTCGCTTTTATTCACAGGAGCCCACTGGAGCCGTCTCTGCCTTCGGCACGCCGCCTTGAACCAGAACAAAACGTTTCCCGATCGTTTTTATGACGGTCAAAGCACGAAGCTTCATTATGTCGCCCACCGAATACGTCGAAATTGTTCGGCCGAACGAGTCCGCATGATGCGTGCGACGCGACGGCGCGGCGCTCCACTTCGGTCCCATTCGTACGTTTCCGTTTCGTTCGTGCTCTGTTGCGAGTCGATATTCCAATGAATATCCTCCGAACTTCGTTCGTGTACGAAGAAATTCGAACAAGCCAACAAGCGTCGCCATTTTGCGAACGTGAATAATAATCGTTGCCAGTTTGTGCGTGTTTTTAGATAAAACTAAATGACTAGAATGACGTTGTTGTGGACCGACACCAGAATTTTGGGACTTATAGAAGAGTACAAGAAACGGCCATGTTTGTGGGATCCTAACGACGAATTCAACAAGATCATTACGAAAAAGAACGACGCCTGGTTCGAGATTGGCTGCGTGCTCCAGTGCGATGTGAACGAAATTAAAAGGAAGGTTGCCTCGTTATTGGCATCGTTCAGGCGCGAGCGGAAGAGAGGAGGTCAGAGCTCATGGTACGCTTTCAATCATTTATCTTTTCTCTTGGGCAAATTCAAGAACAGAGTAGAGGTAAGGAAATTGGATACGTAAATGTGTATAGTTGTCGTAGTTTGTCTAAATAGTCTTGGACTGGGGTTCTTCCAGAATGTAATGTACGTTTCAGTCGAGAATTCTCGTTTCTCTTGATATTTGTCGCTTATCGGCGAATTCCTTCAGAGTAGTTTATTTGAATTGGTCGGGTGACTCCAGTGAATAATCTGTCATTCAGAGTATAAATATGGTGGATGCGCTCACATGAAATAGTTATTTAATCAACTAGTTTATAAATGACAGCGATTAATGGTCGAAATATTTTGAGACCATTAATCGCTTAATTAATAAACGAGTTGATTACAAGATTTTTCCGTCGACCTCATCAGGAATTGAATATAAATTCTGGATCGAAACAAATTTTTATTTTGCATGATATACAAATTTGACGTAATACAAATTTCTATGTTCATTTCGATATCTTAATATTTATGCTTCCTATAGAACAATTCGAAAAATTCATAGAGGGAATATTGGACACGTTGTGACATTCTGAATACATTTATTTCATTTCCTATAATGTCCGATAAGGAACGTGTGGATGAAGTGGAGGTTGAAGCATTATTTACTTTGGAACTATTATTACATGAACTGTTTTCTCCAGTTTCTATTTTATTCTGAATGGAGTTTTCAATATACTCTTCTGCAACAGAAGTTGATTTCCAACCACCAAGTCTTTTGATGGCTGAAAAATCTGCACCACTGTCAGAAAGTATAGACGCAGAAGAACGCTGAAAACAGTGACCTGTTTTGTATACAAATGTGGTTGCTCTAATTTAAGAAAGTTTTCAATCATTGACGGTAATTTAGAAAATGTATTAATTCCAACTGGTTGTGTTGAGCATTTATAGTTCTTATAAAAAACGAAAAATCTTTCGTGTGTAGTGTGAGCTGGCCTCAAGGATATATATCTCTTTATTATGTATAAAAGTGTATGCTCATCATTATCCACCACAGTGAATATCCTGTTCGAAAGTGTTTTCGATGAATTCACTGTCACCAAAAATTTCGATCCCATATCTTGTACATCCTTTCTCTGCAACCTTAACAATTCATCTTTTCGCAATGCACCCGCTACTCCGAATATCAAAGCGACCTACAAATCAAACAATGATAATTATTTCACTATAACGAGATAATGAGAATAAGTTGGAATAACGATTCAATTGAGTTCTATTTTTACCTTCGACATCAAGAAAACACTATCAGGAGCATTCGCTATGAACTCTCTCACATGTTCTTTTTCGAGAACTTTTGATTTTTTTGGTATATATCCCTCTCTTTTCCGTTTAATAAACATCACCAGTTTGTGGTATCTGCTATATCAGTATTGTCTTCCACATTTAGTGTTGATTTCAGCATCGAATATTTTGGCCATAAACTTGCTAGATGCCCCTTTTCTGCAATACCCGTAAAGTATGCCAACAAAACCGTTTCCGTAAAGTTCCGAACCTTCTTGTCCTTGCACCAAGATCTGAATTCAGCATAGGTTTTCTCATATAAATGGCGGCTCTTTTCAGGAAGCAGACTCAAAGTTGCTGCTTCCGCAGTTTTTGTCACAACTGGCGGTGTCAAAGAAATATTTTCTTCGTTATTCATTATGTAGTAGCGTAACGGATAAAATCAGATTCTGATCGAAAGCGAATAAATAAATTTGACATCTCGATCGTGCTCCGACATAGATGCATCTATGCTCCGACTGAATATTTTATGTTCGGTTGCCATGATAATCATGCATTAATACAAGAAATCATGCATTAATAGGGGTCATTAATGGATGATTTCGAGTGCGTTAAAATGAGCTTTTATTCTATGGTCGACGGAAAAAGTGTGTTATGCACTATCTGTGCCGTCTAGTTTTATTTAATCCCGAATTAACGAGTGGATTCATGTTTGTTTTCGTTCCAGGAGGAAGGTGAAGAGAGCTCCGCCGAATGGTGGACCGAACACGATGGACTAACCGACGAACCGGATCTACTAAACGTTTCAGGAATAGACGACAAATCTGAAATTCAAATCGATACAAAGGATTCCTTCACTAGTCAATACATTCAAACAAACCCCCTGAGCGATGGAGACGATAACATTTCGCAATCTCTCCAAAGACGTAGCCCCTATTTGACCATCCAAGGACGCAGCCTCGCTCCTAGAAAGAAGCAGAAGCTAGAAAAACCTATCGAGTATTCTACCAACGAAGACTGCCATTCAGGGAACGTACAACAAAGGGATATGATTGAACCTAAGAGAAAATCTGTTTCTGAATTGTTCATTGCGTATTTGGCTGCCAAGTTGGACACTTATAGCGACTATGAAAGAAATATGGTGCAACACAAAATCAACGATGTCCTTTTTCAAGCAGACATGGGAACATTCGCGAAGCCACCAATAGAGAACGGAAATTCGTAAAACATTATGCCTTTTTGAGGAATTAAGATGCGCAAACTGAGATGGAAACGTACGATGAAAAAAATCTATTAACGAATAATAGAGAAAATGGCTGATAGGTATGCCTGAAGATATAAGGCATCCAAAAGAATTCCTGTAAATAAATGTTTTTATTGTTGACCACTTTTTTTGATTTCTTATTTTTTTTATTTTAGAAAGTTCTATAACAATATGTTCGTCTTTATTGAAAGTTTGATGCTGGTTGCAACCTTCAGTTTTTTTTGAGTCTCTAAGAGTTTCTTTATGATGTTAACCAATCGAATATTTCTCTCTTTGAAGCTTTGAAGCACCCTTCACAAGTTGGAAATAATGGAAAAAGCTGTGAAATTGTCAACATTTTCAATTTTAATCAATGGTGTCGAGATGAATTCATATTGAATTTTGCAATAGAAAAAATTTAACTTCGTCTAGGAATTCACTTCAGTTACTCCAAAAATATAAACTTGTATGGACAAATCAGGAATTAGACCTCATTTCATCTCAGGCCATGGATGATTGAAACCACATTCTGGTCCTTGTTTGGAACGAATGAAAGTGATGATTATAACATTCTCAATTCTCTAGTCGATTCCTAACGAAACAACATTTAATTTAAATCAAGATTTCCAATCCAGCCTTTAACGGTATCGTAGTGCATTTTATAGCTTGTTTTGAAACGAACTGGCGTGAATGCATATCTTGTTACCATCAAGGAACTGGATTTTTCACATGAAACTTTACTACCAACGCATAACTTGGTCATTTTTTCGAAATATGCTAATTTCTGGTTCATCGCACGCTTTTTATCATTTCAAGTGCAGGAAGCGATTAACATATGCGTAATAATGGTCTTCCTTCGACATCGATTGGACAATTTGCGATTGCTGCATGGTTACATGTGCGTTCTCATCATGAACGTGTTATGTTTCGAAATATGATATAATGTAGGGTTACTTGCGATGACAGTAATAATGAGTATGGACGATAGAGATATACATTATTCGCAAATTAATACCAGTGGCGTCATTTCTTCCATAAGCCCTATAAAAATCAGTAGTATATGGATGTCATCTTAGTCTGAAGGATATTCGAACTCTTTTATTGGCATTTTTGGTTTTCGCGTAGCTTCAACTCCTCGATGCTATTCACAGAAGTATCATAGATTAAAACAGCGAAAGAAGGAATCTTTTGGATTTAAATCCGGTGACCTTGCAGGCCGATCAACCCATCTATGGCATAGAAACCAGTGGTGAAGGTGCTTGATGATCAAGTGGATTCAAGGCATACACTCGTTGTACAAGACAAAGATAAAGCTCGTTGAGGAAACTCCAAAATCTCTCAGTCCTTCCTTCGCTGATATTATCCGTCCTTGGATTATGATCCATCCCTGCAGAAACTACTACAAAGTTCGCATGGATGTCAACAATTTCTCTTTTAGTGCCAAACATTTTCAACCCAATATTCAGCTGAGCCACAACCCCTATGTACAGAATCTTCTCGTAACTTACAACGAAAACAATCCGATCTAGTGGAAACAGATTAACTGAAATAATAAAACACCCAACTTGTCGAAGCGGCTTAAAACTCTTGAGTGCGCCGTTATCAACATCATTGTTTTAGTCCGAAAGTTTCTCAAGACACTAATTAGAGAACTCTCTCAGCCCGTGCAATTTACCACGTTATCTCCTTAACGCTCATATTGGAATAGCTGGCGGAACAGCTGGAAGTAAGTGAGGGAGTAAGTTCAAAGTAACAATGCTGCGAATGGAATTATGGCCGTTTTCCACGCTGCAATACTGAATAACAACCCCCATGCTTGCCTTCTGCTCATTAATTTCAATTTGCAAAGGAGCAAATGCGGTGGACATTATCACCAGGGTGAGATCTATTATTCTGCCCCATGGCAAACATAATTTTCAGGAATATGTTCCAAGGCAATTTCGAACCCGAAGGCATACACAGCAAAATTGTTCAGATTAGGTGGGTTCACAATTCTAGTGTTTAGAGACGACGCAGTTTTTGCACGCTTGTTTCTATGATCCAGAGCGTTATCATTTTGCCCAAATGTCCGTAATTTTTTTCCTTAAACGATTAGAATGGACAGATGAAGAGTTCGTGGGCTATTTCAATTATTATATTCGTCCGTCCGACCGACCCTCTGTAAACGTGATAACTTTTTGAAGGAAAGGTCTCAAGTTTAGAAAATTTCAGAGTACATTCGATCAAATGGTCAAAATACCCCAAGGGGTTTCGTGGATAGAGCCAACTGAAAATTTTTCCTCGAGTTGAAACATAGTAGTTAGTTTAAAAATAACGACTCGAAGATTTATATGAAAAGTTGGTAGTATCGAAACACTAGAAGAATCAAAAAAATTCACTTGAAAAATGGCATTTTTGTTGAGACATTTGATATAATTCTGTGATGGCATACCTTCAAGTTTCGATTTCATAAAATGATATTTTTTGTCACACTGCCATCAATGCGACTTCAAAAGTCAAGCAGATGTTTGGGGGTCCAATATCTGGGTGGGTGACCTATCTGGCGATGAATTTGAGCTCCTGAGTTCACGTCAGTGCATTTTCATACTTCATTCTTCGTACTTTTTTTTTACACCATTCTATAACGGTTCATAGAAGCTTCCTTACTCCAGAGTCCATCTGTATATTGGGTGTATCTTCATGAGTTTGTGCTATACCGGCTGCGGCATTTAACTTGAGACAATGTTGCAAATAAAATTTTTTAGGTAGAAACAGGGACAGAAAATGAACATATTTTGTTTCAACCTTAGCCTTGACTTCAAGGTTATTTCAAGGACAATTTGATTTTTTTAAATGGAAAGTTATATTTTTAAACCAGATTCTTATTCTTCATAAAAAAAGAAGTTACTTTTTCTCGAAACTTTTCTTCTTTTTATTTCAAAATATTCAACTAAATTTTATTTGTGGGAATGTTTTATAAATATCTTTCGAATTCGAAATCCGATGAAAAAAAGTTTCAACTAAAACTCACTACGGTTTTCATGAAGATTAAGAATCTGCACTTAACAATATACATTTCCATTCAAAAAAATCAAGTTGACTTTGAAATAACCTTGAATTCAAGGTCAAGGCTAAAACAAAATATGTTCATTTTCTTCCTTCCTTGATACCTAACAACTTTTGGTTGAAACTTTTTTTTTAAAGTACATAGTTCTTGTGATAATTTCCTGTCTCAAGTTTATAATGCCGCACCCCGTTCATACGGGGTATTTTAATAATAATTATTATTATTATTTATTCAGCATCAAAAATTTACATGCTTCGTCAATAATTTCCAAAGGTAAGGCTTTTGTTTTTCGATCAGCAGTAGAACTCATCAAAATAAGTCATTATACGAAAAATCGTTGATATAAAATATTCACCAGGGCTGAGTATTTTGAAATCGAATTCGATGTTACCCGCGAATCTGAGAAATTCCCAACCCAGATCTGACTCAGATTCGTATTGATATCTAAATGTGTAGATATTAACAGCTGTCTGAGGTCAGTATACGGGAAATCATCTATGATGATGAATATTATGATTTTAGAATATATGCACATCAAAATAATGGTTACCATGTCAAAACAATTTGGATCAATTTTATCGGTGAGTTTGTGAACTTCCAAACTTTTTTATAGAAGCTTTTTCCTCTCCTTAGTTTGAACTTTGAGAATCATACCGTTCAGGAAAAATCTCCTAATGAAAGTAGAAAAATTACGAAAAGCACTGCCGTGAAGGCAGGAGCTTTTGAGCGCTCGTACATGCACCTTGTAGGTACAAATTTTCAAACTAAGGCGATAATCCAGACTTCAAGTGCTTTAGGTGACCAATTTTTTTTTCGATAATTCGCTAAAATTTTCTACGGTATCTATGGTCTTGGTGATGCGATCTGGACAAAAGTTCGCACGTAGTTTGAATACATTATTCCTCAGCTAGGTGCAAAATTTCATTCCAATCAAATCGGTAGTTTCGAAATTATCAGGAACAGAATATTTTAAACGGCCATATTTTCGGAACCCCCAGTCTAATTTTGCTCATTGATGAACGTGACCTTGAAATTCGCGATCCAAAATGTTGCTTTAATATGTCATTCTCGTTTAAAATACAAATTTTTATCTCGATCGAATCCGTAGTTTCGAAATTATCGAGAAAACAAAATTTCAAACGACCATATTGACGGAACCCCTAGTATAATTTTGCTCATAGATGAAAGTGATCACGACAATCGAGATCCACACCTATCCTGAAAATTTCAATTCAACAAAAGTTACAATTTTCTTTGGTTTCTATGGTTCTGGTGATGCTAGCTGAACAAAATTTTGCAAGTAGCTTGTACACCTCATTTTCTATTAGAGTGCAGAATTTCATCTCGATCGAATCTGTAGTTTCAAAGTAATCAGGAAAACAAAATTTCGAGCGGCCATATTTACGGAACCCTCAGGCAGATTTTGCCCAATAACGAACTTAACCTCGGCATTCGAGATTGGAACCTATACTGAAAATTTCAAGTCTCTAGGTTGTTCGAGAGTTATCGTGCTTACGGACAGCCGGACGGACGGACGGACAGACTCGAATTTTCCGACGGATTCGTCATCAGTGAGTCGAACATAGTCGTTTGAAACCATTTTCGGCTCAAAATTCGCAAAATACAGACATCGTGACGAAATGATATAGCCCTCGTGTAAGTAGTACGAGCGCTCAAAAAGAATAAAAAAATTTGCGATAAATTGTAGTTCCTAGAAAAGATCGCGAAGGAAGTCGAGCACTTTATTAACATTATAGTGGAATGCCCATGGCATAGGGAGATAAAACGATCCAGAGTCGTATCAAGATATTGATGCCCAATATTTTTTGCACTTTTTTCAAACTGAATATTTTATATAATCAATTTCCGGTGAAATGATGTCTTTTGATGAGTTCTAGCACCTGTCAAATAAAAAGCCTCACCTCAAAAAAACACCCTGTATATGTTACTTTCAGAGGTGAGTCTCATTCTTAAACAGGAGGTAGAACTAATCAAAATGAACCATTTCATCAAAAGTTCTGTGAATCTTTGTAACTGAAGTTTTCCTGTAAAGATAAATAACCTGCTAGTCAAATTTCCGTTGGGTTAGTCTATATTTGAAAATTCAAATCTCTCATCAATTTTTTGACTTGCTTAACATAGAAGGCGATTATTCTTTTGAATAATTGTTTCCTGTATGTGAGCTGTGAGCGCGGCATTCTCGAAATTCATTCTCCACCTCAGAGGACTGCAAGAATCGAAGAAGTGACTGGGTGCTTTCAATGTTACATACATTAATCATGCGGCTCCTTTCATGTTTAACCATCCTTACAATATAATCATTACTCCAAAGAAAGTGAGAATGAAAAACTATACTTATGAATCTCATGATACTTCTGGGGTGCATCTGAAGAGTACAATCAACTCGACGATTCGTTTTCTCTGGTTTATTGGTCGCTCCAGATTTTCCGTTCGGAAAAATAACAAAATTCCAAGATAATATGTTTGGGGTTAGGAGATTTATTTTCATACTTCTACTGTGTTTTTAAAACGTGTTGAGTAGGTATATTGAAAAATTCTTTTCATTTAAATACTTATTCATCTTTTAAGTTTGGTTGCAGCATACGTGGATCATGATAACAGGCTGATGATACAGGGTGCTTCAAGTAACGTGGCCCATTTGATCGATTTCGGTTTTGAAACTTATTATTATTATTAGACTCTATCTTTTCAAATTATTTTCCGGTTAGGCCTGAGATTCAAACAGGCCATTTCCCACGTATTCATAATTTCACGTTTCCCAAATAAACCGCTCTTGAGGCATTAGGGATATTCTGAATATTCCAATGAAAAGTCACAGACATAAAAATCACATTTATTCAAGATTCCAACCAAAAGTATGAAGTGCTTTTATTGATCTCTGATTATCTCAACTGCAGTTATGACAGCAGGAGTTTCAAATCGAAATCGGTCAGGTTATCTTTGAACGTCTTATAGGCGGAGTTACTTGAAGAACCTTGCAGTTTTGAACTAGAAGTTTCAAATATCTTTGCTTCAACTTTATTATAATGTTGAGTGTCTGCCTTGTTAAAAAGAGAAAAATCTAGAAAAATTCCATCATTTGGAAAAACGAAATATTGGAAGCACGATGAAATTCCGATTCCCCTAGGCGAATCCTTCGTTAGCGCTCGGACTTGATGATTGAAGCATTTAATTCAAAAACTCGGCTGCCGCAACCAATCAAGTCGATTATTGGTTCCCCGCCAACAATAATCGTTTCGAAATATTGGCAATATAAAATGGGCAGATTGATATCCGTATAGATATAGAACGATGAACTCCCTGGATGCGTGCTGTGCATATATAGATACACTTCTAACTTCCAAGCCGTTTCCTGGTTCACGTATGAAAGATCTCTCACACACACAGATATTCATCTTAGAACCTTTGTAACTTCAAGAGGCTACCTCATATCTTGGTATCAATGCCCGCAGATGACTGCAAATTACCGGACTCATTTTAATTGAAGGAATAAGAAGAAAGGTAACGGTCTCGAATGGACTATCTGGAAAAACGGATTGCTACCGCCGCGCAGCCGTGAGCCAGAAATGTATTCATTAAGGAGTACCGTTTCCGTTTTTTTCTTCATATAAGTCGATTGACATTTAATGTCTTATGTAGGTAGGTATAACAGGTATGAGCACCAACCTATTCGAATAGATGGATGGTCGAATGCAATTTGCACCAGAATAAGCAAATGGAAGAAAATCTTATATGAAATTGTGTGGAAGACACCTATTTTTAGCTTTATTAAATAATAATAGTATAATATTTCATGAAGAGAAGAAGTGTTACTTTTCATGGCGAGCTTGTGTTGAAGCTCACTGCGTTCGGCGGGTAATCGAAGGCGAGCCATGAAAAGTCACTTTTTCTCCGAATGAAATATGTTATTGTTGAGCGCTCGTACTACTTACACGAGGGCTATATCATTTCGTCACGATGTCTGTATTTTTCGAATTTTGAGCCGAAAATGGTCTCAAACGACTATGTTCGACTCACTGATGACGAATCCGTCGGAAAATTCGAGTCTGTCCGTCTGTCCGGCCGGCTGGCCGGCCGGCCGTATACACGATAACTCTCGAACGGAATGTCCTAGAAACTTGAAATTTTCAGTGTCGGTTCGAATCTCGAATGCCGAGGTTGAGTTCGTAATTGGGCAAAATCCTAAGGGTTCCGTAAATATGGTCGTTTGAAATTTAGTTTTCTTGATAATTTCCAAACTACAGATTCGATCGTGACGAAATTTTGTATACTAATGGAGAATGATATATTCAAGCTACATTTCTCTAGTATGATGATTTGACTAGTATGATTTCCACTACATATGTAGTGGAAATCATACTAGTTAATCTATTTTAAGTTTGATTATGGATTTCCATCAAGTATCGGCTGATTCTATTAGAATTTTTTTTATACTATGGGTTCCGTACATACGGTCGTTTGAAATTTTGTTTTCTCGATAACTTCGAAACAACGGATTCGATCGAGATAAAATTTTGTATTTTGAACGAGAATGACATATTAAAGCAACATTTTGTCCAGATCGCATGACCGGAACCATAGAAACCATAGAAAATTATAACTTCCGAAGGAAAAGGCCTAGGAACTTGAAATTTTCAGGGTGGGTTTGGATCGCGAATTTCACGGTCACATTCATCAATGAGCAAATTTAGACTAGGGGTTCCGTGAATATGGCCGTTCAAAATATTCTGTTCCTGATAATTTAGAAACTACCGATTTGATTCGAATGAAATTTTGCACCTAGCTGAGGAATAATGTATTCAAACTGCGTGCGAAATTTTGTCCAGATCGCATCACCAAGACCATAGATACCGTAGAAAATTTTAGCGAATTATCGAAAAAAAAGTTGGTCACCTAAAGCTCTGACTTGAAGTCTGGATTATCGCCTCAGTTTGAAAATTTGTTCGACAGCTGTCAAAAATTTCCTCAATTGGTTTCCAAAACTGGAAAATGTGAATCTACCTACAAGGTGCATGTAAAAGCTCCTGCCTTCACGGCAGTGCTTTTCGTAATTTTTTTTTCAAACGTTTTGAAATTCATTAAAATCTGTAGATCCATCTTTAGATTAGATTTATATTTACGATCATTATAATTGAAATATCAATGAAAAATTTGCCCAGTTACGGTTGTCATGCAAAATTAATTTTGACAGTTAATTACACTTCTCCCTCCGGCGTACGGAAAAGTAATTCATCGTTGACATAGCAACACTTTTCCCTCCGGCGGAGGGAAAGTAGAACTTTTCGATGATCCTGTCAGTCGAAATATGACGTTGTTTCTGTAAAAAATTATATTAGAAATAACCAACTCTGACACGTTAACTTGAAAAGTCAAAGCAAGACAAAGTTTTGATGCTTTATAAGGGGTGGTTTATAAAAAGTATAGCTGCTCATTATGGACTAGATAAAAGCATTGTGCCACGATTTCGACTACAAAGCTTTGTCCGGACAAATTTTAAACGCGGATCAATTGGATGATTCAAGGAAAAAACCTTTCAATACTGCCAGACATGCGGTTTTGAGATAAAACTTCAAGGATTGTGGGCGACATCGAGTGGAGAATTCAGAACCCGAAAATTCTGTTCAAGTTCAAAGAGAATTTTATTGACAGAAGAAAATAAGGAGTCCCGGATATCATATTGTCTGAATTATACAGTGCTATTCATAAGCCTTTCAGAAAAGTTACTTGTTTTGTATCCTAATGTTATTAGCTTAGAAGATTTATGGATTTGGGCCTAAATTTACGATAGCTTTAACTTTGGAATCTGGAGTCAGGTTTTGATTTTATGAGTTTCTATTGAATTTTATGGGTTTATCCTTTCGACTGGCTCACGAAATATCAATATTTTCAGGGCAGTACTCAGAATATCGTGGTTTATCTTTCAAGCCTTATAATCTATTTTCTTACATCACTTAGGAAAAGGTCGTTATTGCCATGAAAAAATACATTTTTCAATCTAAAAAATTAAATTTCCACTTTGAATGGCACACTTGTTAAAAGCAAGTAGCGATCAAACGAATTAATATTTTGTCTAATTTTTTTGAAATCTAGTCCTGATTTTAGTCTTGATAATTCTTCTTGTCTTTCGCTGAGATCTTGAATTTATAACTTTCTGTTTAAATCCTTTGTATTCAAAACTCTCAGCATTCACTGAGGGCCGGTTTCACAACGTCTGGTTACCAATACACAACCTGAAGTTGAGACTTTAACCATAGGAAAGTGTTTTACAATTGCTGGTTTGGCACTAACCAATAGCTAATGTACCGTTAATCTCCTTCCTAGCCGAAACTTTAACCCGAATAGTGTTGGATCAAGTTACCTGAAAAATAACCAGACATTGTGAGACCGGCCCTGAGTGTTGTAACACGCTGCGTGAAGAAAAAATTAAAAGTGTGCTTCATCGAGCTTTGAATTCTTTCGAAAATACATATTTGATTTAGGGACAAATAGCGGAAGCCCTCTTGAAACATGAAAAAAGAATATTGACTTGTATACCTCAGGAAGTTCGCTAGATATCGCTTTCTTTACACATTGAATATTTGTGTAACTTGAATTCAAGGAACGATATTCTTTGCCTCCAAACATAGCTGTCAAATTCAAAGTAAATCCAATTTTCATTCAAAATTCGAACTATGTTCACCAATTGTGAGTATTTTCGATTCAGAGAAGTTGCACAACATCTGAATGACCACTATCCAAAAAGATGCAAAGGGAATGGTGGCCCTGTAACATGGCCCTCAAGGTCCCCCAGATCTAATTCCTATGGATTATTTTCTGTGGGGTTATCTGATGGTTGTGTACGGGTGTAGCGAACAGTAAATTCTATTATTTTAACGATATGTTTCAACACGAAAGAGAACTGAACCATTGTCCGTCAACGTAAATATTCTTGGTCTAGGGGTAGTCTCACGAGTTTATGGTCGGTTCAATCACAGCCTCCTTCAATGAAAGAAAGGAACACGACGAAAATGCAACGTCGCTCGAAGGTCGTGGAATCCTCAAGAAGCAGGACAAAAAGTAAATCCATGTAAACTCCAGAGAACATCGGCTTTTTGAGCCTCAAAAGTGCAATGTAGCGATGATGAATTGGACATCCATATTTCGAATAATATATTCATACAAACTGCGACAAATACATTGTGAACTTATGGCATTAATTACTGGCTGGAATTTGTTTCAGTTTCAGTGACCATGATCACAAGAAATTAACGATTCTAGCTCCATCGGATATATCCGAAACGATAACTGGACTTATTCATAAGCAACAAGTGAACGTTAATTGCTTTTTATCAGATATTGTAATCAGTTACGACACAGGTAGTATCAGAAACCAATAACCGTATTTCAATGACATTACGTACGTCACGATAGCATAATAAACGACGCTTATAACTCGCCGAGGAGTAGAATAAAAAGTGATAACTTTCGAATAAGTATCACTTTCACTGCATCTGCAACGTTTATATTTCATTTTTTACGAGCCTGACCAGTCGCCTGCAATGTCGTCGACCAACATCAAACAAGAAATCTCTCATTTGAGGAAAAAGAGACGAAGACAAAATTGTTTTTCCGGTAGAGTCGCGCGATAAAGAGAGACCGTAAAGTGGATTGGTTTTTAGCAGGTTGATTCATATCTCCAGGAAATGGCGAAGCGAAGATAAAAGGTGATTTCAAATAAGATTTCGAATGATTTCGAAAGGGGAAAATTGTGGCGGTGCATTTGCATTTACTTTCTCTAGCTATATTTCGGAAATTGGCCACTATTTGAGATACCAAAGCTGATCCCGTTATATCTAATTTGATCAATTGGTAACTTGATGGCATTCAATAACTCGTTGGTGCCTTATATTGTTATGCTGTGTTTCCGACAGAAATTCGCATTGTGGAAATGAACAGAATAGAGCGGAAACTCAACGGATCACATATTTTTCCTTTATCTTAATGGTACTCAGAATAAATTCGCTTTGCTCCAAACCTAACAATCGCAACTATTAAGATGTCCTCACGTCGCAGAACACAAATTCTCCACGCATAAACGAAAATCTATAATTTAGCGATATCGTGATGTCATATCTACGGTTTACAAAAGTGGTTTCGTACGTGAGATAAGTGGGAAAAGGAAAACGTGAACCGCTAAATGGCTTACAAATCCGAAATGTTCCGCCGAGAATGGAGATAAAGAAGGCTATATTTCGAGGGGAACTTCGCTTGAATTTTTTATTGCTGCATCGATTGGGACCCCGTTACACCAAGTGTTAGGAAAATTGAATTCTGCGTGAATGAAGATGTTTGAAAAACGCTGCAAATTTTACGCAAAATACCATATCACCACGATATTTTCTTCCTTATATCTCCGCTGTATTCGTTTGGAAAAAAAGGGTTTTCACAGCGTTTGGAACCCGGATTATTCGAACGTGATGCATCAATGCTGTTTATGAGCACGTGTGTCCTCCATTCTTCAACGACGATACTGTATAAAGTCCGTTAATAAAATTCGAAAATTGCACTTCGAACTCTACCTGTAGATGAACAGAATATGGATTGGCGTTAAATCGCCAAATATTGGCTACCAAACATTCAGTAGACGACTCGGCAGGACAGTTATGGCGAGAATGAAATCCTATAATCCGTAGAGGTTTCTCACAAATCTGAAAGAAGTACTACGGTAATAAATGCTGCATGAAAAGAACTTTTCAGTGTATACTTGTTGATGTTAATGTTCGCAGTCAACGTTTTTCAGAAAAATTTTATCTCGTCTAATAAAATTCAATGAATGAAATCCCCCTCAATAATTCCAGTGTTTCGTGGAGTTTAATGTCCATATTAAACCAGAAATATTACTGGTAGGTATTGCAGCTGAGCAAGAACGTATCCAATTTTTACGGTTTCAACCTACAAACACGGAGCAATAATTATTGCTCAAATAATAACTTAATCGGATTTTCTTGGCATAGAAAGCCGACACAGTTGTCGGTCTATAGTTACTTAGCTGTTGTTTGTGGAAATATCAAGCTGTGCTGTTCAGTCTAGAGTATAGAGTCAGGGCCGTAGTCTTCGAATCCTGAGTCATATCAAAATTGACAGTTACAGTTTCACCGACATGGTGGCTATAACATATTGTAGATGAATAGTTTTTATAACAAGTGCGTAAACATAGTAGTTCTAGCATGAGTTTGGGAATCGCCTTCTACGTATGCTTTGAATCCTATGAACTACGTTTTTTGCACAGAATAAAAATCCAAAGTGGAGGACAATACGTTTTCGACAAATAAGGCGAGTTTAATTGATGTGCAATTAAATAATTTGAGTAATTGTTTCATTAAAATAATCAATAATGGAAATAATAATAAAAAATCCATTGATTTCACCTTTATTTTTGAATATTCACCAACTCAATTTTCCTGCGGGAATCCGAAATAATTTTGGGGAAAACTATTATTTCAACCGGGTGTTTCCAAATTAGACGTGAACCTTCAAGGACGTGTTAGTATGACTCATATGCTATACTTTGAGCCATATTGATAACCCAAAATCAACAGTACGAGTTATTTGAAGATGTGTGTGTGTTTTTTGAAAGATTTCTCACATCACTTTTTTCGTCAATTTTTTCTACGTCGACCAAAGCTGATTATAATTTCGGATTATTTTCATCAGGAAAGGGGATATGTATGAAAAAAGCAAAACTATCCTGTATTTGATGTTGAAAATGAATAGTATGATTTGAAAGTTGGTATATGAAGAAAATAAAAATAAATTTCTAATATCAATTATTATTGGAACTTGCCAAATTCCTTCTTTATTCCCTAAAAAGTTTTCGTTAGAATGCAGTCACCAGTTTCGTTTCAGCAGATTTTTTCATAAACAACCTTTTCAATATCCGGCATAAAAAATTGTGATTTAGCGTTAATATTTGGATGGGAGCAATATCTAATTTTTTGATAGGTCCTGATAACTTAAACGGAGAAAATTATGAAGAATTTCTGAGAACAAATAATATGGACAGTTTTTTGGACGAGGTTCCCTTGAGTGACAGGCGTGAAATCATTTTCCAACAGGATGGGTGTCCGCACACTACATGTTGTTCCTAAATTGGAGGTACAAATACAGAGGGGAGATTTCTTGAGTAATTCTAAGAAAAAAAGTCCCATAAACATAGGATCGCAAACATTTCGTTTTCGTTGAAGTTTGAATTTTATTCAAGTTTTTTTCTCATAGTATCTACACTTCACAATATATTCAACTGAAATTCGGCATAGATATTAGAATTGAAAATATACTCCATATGACTTGCCAATTTCGACAGCAAATCTACAGGTTGGTATTTTTTCTGTCCCCTGTTTTCCTCCAGAACTTTTTTTTTGATGAGCCACTGTTAATTTGAAAAATATGAATATAATAGCTTTGTTGCTATACTGTACTCTATAGTGTCTTGTAGTTTCGTCGTATCTGCTACCGATTTCGAGAGAAAATTTTTCTCGGATCTGTATATTTGCTATAGAAATAGGCATGTCACATGGTGTAAACTCTCAATTGAAATATCTGTGCCAAATTTAAGTTGAATTTCTTGTGAGTTGTAGATAATATGGAAAAAAAACTTCAACGTAGCTCGAAAACGAAGCGTTTGCGTTCCCATGTTTAAGGAACTTTTTTTCTTAAAATTACTCAAGGAATCTCCCCTTTTCGTTTATTCCTCCAATTTAGGAACACCCTGTATAGGCTGAACGTTCGTATGTTTTTGAAGGAATTATTTCCGAAAGGGTGGATAGGTAGAGGAGGAGCTATTTCGTTGCCAGCGAAAAGTCCGGATCTAACACCGCTAGATTTTCATGTTTGGGACAGTTTAAGAGAACTAGTATATGATGGGAAATACATACACGTGCACAACTTGTGGAGAGAATAGACGGAGCAACGAGAAGATTGAGAGTAAATATTAGGACTGAAAAAATTAGAAAGAGGGCACGTGCTTGTAAGAGGAATGGTGGAGGACATTTCGAACATGATTTATGAATGAATTTTCCAATGAAATTTTGAGTTTAATTGCAATTCATTACTTTTCTTTCTTGGCTTATATCCCCTTTCGAATCAAAATCTGCTGAAACGAAACTAGTGGCTGCAATCTCATGAAAACTTTTTTGGGAAATAAAGAAGGAATTTGGCAAGTTTTTAAATAATTTTTTCATGTATAAATTGTGGAATTCGAATGTTGCAGGCAAATTGATATTAGAAATTGATTTTTATTTTCTTTATATACCAACTTTTAAATCATACTATTCTGTTTCAACATCTAATACAAAATAGTTCTGCTTTTTTCATACATATCATATCCTTTTCTGATGAAAATAATCCAAAATTATAATCGAATTTGGTAAACGTAGAAAAAATTGACGAAATATTAAGCAAGGTGAGAAATTTTTAAAAAAACACAAGAACTCATTATCTCGGAAACTGTTGATTTTCGGTTTTCAATAAATATGGCTCAAACAACAGCAAATGAGTGATACTGTCACGTCCTCCAAGGTCTTATTTGTATATGTAGATACTTATTTGTTTCATCCCTTCCCTTTCAATGCCCCTTTTTATAAGATCACAAAACCACTTAAAATCCTCTGTTTTACTCTGAATAATTTTCGAATGAAAAATTCTTTCAACGACCTCATAACATAACCAAAACAAATCTTTTTTGGTTTCGTGAGTTCTACGGAATGAATAATAACTCGAGATGAATAAATCCTCCCGTATATTCTCCCAATTCGTCTGCTGAAAAACTTCTGCGTACTGTCTCTGTGCAAGGAAGTACGAGAGCTTTCTCTAGGGTTTCCTCTAATGGGGGTTAATCATTTAATGGTTAAGGTTGAGAAGGTATTAGTCCTAATTCTACACTATAAGTTCTATTGATTTTCACTGAAGAAGCTCAGATAGTTTTCCACTAAAAAGGGTTTAGTGAAACTAAATACAGAATACATAGAAATTGAATAAGTATGGAATTGGGATAATCATCGACGAAGGAATGATATCAATTGAAGGATATTAACAAAATTACTTACTTTGAAAGGTTTTTTTTTCTTCTCATATTACACACCACTGTTCATTGTACTGCGTAACCATGAATGAATAATAAAATTATAGTGGTTAGTCATCCAAGCTACGTTGATTTTTTCTTACTGTTTCTCCTTTGTACTCACCTGAAAAACAAAAATGAAACATGTGAGTATGTTATGTTATGTATGTGTGGAAAAAAACATCAGGTTGTGTCTGTGGTTACTTCGTCAAAATGTATTGACTCAATATTTCAAATTCATTCTACAAGGGATTTCTCTTATTCATGAGAGAATTCATAAGATTGCCAACTTAAATGCATTTAAGATTATAATTAACTCTCAATGTATTCCCTTGAAACCTGTCAAGGCAAATACCTTTCGAACATAAAGTAATGAGCTTATAACATTTTTCTCTCTAGTTTGAATATTGAACTAACCCCAACGTTCTAATGAACACGCTCAAGGAATGCGGTTGTTATTATATAGGTACATACAAGAATGTTCCTATTAGATTTGTGACACCGATATGTTGCTGTGAACTACATATTATGATTGCATGGTCACTTCGAGTCTCGCTCAGAAATAAAGATAATTAGAACAATATCAGCAAAATATTTTTCTTAATTTATCATCAAGAAGCGAATTTGATTATCATGTTTTCTTCATTGCGTTAAAGGGTTTCAATTCTATCAAATTAGGAATAAATATTATTGTTTATTCCTAACTTCCTCAATTCTGCTAATTCCTGAAACATCAAAAACTTTTTTGGTTTTTATTTCACTTGCGCACATCTCCCCACAAGACATTGTCGATCGATTGAGATATGAAGCTCATTAATCAACTTTCTCTAGTAATACATCAAATTGAAATGAAAATCGTCAATAACCGTTCATTTCCATCATTTCCGATGTTCATGAAATGATACACGATTCAAATCAAAACAATATACTCGTGACCCAGATTTTCTCTTCTAATGCGCTCTTCCAACAATTGAGAATAAATATATTTCTGATTACAATTCATTAATTGGAATAAAAAAACTATTGATCACTTCTTTATGACCAACTTCTCACAATAGTCGATTCTACAACATCATTTCACCACTCGTTATTGTTTTAGTGCTATATAATAAATCATGGTCCAGAAAATATATTTGCTGGAAAAATTAGTTCAAAACAAAATCGAAACATAATGTTGAGATTTCTGAATTGCTTGGATCTCAACCACAACAAAACTGCTTATTACTTTTAATATGTAGGTTGGAAAACAAAGTTTCGTTGTAGTATGGTATGTGCGCAGGAGGTTCAAAGTTGAATCATTGAAATGTATTTCCTATCCCTAAAAAACTTCTCTTACAAACTTATTTATAAAATGTGACAGGAAAGTTGGTACTCATATGTGCTTAGGGCAAATTTTTTTTTGGTTTGTTACTGATCGTTGAAGAAAACAAGAAAATGTTTTGAATTCCATGAATTCGATAATATTTTATCTCATCAATGCTATGCTATCCATTGAAGTGGATACAAAAAATGCGTGGAAATGGTTTTGAAGTTCGTTATTCCACAGTTGGGGTGGAGAAAATGCGCTTTCTCGAGAGTAGATCGATGAGCTAAAAGTAGGATAACACTGTTCAACAGCTTGGGTAACGTTTGCAAATTTTTTCTTCCTTTATGTCAGATTAAGGGAGGGGGCGTTAATACATTCCACAAAATTCACGATCAAATATCTCCAGAACGATTCTACCGATTTGATCATTTCTGTCTTGTTTCAAAAATAATTTAACAATCTTCAAAAGGGTCCAGAACCGAGAATACTCTTCAATTCTTCCGTACACCTGCTGACATTTTCTTGACTTCGCGTTCATAAGAATTTCAAGCAATGTCATGAATGAAATTACATATTCTGTTGTATTTGCATGTAAGGTCAATCCATACATTACATCTTTCTGCAATGATAGTAAGGAGGAACATTTGGAACGTGCCTGACCTGCGGCGATAATCGTGATTGTGTTTGGTCGTGGTCGAAATAAATACTACTTATATCACCGAGTCTATTATAGGTCATAAATACAGATAACCTATCACAACGTTCTTTGAAAATAATATATATTTTGTTTTTACACAGCAATAATAATTTAATATGTGGATGATACAGAGGGGCTTCGGTCCAACAAAGAAGAAACCTAAGACCTACAGTAGGTACCTACCGATCGAATGAGATAAATAAAACTCAGCATGGACCGTTTAGTGTAATGGACAAACTATCCAAAATTTAATTCGTTTTCGTTCGCTGCCAATTCCGATCTTCGTTGTCTACGAGTGTTTTAATGAAGATACCTTCGACATTCCCGCTGTGGAGCGAATGACTGAACAATTTATTGGTATACAGGAGCTCAAAACCAACAAAATTCACTACATGAAGAAAATAATATTTTCCAAAAAAATTTAATTTTGTTCGAAGAATATTTTCATCCAGATGACATAATGAAACCACAAATGAACAAATTTCAGATTTATCCGATCATGTCTGGAATTTTAATCAGAATAATCATTAATTATCTTTTTTTTTGCAATGATTTTAACGAGGTATTAGTTGTTCTCTTGAAAAAAAAAATGGATTGAAGAAGTGCACGGTGTTTCTACATCTTGTTAGGGAATGATGTCAACGATGGCAGTAAAGCCTTTTTATTCATTCCACTTACAAGGACTTTGTTTGATGTTTCAATCAAATACCATCAAATTCCAAGTGCATCTCGATCTTCGTTCATGAAAAGGAATATTCAAATTTCAATTTTGCTTTTTCGCAACCTTCATACTTAGTCTTACCAACTAGTAGGTGGATGGTCTGCAGGAAGATGATACATAATTAATGATTTCCGGCCTTGGACCATGTCGCAACCTTTACGTTGCTTCATGATAATTACCAGTTTTAATAATTTAATTCAAATAAATTGAAATATGCCTTCTTCCATTGCTTTGCTGGAGTAGCACCCAATGGTCGATATCAGATAGGGTTGATAAACGGTTAATTAGTTGCATTACTGTAGTTATCCAAAGAATGCAAGTTGGAACTTGAGATATTGGGTCATTCCATTATATTCTGAGATAATTGTTATATTGATTGAAAAGCCGCCCTACAGATAAAGGTTCAAATTGTACCGAGAAATATCATTGAATTCATTCAGTTATGAAAAATACAAATTCCAACATATAAAATGCATTCTTCTGCATTATTTTTCATTTGTCATCAAATCAGGAATTTATAGGTCTTCTACCTTTCACGCACCCTTCAGTTATATCGAAGACCTGAAAGGGTAACCAAGGAACCATCCCTGAGTATGTTTTTACTGTGAAGTTCCAAAAGATTCTGTTAATTTTTCTAGATTATCATCATAACCGAAAATTAAGATGATATTTCTGTGTCTTTTTCTCCAGACACTTAACGAAGAGATATCCATAAGGAGTTGAAGATATGGAATAAACATTGTTGCATCAATTATAAAATTCAATCTTATAGATCAGAAATCATTTTTGCATGCGTTCTCTGCCTAATGTTGCATTTAAAATTGTTAATATATTGGATTAGCAGTTTCCGAATGATAATAATAACAATAATCATAATAATAACAAAATAATCAAATACTAGAAAATGAGGATTTGAGCTGTAATGTAGAGCTTCAAAAATCATTCATCCCATTTTTATGTTTTACCCTAGTAAGAGCAACAACATTCTCTTCTTATGAATATTATTAGTATCAACTAGCACAAGCAATGTCCGGGAGTTACCTTTTTTCAATTTGACTATTTTTTGTTGTTTTCCACTGTGATTGTGATTTGCCTTGTTATTTTCAGAAATATGTTCAATTTTGTTGATAATTCTGATAATTTTTTATTTTTTCCATGTGGTTTTACTATACATGGTGTTTTCAGAGTTGAGGTTTTTTTTTCGACAGGTGCTAGAACCTCATCAAAATAAGTTAAAATTCCAAAAATCCATTATGTAAAATATTCATCAGGGTCAAGTATTTCGAAATCAAAGTTACCCGCGAATCTGAGAACTGAGAAATTCCCAGTCCGGATCTTACGGTACCTACTTATTGAGATCTAAATGTGTTCATTGAATGCATTCAGTTTACTGGAAATCATCTGACACAGCGTATGATTTTTGTGACTTTTCCGAATTTCGAAATGTGTTTTCAAATATGTCGATAGAACGTGATGGGTCGACTTCTTGGCCTGCACGCTCCCCGGATCTCAACCCCTGTGATTTCTTCTTTTGGGATAATTTGAAAACAACGCATTGAAAATGCTTGTGACATTATTCGTGAGCAAACTGATGTGTTAGTTGCTGCATGTAATAATTCGTTATTACGCCGGGCAAGACTTTGTGCTTGATGTGCACAAAGTCTTGCCCAAATGATGACCAATTTGGATCAATTTTATCGGTGAGGTTGTGAACTTCCTAATTTTTTCTTCATACGACCTTTTCAATCAGTAATTTATCTACACTTTGGTTTGAACTTCAAGAATTATACCGTTCAGGAAAAATCTTCTAATAAAAGTTGAAATAGAATATACACATTTGCGATAAAATCCAGCACTTCATTTACTTGCTGGAATGCATATGGCATCGTGATTCATGGCAGATCTCTCAACAGGGAGATGACACGATCCAAGGTCGTATTGAGATCTTGATGCCCAAGATTTTTGCACTTTTTTCATATCGATTATTTTCTTCCGGAGAAATTATCCCTTTTAATGAGTTCTAGCACCTATAAAAAAAAACTTCACCCCAAAAAACATGTATTTTTTTTAATTAAAGTAATTATATATTTTTCTCTTTGCAATATTTTCGTTATATATTCATATTAGTGCAATATTATGTTCATTGCGAACGTTATGTTTTTCTTCTAGTATATTTACTCAAGTAAGTCAGCTATGCATTAGCGCTCTTCTTTTGTGACAAAGCTGTTGTATATCAAGGATCACAGGATATGTCTCTGCTATATAGCTGCTCTGTAATAAGGTCACTCAGGTGCGACTTCCAATTGATAAAAGATCAATTGAAAAAATGAAAAGAATACCATTTCAACTTTTAATAACCAGAAATATTCTACATTCCGTCGTTTCTTCGACACCCTGCTAATGACGCAGAATAAAATGATATTCTGAACTTGTTTGCAGTACCTCTTCCCAAGCTGGCGACTTTCCCAAGAATTATAAATTCCTCGTATAACTAACGTCCATCATTTCTAGAGTAATATCGAATAGTTCTGGCTGCAAATTGATATAAGATGGTTTATAACCGACATCGAATATCCGTAATTACGTAAACAATTTCATCGGAGGGCTGTATTATTTGATTGGATGATTGTGCTTTTCAGTTTAACATCACTGCTTTAAATGTGGACGTATCATTTTTTGCCCTTAAGCCTATACCCATTATGTAATCTTCATCATAGGAAAGGAAGTGACAAAAACGGTGAAACATAAGATTTGCGCGGATGCCAATTTGGATAATAAGAAGGTAATGGCGTTCTGCATCTGGCGAATGCATAAGGACTAAAAAGAAATAAACACCATCATTAATTGATCATTAACGCCACCTTAAGGAGATAAATAATGATAAGAATCCAGCTCCGTTTCCTTGTTCATTTGAATTAGAAATTTAGTTATTCAAACAGTTATCGAAACTAATGAATATTCACTGCAATCGATTTAGCTACTTAACATTCTATATCTGGCGTAATTTGTTACGAGAGGAGTAACATCCCTGATATATTCCTACTCTTAATGCCGTAATTTTCATCGTCCCTAATAAGTCAGCATATTTCCAATATTTTGAGATTATTATTCGTTATATGATTAAGGGATTGATACTAGTTATTTCCTATATCAGAAAACCGAAACGACTTCTGCAACAACTTATATTTTCGAATGAAACATCCGATAAAAACTACCATTATTAAAGCTCAGTTTCATACAACGTATGCAAGCTTCGTCGAAACCACCTTTAAGGGTTGAAATATTACCGGCTTTCACGGTTACTTCTGCCGAGATCCCACGCAGGACGCCGGCAAAATGCGAAGATAGCGTTACAACACCACAAGGTTATCGGATGTCCCCCATACAGCACCATGGGTGACTCACGACCGAAGGCGGCACGTTAATCAATATTAATGCCAAGTCCATGTGGGTACTCCACCGATACCCGACTGAATTTACTCCTTTACGAGGAAAAACACCGACTGGCTTTTTGCTATCCGATACGGCTGAAAATGGGATGACACGGGATGCCGAAACAGGCCCTCGGGGTATTGTCGAGGTCTGAATGGGCTGGGTTCTAGAAGAACACATGACATTGTTCAACTTCAGATCCAATCAATATATCCTTCCTTTATGCCTCTTCGGAATCGATGATTAATTCATTAAGATCAACTGGAATTGAAGACTGTGTGGAGAAAATGGCTAGTCGGACTCGCGCTATATTCATTGGGACTTCGCTTTCCACACTGTAAAAATACTGAAATCTATCTGACTTTTATATCTAATGACTCATGAATTTGAGCACGAATATTCCATCAATCTGAAGAAACTGCAAATTAAAAAAGTTGTTCTTCTATTTTGCCTGGGTGTTCAGCTGGACATGCATTAATGTTTTTAGGTTTCAGTTATATTGCAATGGAAATATTTCTTTAATACCAAAACGTATCAAAAATTCTAGACAGGCTCCACACTGTCCTCTATCTTATCGTGTTTTATGTCTGGGTCATAACAATTCTGAATGAAATAATGCAAACAGATAAAACAGAGTGTATTGTGCAATTGTACCTGAAACCAACACCTTCTATGGGTATTTGACAGACATCCAAAGAGTTGAATTCTGATTCTCGTCGTTGTATCATTTGTACATCCCATTGTTACGCAATACAATCACCATTGTGTATGATGGAATAATAGTCTAATCTCTTTTACGGAGGCACGACGCAATGACTTTGCTAGGGTTTCGTTGAACCGATTATTATGACGGTGTATGTACCTGAATGTGACGTGCATGTCGATTATTTACATAATCGTTGAACTGTTTCACATCCATGTGTCAATGGAATAATCCAGCAGAGGTTGGCTTTAGTATTGATATAAAGGACTCCATCCTGATTATTGAATAAAAATTGAGAAAAGCACAGCCGTGAAGACAGGAGCTTTTGAGCGCTCGTACATGCACCTTGTAGGTAGATCGCATTTTCCAGTTTTGGAAACCAATTGAGGAAATTTTTGACAGCTGTCAAACCAATTTTCAAACTAAGGCGATAATCCAGACTTCAAGTCAGTGCTTTAGGTGACCAATTTTTTTTTCGATAAATCGCTAAAATTTTCTATGGTATCTATGGTCTTGGTGATGCGATCTGGACAAAATTTCGCACGTAGTTTGAATACATTATTCCTCAGCTAGATGCAAAATTTCATTCCAATCAAATCGGTAGTTTCGGAATTATTAAGAAAAGAATATTTGAACGGCCATATTTACGGAACCCCTAGTCTAATTTTGCTCATTGATGAACGTGACCGTGAAATTCGCGATCCAAACCCACCCTGAAAATTTCGAGTTCCTAGGCCTTTTCCTTCGGAAGTTATAATTTTTCATGGTTTCTATGGTTCTGGTCATGCGATCTGGACAAAATGTTGCTTTAATATGTCATTCTCGTTTAAAATACAAAATTTTATCTCGATCGAATCCGTAGTTTCGAAATTATCGAGAAAACAAAATTTCAAACGACCGTATTTACGGAACCCCTAGTATAATACTGCTCATTGATAAACGTGAACGTCACATTTCAGATCTACACCTATCCTGAAAATTTCAAGTCCCTAGGCCTTTCCGTTCGAAAGTTATGATTTTCTATGGTACCTATGGTTCTGGTCGTGCGATCTAGAGAAATGTAGCTTGAATATATCTTTCTCCATAAGTATACAAAATTTCGTCACGATCGAATCTGTAGTTTGGAAATTATCAAGAAAACTAAATTTTGCCCAATAACGAACTCAACCTCGGCATTCGAGATTCGAACCTACCCTGAAAATTTCAAGTTTCTAGGACATTCCGTTCGAGAGTTATTGTGTATACGGACGGACGGACGGACAGACAGACTCAAATTTTCCGACGGATTCGTCATCAGTGAGTCGAACATAGTCGATTGAGACCATTTTCGGCTCAAAACTCGAAAAATACAGACATCGTGACGAAATGATATAGCCCTCGTGTAAGTAGTAAGAGCGCTCAAAAATGGATTGTTAATTTTCTTCTGGAATTCAACCATTTGGTTTTTTTTTTTAATCGGAGCAAGTGAAGAGAGAAAAAAAATTGTTTTTCGATGAAAATTTTGAGGTATTACATGAAATCAAGGTGAAGGAATCGAGGTGATGCGGAAATAATATGATTTTTGCTAGACAGACTAAAATAGGTAATATGTATTTTCAATGATATCACTTTCAGCGTAAAAAATGTGACATCCATTTTTTTTTAACTTTGAGAAACGAGTTTCCAAATGAAAAAAAAATGTGTTTTCTGATTTTTCATTCATGTTATTTTCTGCTCACCTCAAAAAACTCCTCGGCTTGGCACCGACTTCAATAATTTAGTGGATGGAGAGATTATAAATGAAGACATGCGTTTCCTCATATTTATTGATTTATTGACATATTTTCAAAATTTCCTCAACGTTTTCTTATAGTTTCTCAGCGAAATTCGGAATTTCATAAATGGCACAAGGCAAACTTTCCATAATTTGAAAACGACATAGGTTGGCTAATTAATTCTTCCATATAATATATTCTGTCCCATTCTCATTTTATGATTATCATTCCAAACGACCTTCTTTGCAAAATTGATATTTGAAATTCATTGTAGAGGCCCCCAGTGGAGCGGTAATAATTCAAGACAAAGTCGAATTTTTTCGTGAAAACGGTGAATAATGGAAAAGGGCACTTTGAATGTATGCCGGAACGTCCTTACAGCAACATTTTTGGGACATCCCGCATGTAACAGGACACCGGCTGCGCAATAATTTAGATTGGATATACTCAGTGACGTGGAAATAGCTACACCGGGAAGAGGTAGGAATTTTCTGACCAATCTTGGCAGAAACGTTCAATGGAAAGTTATTTGAGCTATTTCCATAGTCTATGGAATTTATTTTTTCGGTCGGATTACTCGTCTTCAACGCAGCCATGAGAAGGGCTGCTTTGAGAAAGGTTTATTTTATTACAGAATCAAGATGACTTGATTAATGGAGAGTACCTTCGCAATTTTGGTGTTTTGTATCAATAAGATTCGATAATTTTTTTTTAGTTATCACGTGTTGTTCAGTGTTACGCCATGAATATCATGGAGGTTTTTTTCCATTATACTTAAAGATCTTCATCCTGGGTGCTGAGCTACCCTTGATTTTCCTCTTTTCTCCTACTCTTGTCAATTTCTGGTGTTCTTCGACTCTCACTTCTAGGGGAAGTTTTTTCCTGTGGTAGGAAATGGAAATACATAGGGTATTCCGTACCATACTCGAAGGTTATCAAGTAAACACAGTTCTTTGCGTCCTGATTTTCGGTTTTACATTCGTGAGAACCAAATTTATGATGTTGACATAAGTAATCATTTCATTTTGTAATAAAATAAATCTAACGAGACGAGAGATATCGAATTCTTGTGGATGATGGTTCTTTTCAATTTTTTTTTACCATTTTATCAAGTGTATTTTGTTGCTAACATTTGTTCTGTTTTTTATTGATTTCGTGATGGTTCGTTCTAAGTCTATGTTATCCTTTCAATCACAATAGAGATAGAAAATTATAGGGGTATTTCTGCCACCTCCTATGACCTGGAGGATTCGGTTTCAAAAGTGAAACCACATTTGCAAATCCTACGCAGAAAACAACTGGATCTGCCGAAAGTTCTAATTTGCTCAAGCTCTGAGCTTCTGAAAGTTCCCACAGAGGCCCCAATAAAAACATTCATCCAAATATGTCTTGCAAAGACGTTTTTATTTGAATTTGAGCATTATCCGAGTAGAAGGCACTATGGAGCTACTTGCATTAAATTATACTAAATTACCCTTCGTATTAGATTGAAATTAGTGGCGGGATTATCTCGAAAATTTCATTTCAGAGCTCAAAGTATGAGTAACGAACCTCTCATTTATTTCACAACACAATATCGCAATTCGCAATGCAAAATCGCCTACGATGATAATCAATGTAATTTCAATTAAAACCTCTTCAAAATTAAATATTCCTAAACTTCATCCTACAAGATTATACGAATCGACGATCATGATATTGTTAATAAAATATGCTACCTTATTTCTCCGAATATTGAATGAAAAATTCAACCAGTAACCATCAGTCAACACCTGGTAACTAAATTTTACCACGTGTGCGCTTCTTCAACAAAAATTTGTCTATATGAATATCCTCAAACATCTTTCGAGTACCTAATATATTTCTGTCATTTTAATCATGAAAAATAAAATTATTCAATTAAATTTGTAATTTGAAGTACATATCGTCGGCCTAATTCGTTAACCTGCTAAGTCCATTTCTAATCAATTTTACTTTTTGAGTTGGTCATGGAGTTTGAACGATTATCTACCTTATGGCATAAGAAATAAGGTGGATATCAATATATACTAGAATCATTATAGGAACCAAAGTGATTTTCACTATCTTTTTATGTAAAATAGAAAAGATATCTTTCAGTTTTCTATCTCTCCTGTAAACTATGCGAAATGGACTTAGCAGGTTAACGAATTAGGCCGACGATATGTTATTTGGTATAACCTTTCCTACTAGTTGAAAATGCAAATATCTCTGTGTTTATCTGTTTCAGCATCTTGTTTCGTGAATTTCTAGAAAATGCACATAAATCGACCCTTCTTCGCTATCCCCAAATGAAAAGTTTTTTGAAAAAGGAGCAAGGATTATGGAAAATAGCAGAATTTTCGTATTCAAGTTTTCGCTCTGCTGATTCCTCAGGTTTGATGATGGAAGTACAAAACAAAACGTGATGCCAATATGCAAGGCGCGGCACTATAGAAAATCTTCGAACCTCCTCTTCTTGAATGCAGCAGAATTCACCATTGTGAACAAATTGCACTCTGAACATCTTACCTATGCAGAACGTCTACAGCTCTTCAGCACTAATTGAGTAATAAATGTTAATTTCAGGCGAATTCCTATGTTCCATTAGGATCTAATCAAGTGAAGTAAACAACTCATAAATTCCGAGGAATATCCAGGTAATTAGGAGGGAGCATAAGTTAATTAGTTGAGAACTATCGGAAGCAATCCTGCAATTTCGATAAGAGACGTAATATATTGTAAAATTCATTGAGATTCATAAGGCGCTTAAGCACTCAATTTTGTAAACATCAACCAGTGTTGCATTTGTCCGGCTTATAAGTCGGCCGTTTCGATAGTAGATCGACTCGGAGGAATGGAACTCGCAAACACCAAGAAGGGGAGGATTCATATGGATCAAGTAATAATGGCTCAATTTTGTTCCATGTGTTTTCCCAACAATTTTATCAGTGTCTCATCAGTACAGTCAGCAAATGACGAATTCGATATGAAAAATAGTAAACCTTCAAAACATAACGCAGCGGTGATCAGAGAAAATTTCTCCAATCAAGCCACCTGTCCGCTCCAAAAGCAACTGTCTCAATCTCTGCAGGCCATGACTGATTTCCCAGCTCCCCTAAACTGCTTTCGGAGCGGACAGGCGGCCTGATTGAAGAAATTTTCTCTGATTACCGCTGCGTTTTGTTCTTAAGGTTTACTGTTTCTTATATCGAATTCATCATTTGCTAACTGCACTGATAAGACTTGATATGAGTCGAAACCGGTCTAAATGTGCAAATGATGGATTTGGTGTTCTCTGGGGAACATGAAATTGATTTGTTGGCTTGCTATAGGTTTATCTAGAATAATTTTTCGTATTTCATTACCTAATTTGATAATCTGAGATGAACAGCCAAGAGATTATTTTTGAGCGCTCGTACTATTTACACGAGGGCTATATCATTTCGTCACGATGTCTGTATTTTTCGAATTTTGAGCCGAAAATGGTCTCAATCGACTATGTTCGACTCATTGATGACGAATCCGTCGGAAAATTCGAGTCTGTCCGTCCGGCCGTCCGTAAGCACGATAACTCTCGAACGGATCAACCTAGAGATTTGAAATTTTCAGTTTAGGTTCAGGTTCCAAATGCCTCGGTTGAGTTTGTTAATGGGCAGAATTCCACCAGGGGTTCCGTAAATAAGGCCGTTCAAAATTTTGTTCTCCTGATTACTTCGAAACTACAGATTCGATCGAGATGAAACTCTGCACCCAAATGGAGAATGAGGTGTTCAAGCTACATGTGAAATTTTGTCCAGATCGCATGACCAGAACCATAAAAACCATAGAAAATTTGTAACTTTTGAACGGAAACGCCTAGGGACTTGAAATTTTCAGGATAGGTGAGTTTCTGGAATGTCGTGATGACGTTCATCTATGAGCAAAATTATTCTAGGGGTTCCGTAAATATGGTCGTTTGAAAATTAGTTTTCTTGATAATTTCAAAACTACAGATTCGATCGTCACGAAATTTGGTATTTAAATGGAGAATGATATATTGAAGCTACATTTCTCCAGATCACATGACCAGGACCATAGAAACCATAGAAAATCATAACTTTCGAATAGAAAGGCCTAGGGACTTGAAATTTTCAGGATAGGTGTGGATCTGAAATGTCGCGTTCACGTTCAACAATGAGCAGAATTATACTAGGGGTTCCGTAAATACGGTCGTTTGAAATTTTGTTTTCTCGATAATTTCGAAACTACGGATTCAATCGAGATGAAATTCTGTATTTTAATCGAGAATGATATATTGAAGCAATATTTTGTCCAGATCGCATGACCAGAACCATAGAAACCATAGAAAATTGTAACTTCTGAACGGAAAGTCCTAGGTACTTGAAATTTTCAGGGTGGGTTTGGATCGCGAATATCGCAGTCACTTTTATCAATGAGCAAAATTAGACTTGGGGTTCCGTAAATATGGCCGTTCAAAATATTTTTTTCCTGATAGTTTCGAAACTACTGATCGGATTGGAATGAAATTTTGCACCTAGCTGAGGAATGATGTTTTCAAACTACGTGCAAAATTTTGTCGAGATCGCATCACCAAGACCATAGATACCGTAGAAAATTCTAGCTAATTATCGAAAAAAAATTGATCAGCTGAAGCACTGACATGGAGTCTGGAGTTTCGCCTAAGTTTCAGAATTTTTTTGACAGCTGTCGAAAATTCCTTCAATTGATTTCTAAAACTGGAAAATGCGAATCCACCTACAAGGTGCATGTACGAGCGCTCAAAAGCTGCTGCCTTCACGGCAGTGCTTTTCGTAATTTATTTTATTTCAGCAGCTCGAACGATTTGAGCAATAATTTTATTTATATTCCTTCCTTTAAAACTCCTTTTCGAAATTCTGTCTAATATCTTTATGAAGGACAATGTGGGAGTATCTATGACGCTTTTTTGAGTATGTCTTGTAAATCAAATTTTCGCAAAACACGCAATACAAACGGATAGATAACAAAACACGGTATTTTCTATACTGCCTTCAGGGGAATCTCTTCTTCAGAGAAACAATGCAAGTAGGTTGATTCAGCCAAATCGTGCGAACACTACCAAACTCATCCCAAAGAACACTTTATCAGACCATAAAATGTCGCCATGCAAAACGATGAAATTCTAAATGGAGTACGTAAAAAGCGTTCAAAGTAAATCAATACCGTAAACCCACGACGCAGAAAAATAGTTGAAAATTTTCGGAGTTCTGTGACAACATATATCACAATTATGAGTTTCGAAGGCCATATATTAGGTCCACTGCGCGTTATTATGCCATGGTTGCAACCGCGCAAACTAACCGTGGAATATTTTATTTATTCCACCGGGCCGGGAACAATGATATATACGGCCATCGCGACAATTTATAACCAAATTAGCGTTTATTTTTCTGTATTTGTGACCCTTCGCATCGAGCAAGATTTACGTAATTTTTACAGTTCAGAAATATGAATATATGAACGCGGCCAATTTCACGCAAATGTTTATATTTTGAAACTTAATTTGATTCCTTCACAGATGTCAAAAAATATCCCAACTCATAAAAAAAATAGGTACATTTTCAAAAGGGAGGTATGTGCCTCACGGTAGTTTCGATTCCGCTCCGGTAATACAAAATATTCCAGAAAACTAAGTAACATATTATGCTGCAATAAACACACCTTTTAAATTTTAGAAATACGATTCTTAGCAATGTCAGAGCAAACTGATTTTTGTAACAATTCTCCTCAAATTTATTCTATTATTTCCGAGACAAACTTCCCAAGAGAGACGGTGGACAGGACAGGGCGACAGATGGACGTTTTTTTCGTTTTCTTCGATTATTGGATTACACACTCTCCAAAAATGAGAACTGTGAAATTTTCAAGGGAGAATTTTTATTGAGGAGAATTTTTATAAAGTTTTATTTTATTTGGAATTGTTCCAGCATGAAAACGATAACAAAAATAATTTTCTCCAACCTCATGAGACAAATTGCGAGTTAGTCATTAGAAATCAATATCCGGAAGCAAATAGCCTAATCGTCAAAATCCATTTCTTTCATAGCGCTTATTTTCGTTTGAATCATAACTGATAACATTATAAATCAGTTTCTTTGAAAATCTATGATAACGTCACTCGAAGTACTGAATTTTAAAAACTATATTTCCTCAGAAAAACATAATGATTTGATACGCAACATCCTGATTTCAATGCTCAATTCCAATCAATATGAGTGAGAAAGCAAGTGGGACGAAATCAAGAAATCAATTTTGATATGAAAATCGAAGGAATCAAATGGATCAAAGAAAACCGGGGATTGATAGGGACGGAATTTGAGGCAATAATTAACCCACCACCCTTTTCTCCTTGAAAAAGTGAAGATGTTAAGAAATTAATGGAATTTAATTAAACATAACGAGAGAGTATACCTCTTTTTCTTTCAATCCATTGCAGTCGTGGTAGATTAACCCCTCATTCTTTATTTAACTTCAATCTGCCTGAAAAATTTCCCTCAATTTCCGAACATTTTTGGCTTCCAAACTAGGAAATACATATCAAATTTTATTCAAATTATACCAGCAACGTTTTAAATTAGGATCTAGACCAAAATATTCTCTAGGGTAAGTATCTATTATAATGTTCAATTGAACAGAAAAAGAATTCCACCAATAGCCAAGAGCAGAACCTCATGTTTCAGTTTATGAACTTCAAATCTTCGATGTACATAAATGGGCTTGTCTATATAATCGACTAACCGAAAGAAAAAAGGTACCTACCTAGTTGATATCCAAACTTAAAAACTTATAACTTTATTTTGAAAACAATTATCGTGTATCTATCATAACAAATATCAAGAATGTTGGGGAATGATGATGAACATTACGAGTTTATGTATAATTTTATGAATTTACCTAAATGAAATGAAAAGGTAGGTGATATTGTATAAAAAGTCTTCGAGGAATATCATTATTCGTGAACTATGTATGGATGTTTTGGTTTGAATAAAGTTGTAGATAAGTACTTTATTATCCTATGAATCGAATAGAAAAAATCTGTCCAGCTTCTCTCTGAAAGAGTAAGTTCTTCATAATTGCATAAAATTTAATACAAAAAAAGAAACCATTTGATCTTCCTATCTGAATTAGGGAGACTAAAAATCGAGGGATCCAATTTGATAAATTCACAATTTATAATTCGCAATTATTATTTGTATGATGTTACAAAATCGAATATTTTTCTGGTTTCTAATAATTCGTCACAATGGCCTATACCTATAGTGATCAGGGCTTAAATTGCCTGACGTTAACCGATTCGATCCCTCGTGGTATCCCAAAAACTGCCATTTTCAAATAAAGGTCACTTCTTATCTTCTTTCAATATTTCACAAAATATACTGTATTTATTTTCTTGTGGCATCGATGCAGAATCTTGGAGGACGACATCATTTTTCTATTTTTGCAGTGTTCGCTACCCAAAACGTAAAATATCAAAATTCCGAGAGGGGTTGGCATTATATTTCCTGGAACGCCGTGACAAAATCATTTATCGAACATTCTGGTCTTCAATCGTTATTTCGGTTTTCTCTTTTGTCGACGGACACTGTAATTTTTTACTTCATCTTATATTGTTGTTTCTTCCACCTTATGATTTCATGTTAGTCAGTGTAGGTATTTAAGCCTTTTAGTTCATTTATATTCTCCATTTTAGTTACATCCTTCATTCATATATTCCATTCTGATCTGCTTGTTTGTTCCATTTATAATTAAATGTCTCCTTTCATTGAGTCATCGGGATGTTATCCATGCCACCGATAAAAAAAATTTTTGAACGATTCCGAGGGTTTATTGATAGAAATGATAAACCAGAAAGAACACTACACAATGGGTGATAATAATTTCGAAAACATATTGAATAGAGAATAAATTGATCGAATCATCAACTGTTTAATAATACAAAAAATTTCACGTCAACTATCGCATTGTGATTAGCGGTTAATGAATTTGAAAATATTGATTAAATTAATAATTTAAAATTTCAACCCACTCGATATTCACCTAACCTCAATATTCATAAGCAAACAAAATAATGAATTTTTTCAACAGGCTATTATTATACTAAAGATTGAATGTGTCGCTTAGAATGTTTCCCTTAAATCAGCTGAGCGTTTCATGTGTTTGACACCTAATTAATTGGGTTGTTTCGTTGACGTGTTCATTTTAATCAGGAAATCTGCATTAGCCAATGAGGGTGAAAATGTTTGTTGTTCCTTTCAAACTTAAAAAGTTCTGTCACAAAATAAATGAATGGAGTATAAATATCCAGTGGATGTCTCAGTTATTATCTGTCTGTAATCTGTCGAAATTATCAATACCTACAATTGACCTGTAAAAATTTGAGGAGAAAGTCATAAAAGATTACAACTTAGACGTGGGATTCTCCTTTTACTGGGGATTATCCAAAGGAATATATCCATTCAGAAACATGAACCTGTGTTTCGTATTCGTGCCATAATAATATATTGACTTTTTGTCATAAAATCGTTGGAAATTCTTTTCTTGAACAATTTACTGCTCGGATTTTGGGAGTATGTGAAGTGATTAAAATGTCGCATTAAGACGGAGGCAGTTGTGTGGCAATTCCATTAGTAGACAAACGGACTCAACACGCTAGTTGCACATAATTTTTCTACAATCG
Source organism: Aphidecta obliterata (assembly GCA_963966015.1). Lineage (NCBI taxonomy): Eukaryota > Metazoa > Arthropoda > Insecta > Coleoptera > Coccinellidae > Aphidecta > Aphidecta obliterata. The sequence goes on from OZ014427.1 coordinate 19,134,528, forward strand.
AGAAAATTATTACTTCCAATGATTGATCACGACGCTCTCTGAGCAGAATCGGAGGCGTTATTTCGAAATCTGATATTTTGAGATGACACGTACAAGACTCTTTCCAAACCCATGATACTTTCCTGAAAATAATTGAATTTATATAGGTTAAATGTGAAAGTTACCTATTTCAATCGGTAATCTCAAATGAATTACTTTCTGTTATTAATCAGGTGAATTCGAACAGTTTATATTAATATAGAGGGATGAAGCATGGAGAATTAGTCGTCAGTCGAACTCAATATATTCCTCATTAATTTTCCCAAAAGGTTCGGTAAATTATGCATAAAGTGGCACTTCACAAAATTTCTGCGGTGAAATGATTAATTCACATACGTTTTCAAAAAAATTATATATTTTTTTCTTATTGATATGCAATCCAAGAAAATACATCATAGCTTGAAATAAATTTAAAATCGAATTGTGTTCCCCTATTGAATTTTCCCTCTTTGCATAAGATGTGGACTCCATAGGAAAATTTGGTGCCAGGTCGTAGCAGGTCACACAAAATCGATGTATACTCCGTTTAAGAATTATTGACATCTCGGTTGGCTGTGAAAAATCGAATTTAAGTTGGTAATAGACTATTCAGTAATATTTTGGGTTGCTGAATTCAGGTTGGTATAGGAATAACACTAACATTACCCATAGAAATCTTGCTTTGATGATTTTATCTAAGATATTGATGAATATGTAATTATAAAAATTTGCTCTGAATTTGAGTATTTTTTGTCTTATGCTATTAAAATGGCTGGAATTGACCAGGATACATCGCGCCTAACAAGAGAACGCCAGGCAGTTTGTCGGTGTTACTTCGAGTTTTTCAAAGATTTGACATATATTTCCGCTAGTGTTTCAGGTAAACTGTTATTCACCGACTCAAAGTATATTCTGATTTATCAATGTCTCTTAAATTTTCAGATTTCACCAAGCCCTGTCCGTAGAATATTAGCATGTTATTATAGCCTGGAATTAGCAGTGGAAGAAAACCTGTGCGATATGATTATTCCTTCGAAGAGACATTTAATGACTTTGTTTTTGCTAGAATTTAAAACAATGAATATGTCAGTTTAGATATCCTTTTCGAACTGGCCAAAGAGCACCTAGATTTCAATTGATCGAAGTCAACATTATATTATATGATGAAAAAATTTGATTACAAATACAAAAAAGTTGATCGAAGGAAAATTCTTACTGATAAACCGAAAAATATAATAAAAATAGTACGATATTGTGATAAATACCGAGAATACATGGAACAAAACGTAAAATTCATTTATCTAGATGAAATTCATTTATCTAGATGAAATTTGGATATTCAAAAACGGTATTCAAATTTGTCAGTGGACACTAGAAAATAATCCAAAAGGTATGCCGAGTATATTCAAGGGTAAAGGCAGAAGGTGCACTATTTTGAATGCTGGAACAATTGATGGATTTTTACCTGGATGTGATCCGATTCTTGACAGTGGTATTAATGATAAGGATTACTATGAATGGTGAATTATTTCATAAATGGGTTATTGAAATATTGAAACCTTCCCTGCAAAACGATGCCCATCAATAGGATTATGTCAGCTTATTCAATAAACACATCCAAATCACTACACTACGTGGAAACAAAGTTTTCAATATTTTTATCTTTGCTCTTGTATCATTCATAGATATTTCAAGTTTATTTATTATACTTATACTGTATGGTACCCTGTTCACATTCCCTCTGCTAATACACATGCTATATTGTTCCCAATTCAAAAGTATACTGAATAATTGTAAAATTGCTCATCAATTATAATATATTCAATAATTCATGGACAGTTTTAATGAATGTCGATAAAAATTTACTTTCTTGAAGTATTCAACACCGAGCAATAAACAATTCACAAATTGGTTCATATATTGATAGTTCGGTACAAATTTCATGTCAAAATTCTTCATGTACTACATAGATTCTTAATTTTTGTTTCTCTCTTATTTCTTAATACATTATAATGTTTTTTCCAATCCATTCTTTTAGCCCTGTGCTTGCGAAGTATCCAAAAATGTTTTTCTGTTGCACCACTAGCTACCTGCTAGAATTCCATTAATTATCCCTCTTGAATCCTGACAAAATGGTACTCTTATAGTTATATGGTTAGAATTTTGCAAGATTTCCAATAACAATAAATATTGCATGGTCCTGAGTGAAAATAAATATTTATTTGAATGATCTTCAATTTTCCATGGTTGACTTTTATATGAGATAATTTCATATGAAAGCATTCCACGATATTTTTGCGCTTTCAAACCTGAACTCCCATGTAGAAACTGCAATCGATATATTCCGGCTTAATTATTCGATAATTCCGATAATTCGTATACTCAACACTTTTCTAGGTTATATTTGTTTTATTTCTATGATGAAATTTAGTTACTTTTTGTAACCAGAAATAAAGCCTCGACTGGACGTTCATGGCCTGCTTCGATGTCAATAATTCTTAAATGGACTATACATAGTTTCATGATAAAATGAAAGGTATATATCATCTTTTCTTGTTTTCGAATAGGGGAGGTCAATGATTTCTAGAAAAGAATACCATTACCTACAAAACAATGAGAAAAGTGGTATTCATTCAAGAAAAATTCCAAAGAAATGTTCCTATTTGAACACAGTGTAACTGCGCCAGATATGACTTAACAAGTAATAAGTCCTATCGCAGAATGTTCTTCGCTGTTTTTTTCATTTAGAGCCACATTTAGAGCACAGAGTACTGATGACGTCCCAAGTAGCGGTTTTCATGCTAGAGAGTTTAAGAGCTCGAATATTCTATAATATCCACTAATCAACCTGTACCAATATTACAAGTTGAATTTTACAGGTTGTTTGATAAATCAATTCGAAGACGAGAAAACAAATATTTATATAGTACATATTTCATTTTATCATGAAAATATGTCACAAGTTTCAATAGTCCTTTGTATCCCTATCATCGACCCACCGTTATTTATGTCAAGTTATCCTTTTGTTTGTTTTTCAATATGAGATTCCAGATCGATCCACTATTTATTGGGAGCAATTTAAATACAAAGGTGCATTATTATTACCACATCGAGTCGTTTCCTTCATCTGAATTCCTCAAAATATTTCACCTCGGAACGGGGAACTTGAATGCAAATAAGTATCCGAGTTTCCAGTTTGCCAGGAGAATTTCTTTACACCCTGTATGTATTTAATGTTCAAGTTGGCATCTGAATTTTCCCTTACTGTGTATTATATTTTCTATGCCAATATGTGTCAATAAAAAACAAAGAAGAATATACTCTGCGCAACAATTCAGAAGTAAGAAAAAAATACAAACTCAAAATTAAAACCTCTTTGACAAAAGGACGGGATTATAGGATAGAGTGACTTGACTCTTCATTGAATTGCCCAGAATTTAGCTTGGGTTACATTTCGTAGAAATAGATTTTGCCAAAATTCTTCACCCACAGGACCTAACAGGTACCTACCTGCCAAGAAAATCAACCTGCACCTCACTTTATATTGCCAGAATGAATCATTTTTTGTGCAATTTGAGCATTCTGGTTTGTATTTGGTAATGACAGTATTTGCAAAGAATTTGGAAATGTATAATAAAAAAAAAATGGGGTTATTATCTTCACGAATATATTTATGTGATAGAAATATCATTTACTGGTAATGTTCGTTGAATTATTGGTTGGAAGTTCTAAGAAATCGAACCACCTCGTTCGCATCTGGATGATGAGAAAATAGGATGCTTATCATTTTGTACACATAAAAATAAAGTATGATTCATAGATAATAATATGAATTTTCATTTTCCACATGATGTTACTACTGAGGAAATCAACTGAATGAATGAATAGAATGAATTTTCATCGAATATCCCAGTGAGAGTAAACTAATTTTATTGAGGTTTCAAACGATGATATCCATGATGACAAAACTAGTTTTTACTTTTGCTTCAACAGAATAAGACCATAAATACATATATCAATTTTTTTCATCAAAACTTTTCTGAACCACAAATCTTTACTAGAAATGCGACTTAGTCGAGTTCGATTTGTGTTATTTTCATTTAATGTTTTTTTTGTGTTGTGTCGATGTTATAAAATTAAGTTATTTCTTTTGTGAATTATCTTATTTTAGGTTGTTTGAATCTGATATAACTTCAAAACCAGTAATTTTGTCAATGCAATAGTACTTTTTAATGGAAAATTGTCTAAGGAAGTTTATCTTTGTCCAAAAAAATAACAAAAAAATCTTTTGTATTTGTGTTCTATGAATTCCAGATAGGATAGGATTTTTTTGGTAGTTCATCAATCGAAATGACGTTAATTTTCGATGTTTTTCCCCATAGAACATACGAGTACGTTTCAAGAAACACTTTCTATATTAAAGTCATCTGCTAAGATTTTTCTGCGTAGATTCAACGCAATGTTTTTTTCATCAAAGAAGACGAGTTGTAAAAACCTGCACATTTTTATGTTTCAGTTTGAACAAAAACAAGAAGAGAATTACTGTTTTGAGTGGATTGAAAGATTCGAAAACTTGAAAATTATTTTACTAATTGAATATAAGAAGGTGATTGTGGATGTATTTCGAAATGTTTAATGCTGGAATAGATGAGTTATCAACTGATATAAACAGGTGTGAAGAGAATCAGCTGATTTCGAATACAAGTCGGCGGATAACAGAAAGTAACATTAGGTATGCAGGTAGCTGAACATAATTGCAATACGAAATGCATCTTTAATGTCAAGTTGTAAATTCCATAATGTTTAAGAGCATTTAATACAGGTGGTATTGGTAAATGGCACGAAATACATCAAATCTGCGCGAGTTTGACGCTAAAAAACTCTTCTTGTTGTTGACTCATTAATTGGAATTTGTTTAGGATGGTTGAGTACTTATTCATGTCTCTAGCATGTTTTTGAGAACTTACCCTTATGAACGGTTTCCTTATGGGTTCCGGCGAAAGATCGTTGACGATATCCTCTGATTCTGATTCGCTCATATTGTGACAGCAGTTTTCGCGACAACTTCAAAAACCAAAACACAAGAAAAACTATTCAAACCACAATATTATCCACCGCACCACCAACTTAAACTTACTTCACGTGCAGTTGACACGGCTCACTAAGTTTCGTTCTATAAAATTCAAATCGTACGTTCTATGAAAATCGAATATTCGCGGCCTCGACTGTCGATTGTTTTGTTGTAGAGCAGCGCCTGCTTCGTGCCAGTGATTGCGTCCCAACAATGCACTGTTTTTCTCCCTTTACAGGTAGATAGGTTAGGTCGCAATGGATATTAAATGTTTAGTTCGAAGTCAGTGCGCAACCTTTCAGTGTCAACTTATTCCGCCTGTAAACATTTGAATGGCGCAACGTGGTTGCGGTACGCATCTGTTAAATCTCAGCCTAATTGGACGTCAAGAGGCGTCCTTTGAATATGTGGTCGAGGGGGTACTTAACGGGTAAAAAATGAGAGATGTCAACCTTTTATGGAAGTAACTTGTGACGTGATTGTGAAATATGGATGTATTTAAACAGGATGGCCCACACTTTGGTAGAATAACTTTAACATTTAACAGTCGATAGAATGTTCAATTTCAAGACAAAAATGTCCTACAAAGAAAGGTCCGCAAATGTTTCATAACAGAGCTACAGGAAGTTGCAGTTTCCAGCTTTTTCTGTTTTTTCGAGCGCTTGTTGTATCAACAAGAACGTTTTCATTTTGCCCAAATAAAATACCTAAACCTAAAATAGTCTGTAATTTTCGAACTTTGAGCCGAGAATTGTGAACGGTTGGACTCACAGATGAAGAAATCGTGGTCAAATTCAATTCTGTCTGTCCGCCCGGCCCTAACTCCCGAAAGAAAAGGCCTAGAGTTAGAGCTATCGGCAAAATCCGTCCAAGGGTTCCCCATCGTTTCAATTGAAACTTTGTGATTATGTCGTTGTTAAATCAAGTCGGTTCATGTGAAATTTCGTGAGGATCTTGTCACTATAAGAATAGAAAAATTATCTTTTTGAAAACTTTTGATTTTGATAAAATGAGTTATATAAAAATCCACCCTCCGCAGTTCCACGTGAACAATAATTGAGTTTTTTTGATCTGGTGTACGGAAATTTGATATATTCTGTGATTCCACCCCGATTTTATAAAATGGCATAATTTCGAATTTTTCCCAATAACTCCTGTTGTTTCCTAAATATTCGGATGAGACTAGAAAGGTAATTTTTCAATTTTATTGTCATTGTGGGCTTTCAAACGATGATATGAATGAATTCTTTTTACTTTTGCTTCAACGGAATTTTCAACTTAGTATTCACTTATTAACTTAGTCTACTATTTTCACTAATTGAGAGTTTAACAAAAACACTACATGTGTTTCGCCATACCATGGCTTCATCAGGTGACGAGACGAGTTTGTCTCGTTTGACAAAACTTCATTTTACTTTTGCTCCAACTGAGTATTCACCAATTAACTTAGTCTACGATTTTCACTAATACATCGTTGACTAAGTTGAATGAGTAATATGAAAATCCACCTTCACAGCAGTTCCACGTGAAAAAAATTGAGTTTTTCTGATCTGGTGTAGAGAAATTTGATATATTCTGTGATTCCACCTCGATTTTATAAAATGGAATGAAAAAAAATTGATCACCCTTGAAGCGTATGCCCATGTTTATAGGACATTTTTGTCTTGAATGGATCATTCTACCTTATACCGACTGTTATTATACATAAAAGTAGATCACCCTGTATATTACTTAGTTAGTTTACACGTTCGTTAACATCTTACATTCAAATAAATGTATACAACATTAATCAACTATCTGAAGATCTATATTATCTCCCTACGGAGATACGGCCTCCTAATTTCCTGGAAATTCATTTTACTGGAATAAATTTTAAACTACTTAATATAATTTAATGAAAATTCGATATTTTAAACAGTACTAAGAAACTCTTAAAATACTGTCCTTCAATTTGAATTAGCTCATTTAGTTTACCAGAGGCGGGCTAGGTTGTACATTTTAATGCCTACATTTTTGACACCCTGTATGAAGGAGTTGAAAAAAACGAACTTGGATACCTTGAACATAAAGCTAAAGAAAAGGTACTTATGTTCATTGTCGATAAAATGAACCGTTTTCGAAAAACAAGATAATAAAAGAAGTATCTTTTTCATTTGTATTGAAAAGAACCATGTATTCTATTTTTTTTGTCTGCAACAAAGTGTGATATGAAAGTTATTCAAGGCACAAAAAAGTTTTAGTTCATGTTATTAAATCCGACACAATTTGTTTCTTATCACATCACAATGAAATGTATGTATTTTTGTTGAGGTGCCTTTCTGGGCCAAAACTGCATTGTTGAGAATCTTTGTAATTTTGTCGGATTCAAAAACGTAAACTAAAACTTTTTTGTTCCTTTAATAACTTTTGTATCACACTTTGTTGCAGACAAAAAAAATTAGAATTTATGGTTCTTTTTAATAGAAATAAAAAAATTACTTCTTTTATTATTTTTTTTTTCGAAACCGGTTCATTTTATCGACAATGAACAAGAGAACCTTTTCTTTAGCTTAATGTTCAAGGTATCCAAATTTGTTTTTTTTAACTCCTTATCATAGAGGGTGTTAAAAATGTAGACATTAAAACGTACAACCTAGTCCGCCCCTGGTAAACTGAACAAGCTACTTCAAATTTAACGGCAGTATTTTAAGAGGTCCTTACTATTGCTTATCATATCAAATTTTCATTAAATTATATCAAGTAGTTTAAAATTGATTCCAGTAAAATGAATTTCCAGTGGCGTCATTTAGGGGGCCGTATCTCCGTAGGGAGGGCCGCTAGGAAAAAAAATTATGGGAACTTGTCATCTTATTTTTTTATGTTTTATCTGAATCCGAGAGATTTCCCACATTTTCCCGGACACCCTGTATAATGATCATATTTTCAGTATTGACCTAATTGAAAATATTATTCTTCATAGAACGAATAAACAATAATTCCAAAAATCAAACGCTTATCTTTCATAATTGCCAATAAAGGAGTATGTCATGTGTCATGTTTTCAGTTTTCTGTCCATAAACATTGCTAACAATTTCAGGATATTTGGGATCGGAATAGTCCTATAGGCCTTCGTCTGGAAATGCTTCGTTTCCAAAATACAAGGCGATACAAATGAATAACAAATTCCTCGATATTTTCGAAACGCCTTAAAGATATTTGAACAAGATTTGGTAAAGAAGAACACCTCATTTAGGTGATTATTTACGTTGAATACATCGTCTTCGGTAACTAAAGTGGCGTGCGTGCTGGCATTGACTTTAATATATTTGAAAAAAAAAATAGTACGCCAGAGACTATTTCCAAAATAAAATTCATTCCTACAATTTTTATTCAAGAATGAGAAGGGTCTTCACGTTTTTCTCTCTAAGATGCAACACTTTATAGTTAAAAATCAAAGAACGTTTCTTATTCAAAAAAATACTCGAGTAGAGCCATCAAAAAATGAATTTTATTACATCAAAAAGCTTTTCAATTCACAAGAATACATATGTCCAGTCTTCTCCACATGGACTGGGAATTTGGTACTCATTTGGAAAACATGTAATGCCCTGTATCTTGGAAACGAATCATTTCCGGACAGAAGCCTAATGGACCTTTCCGACCCCAAATAACTCAGAGAACAATATCCTGAATTTGTTCGCAATTTTAATGAAACACTCTGTATAAACAAAGTAAGCTCATGAATGTATTTGGAAGTAATGATGTTGAATGTTATGACATGTCAAAATATACATGAATTAATAAAAAAATATATTATTATCAGTTTCCTATTTTCATGCCTATATTCAACCAACTAAGTCAAAAATAGTTATTTTCCAAGCGATAGTGAAACTCCTCCATAATCTGATGATGCAAATGATTAATCATCTTATTTCAATGAATTTTGCAATGATGATGAGGTCAGCGAAACTAGTGCGTAAATTTGTATTGTTCTTATCGAAATCATAAATTTGGATAAGGAAATTTTTTATAATTCAAACACTATTAAACTGTGGTTTATTAGCTTTTGTTTGATCTGATTATTTTATGATGTTTGTACTTCTTCGAAGATAGGATTAAATTAATGTATAGGGACCTTTTTCTCGAGGGAACGTTACCGAAAGAGATATACAGCATCGTTTTTCCCTGACCGTTCCAGGATAGTTTTTTTTTTCCAAAATTATGGAGAAAATTGAATTACAAAAATTGAGCAAATTTAGGTGAGATAAGTGCTGTATGATGTCAGAAATAATAAATTCTAATGTGCCATTTGAAGTATTGAAAAGTGGTTTCATGGAATTTCGGTATGTCGTTGGTTCATGAATTTCAAATACGAAATACCATTCAAATACAACATACACAGAAAAAATCCTTTGCAATCGCCAGAGGAGAAAAAATTTCTGCCCCCTCTGAAATTTTCATAGTGAAAAGATTTTTCTATATTACCTCGATTCCTCAATCAAGATGTCACAAAATTCCTCTACCTCTATAATATAATGGAAAGTCCCGTCATTTATTTCAATTGATATTCGAAACAAACTGACTGACTAACAAGAGTAGGACTTTATAGCTAGGTTTTTTGATCGAGTGAAAAAATATCTCAAATTTCATGATTTTGCATTTTTTTTGGGATGGGATTGTGCTGAAATTTTTTTTCTTTCTTTTCGATCCCTGCATTCAAAATTTGTGGATAAGATTCTCGAGCTGCACTACCTTAAACGTGAACTTTGAATGTTTCAGGCGTGGTAAGAAATTAATTTTTTTTTCCTAAATATTAAGGTAATAAGTTTTATTACCCGAAATAAACCAAAGACGGGGTAAAACAATATCACTTTCAAGAAAGTAGAAAAATATTTGTTTTTTTCTACGCGATACCTTGCAATTCATTGATCGATAAAAAATCCTGATATAATCAACAGAGTCGGAGGTAATGTGGAGAAAATAAACTTTTTCATGTAATGAATATAGCAGTCGTTATAGTTTTTTGTTCAATCCATCTCTACACTCGTATTTCTGATATAAGAATGAATAATTGATGTAGATACATGAATTTATTAAATTCAAAATAAAATCTTATACACATAGGTAGATACACACATTATAAACAGATATATTGAATATTTTCTTCCCTAATTACATAAAAAACTTGATGAGCAGCAATAAAATCTCAATATACATACAATATTTGAATTTCGAAGCAAATTATTCTACTAAGTTTTTAACAGCAGTAGGTGATATCCTTAAAAACTACCAGCAGCGCAAAAACCAGAAAGTCTAAGGACCAATCTCAGTTTCATCGACGACTAATCTTTATATCTAATAGTGAAACATACAAAAAATATCTCATAAAAAGAAAGTTTTCTCATTTCTAAGATATGTATCAATTTGGCACATTCACTCTAACTGCGAAACTTTGAATAGAATAAGATACTAAAAGGTGTATTCTTCTCGAGTTTAAAATTTTCATGTCGCTGGACGAATTATTTCAAGATCAGGCAAGAGCTGATATTGGGACGGCTACAGTGATATATAATTTATTCTCTATTTTCTACACTAATCACAAACACATCTAGAATCTGTCCATATTGATTGTTATTCCGTAATTTATTGGTGTATCCGTTCATCATAACGCAAAAATAGGAACAGAACTTGGCAACAAAAACATCACATTAATGAAAATATCGGAAATATTTTGAACGAATTTGAAATATGATGATATTATTGGGAACGGACAAAGTATTTTTGAGTGGCGTTTTGTTTTACTAAAAAATCTTTCTTCAATGGTGCACCCGGAAATTATCTCTGGTTCTCTACTTCTGCTTGCACACATGTAGGGATGGTATTAGACCATTTTCCATTCCTCAAACATTTCAACATAGATGCTCCCTTGAGTACCAAGTCATCTTCACAGGTGAAGGTGATGTTTTCACCAATTTTGTAAAAGAACTTCACTGAAGACATTCTTCCACTGATTGTCGTACCAGGATAGGAACAAGCTGGCACGCCTGGAATGAAAATAAATGCTGATTTCATCGTGCACGAATCAATAATTCCATAAATTTCCATTATTCTTGTCGATGAAGTGACGAACTGAAAAACTTCATGTACTAGGTATATGTTAGAAATTCTTTGAAGAAACCAAGAAATACATATAACTTAAGAATTCATCTTTTGTATATACATCTCTCTCACTAAGTTCTTTTCAACAGTGACCCTAAAAAAACTAAGAAGTTTTCATCGGTACCACCCTCTGCGCCATCTTACAGAAACGAAACGAAAAGTAAATAGTACCTACTCTAATTGCTGATCATCAAAAGTAAAAAATTCAATATAAGAGGTCTTTAGAACAAACCAGGATCAATCATTCTGAAGATAAGGCAGAACTGGAACACAAGTAATGTTCATCAATACTTAGCATGTTTTCCTTCAGCATCCATCGCTGAAACACTTTAGCGATATCACTTACATTTTGGCATCTTCTTGGACCATCTTGAATTATCCTGGCAAGCTATAATTGGCTGTCCCTCCATCATGAAATCCGCATTGCAGTTAACTTGCACCACGTCGCCGGCCTTATAAGGACCTGTTCCTTGGATGTACCCGTTTTCTGGAGGTCTTGGAGGATCACACTGAACTTCTATAAAAACATCTCAACGCTTATTCCCAGAAACAATTATAATGAATTCAAAAACACACATTCACGTAAAAACAGATCCACAACGCATAGTGCTCTAAGACATTTCCGTCTTCCACCTGGAAGTACCTATCATTGCTTACATGACCTATGATCAAAGTTATCAATAATTGTAAATAAATTTTCGTTCGTTGAATTCATTAATTCATTATAATCTCCATATTTGCATGCCTCAGCAAAGAACTTCAGTTTTCATTATTATTTACAGTCATTTTATGCATGTCTTGATAAATTCCTTCTCAAGAACCATGGATTTTTCCTATTCCTCATAAGCTCTAAACCTAGGTGTAGAAGAATCCCACTCAAAGCGAACAAAAATCACAAAAAGTTAAGAATGGCAGAACCTGCCATAACAAACTTTCAGAAAATTGGTACGATTTGGGAATAAGAACTGACAAAGGCCATGCAAAAGAGCAAAAGATTCGAAAGCACATAAATATCTGCAAATGAGCGACACGAGACAACATCGAGAACTGACCTTCACATGTGGGAAATGGGGATGCCCAGTCTCCAGAACCTTGACAAACGGTTTCTGATGAACCTTTGATGGAGAAACCTGCGTCACATGAAAAAACTGCGCGACCTCCAACCTCTCTGGAGATTACTAAGACCTTCAAGTGTGGAGCAAGGACAACTCCAACCTCTCCACACTCAATACCTGTGGGTACAAAATACATGTCAAATGAAAAATGAAATTTTTCACTGAAAATCGCTCACGGCGAAGTGTTGAGTTTTGACCATAGACATATTAAGACAATAGCAGGCAGGACTTTAGGTCGAAATTTAAGATATTCTTCAATTACGGACAATTTGAATTAGCTCACAATTTTCGAAATGGATGTTTCGGTCGTTTTTTAGTGGGACATTGCAGACTTAATTCAACAGTTTATCGAACATTAACATTTTTCAAGATTAAAGTTTATCATCAAAACCAAAACTTTTCGGGGAGGTGTACACGGTAATAGGTACTGTAGGTCAATTCATCTTCAACCTCCAGGAAAGCTTGCTCGCAAGGACTTCCTTATCCATTTCGAATAACAAACCATTGGCATCGTTAGCGAAAAATGCGAAAAATTCGAAGTTAAGGACGTCGAAAAGGAAAATCAGAAATGGTAGCTACCCAGCCAGTTAGCCAGTATGTAAGGTTAGGTTGGCAAGCCTACACAAGAAATGTTCAAACTGGTTACAATGGTTTAACAATTTTTTTTAGAATTAATAGCAACATTCACAAATTAATGATCCTCATGCACAGATCCATTGATGGAACTCACATATTCTTCGGACACGTCACAATCAAATTAAGAATGAATGCGACTATATAAAGATGTTGTAAAAGGTTTTTTGTCTTGGACGATCTGTATAAAATATTCTTTCACCTGATTTCAACATTATTTATATATTTTTTTGTTCTGTGTTTTGTTTTTTGTTATCAACCCCATTAAACCGGGAATTCATCATTCATTTTACCGTTTGTAGATAATCAACATGAAATAATACAAAGCTCAAGAGTCATAAAATTAGGGAGGTAAATTGAAATTCAACGAGACACCAAAGTAATCAAACTAACTCCGCAAGATTGCTCCTTAGAATAAAGATGAACTGATAAATATTTGAACAAGCTAATAGCTTCGTCGATTCGACACAATACAATCCTGCAGGAACCGCAAGTTAAGTGATCCATCTGATGGGTTGCTTAGGCAACCAACCTATCAGGGTGTGTTATTGAAGGTTGCTCTTTCCGAATCGAATCCCTCTACTTTACAACTCATACAGTGTGGAAAAGCCAAATGGAATAAATTCATCTCGGGTACTGTAAATATTCATGTAATATTCTGAAACATGTCTAACTTTAATTCAGAAGTGTCATTCTTCTACGTAAAAATGCGAATCCTACCTTCAACCCCCTTCGGAAGAAAGGAAAAACACCCACTTTTTCAAATGGGAAGTATGCGCTTGTTATACATCCGAATACATCGTGTGGAAGGTCTCTTCATTCTCTATTCAGAAATGTTATTGCTTTCAAGATTAGTGCAAAAATTAAATTGAAGAAAGATTAAGAAGTGATCACCGAAATTCATTATAATATTCCCTCGAATAATCCCAAGTCTTATTACAATAATATTAAACTCATTTGCCTTCAACATAAAATCGAAAAAAATTTGAAAAAAATGCATCCCTATAAAATGATACCTACCCAGGAGCTCTTGGAAGAATATTTTGTTAGGAGAACTTACTTTTGTGACCAAATAATGGAGAGGATAACAATATTATCCAATTAGTAGACGTTATGTTTTATGATGCACTCAGAAAATTTTACTTGTGAATACAACGAAAAATGTATGTTACGATGATAATAGTTAGATCCCTATATGGGCAATCTAAAGTTCTGTTAAATTAACAGAAGCACTTTTGTTAGCTATCCAATTAAAGAAAACCTGATAAATATAAAGGCTTTTCTATTACCATGATAAAAAAAATGTTCTTTCGTTAATAGTGTAGTTGTTAAATATCACAGAAGTATTGATGTTCATAACAATACTTTTGTTTAACTTGAACATTATAATCATAACATTTATATTGGTATACAATAGTTTTTCTTTTACGTTGATGAAAATATGCTGTTATGGTTTATGTTTATCTCGTTATGTTTATCTCGTGAAATTTTCCAATTTTCAGTCTTGAATTTGATCAATTCAGATAAACAGCCATTATTATTCATAAGTCAATTATTCAATTCAATATTGATGTTCTTGACAACAGCACCTTATTGTAAAATGGATCTCGCCAATAGTATTTCTTCTGGGTTATGGAAAATATTATTATATTATCGGAAAAAATGATTTTTATAACAGTATAACTGTTAGATGTACAAATTTTCACTCTTTTCTGAATAGTATTTCTTTCACATTACATATTGAAAATATGTTATTATATTGTTAAAAAATAATTATAACTCTCGCGGTCTTAACCCATTAGATTTCTTTTTATGGGGATATGTGAAGAGCATTGTGTACAAAACTAAACCCTTTGATCTGAATGTTCTAAAACAGGCCTGTCCAACATACGGGCACAGTGTGGCCCGCATGACATCGATGGATATTTTTGAGCGCTCGTACTACTTACACGAGGGCTATATCATTTCGTCACGATGTCTGTATTTTTCGAATTTTGAGCCGAAAATGGTCTCATTCGACTATGTTCGACTCACTGATGACGAATCCGTCGGAAAATTCGAGTCTGTCCGTCCGTCCGTCCGTCCGGCCGTCCGGCCGTCCGGCCGTCCGTCAGCACGATAACTCTCGAACGGAACAACCTAGAGACTTGAAATTTTCAGTGTGGGTTCAGTTCCCGAATGGCTCGGTTAAGTTCGTTAATGGGCCAAATCCCACCAGGGGTTCCGTAAATATGGCCGTTCAAAGTTTTGTTTCCCTGATTACTTGAAAACTACAGATTTGATCGAGATGAAATTTTGCACTCAAATGGATTATGAGGTGTTCAAGCTACATGTGAAATTTTGTCCAGATCGCATGACCAGAACCATAGAAACCATAGAAAATTGTAACTTTTGAACGGAAACGCCTAGGGACTTGAAATTTTCAGGATAGGTGTGGATCTTGAATGTCGTGATCATGTTCATCTATGAGCAACATTATACAAGGAGTTCCGTAAATACGGTAGTTTGAAATTTTGTTTTCTCGATAAATTCGAAACTACGGATTCGATCGAGATGAAATTTTGTATTTTAATCGAGAATGATATATTGAAGCAATATTTTTTCCAGATCGCATGACCAGAACCATAGAAACCATAGAAAATTGTAACTTTTGAACGGAGAGGCCTAGGAACTTGAAATTTTCAGGGTGGGTTTGGATCGCATATTTCACGGTCACGTTCATCAATGAGCAAAATTAGACTAGGGGTTCCGTAAATATGGCCGTTCAAAATATTTTTTTCCTGATAGTTTCGAAACTACTGATCGGATTGGAATGAAATTATGCACCTAGCTCAGGAATAATGTATTCAAACTACGTGCAAAATTTTGTACAGATCGCATCACCAAGAGCATAGATACCGTGGAAAATTCTAGCGAATTATCGGAAAAAAATTGATCAGCTGAAGCACCGACATGAAGTTTGGAGTTTCGCCTAAGTTTCAGAATTTTTTTGACAGCAGTAAAAAATTCCTTCATTTGATTTCTAATACTGGAAAATGCGAATCTACCTACAAGGTGCATGTACGAGCGCTCAAAAGCTCCTGCCTTCACGGCAGTGCTTTTCGTAATTTTTTTTCACTCATCTCATTAGGTTTTAACTTACTAAGCTACGTCATCTCTTTTGGCCCGCGATGGTTACGAAAATACTGAACCTGGATCTCCACAAAATTATGTTGGAAGGGCCTGATCTGAAAGATCGAATAACGCTTGCGATAAGATCGATCACTCCTGAGATGTTGAATATATAATGTAGGAAGAAATTTTTATTTTGGGTTAGGATATTGCCAAGCCGTTAGCGCTGAATACTTTGAACATCTAAGTTATTAACATTCATAATTCTTCAGCCACATTTTGTATTACTTCAGGTTTTGATATTGTACCAAATTTCGCTGATCACTTAAGTTTTTTTTTTTTTTTCTGATTTTTGCAATAAACAAGAAAATGATAACATTTCTGAATAGAGAATGACGCGACCTTTCAAACGATGTATCGCCCATACTCCTATTTAAAAAATTGCGGGTTATACCTGTTTTTCGAAGAGGGTTGACGTTACAGAAGAATGACAATTTAATTTCAAATTTGAAGTGAATTTCCATAAATATGTACACTTACCAAGATAATGAATTTATTCCATTCGGCTTTTCCACACAGTATACCTATACAAGTTGGAGTTTGACGCAATAGGAGGAGATGCAAATTTGTATACATACATTCACAACATCGAAAAGAGTTTGTTAATTAATTGTTAATTGTGTTCTTGTCAAATGCTGAGTAATTGTCGCTTCAAAATTAAGAATGGCATATTTCAATGTTCAATGTAGCTCATTCTATTTTTATGTAGGTTAAGTGTAATATCAGTCACTGGTTGATAGAAATTCATTCGGGCTATTTCCATAGTCTTGGAATTTCCACGTTCCAACGATTTTGTCTGCCTACTCGGACCGGCTGGCGAAAACCAACCCTTTTCAGTTTTCAGGACCTTCCTTCCGTTCGAGTAATCAGAGCGAAACGTTGGAGCGTAGAACTTCCATAGACGATGCAACCTGGCCAAGCAAAATTTAATTGTCTATGTGTCATTCAAGACTGTTGGGTGCGTGGAATTTTGTTGTTGAATGACGATAAGCACGAAAATTTGTCGCTTAAACCCATGTAGGTAGGGAAGACGAAAAATAAGGTGCAAAACGTCCAAAGTCGATGTCAATGTCATAGTTTTTAGGGTCGCTGAGATCAATAATTATCCCCCCAAAGCAATTTCACTGCGGAGTGCAATAACCCCCAAAGGTCTTTATGGCGTAAATGAATAAAAATCTGAAGATGACGAGAAGGGAATTATCCTCTGATTCTATAATTACCAGGTTCATACGGATGAATTTTGATTATTTCGAAGAACTTTGATAGAGACTTTGAACCTCTAGGAAAGATATGAATGATCAATTGTCAATTCTTCAGCTGGCAATCTCCTTGCGTGGCAATCTTGACAATGCAATTTCAGGGTATGGTGCATGGAAAAATTATTTCTCAAAAACTATTCGTTCTTGAGACATGAAACTTGAAACTCTGTCATCAGTGCTTCATATGAAATATTTGTCTCAGATGACCTCGATTTACAATGTGCTGTACAATAGATACACTAGCTGCTTTCAAACCCGAACCTCAAATCTTCAACAAAAAGACGGAGATATGAAACTAGAAAACGTTCGCGTGAAAGTTGCAGCGTTTGGACATCTTGCTCCGGACAATTCTGGGAAGAACATCTAGTCTACCCTCAAACCAATTAATCAACAGTATTGATCAAACTCACTTTCGCAGACAGGAAACGGAGCACTCCAGTTCCCGGAAGGTAGACACGTCACTTCCGGTGCTCCTATGAGGGAGTTTCCGTTGGAGCAGGAAAACTTCAGATGTGTGTTCATTTTGGTGCTCTGATTGTTGACGGTGAGGCCTCTTCTTTGGGGAATCACGGGGCAGTGAACAGCTGAAAAAATCAGCAATGTATCGGGTCTTCCAAAGAAAAATCGTGAATCCTTTTTGTGGAGGTCTTCTGAAGCTATTTGTTATAGCGGTCTGAACAAAAAATTGTTAAGTCCTACCTCTCACATCCACCTCAATAGAATGAGAATGTCTTGCCGGTGTTAAACATGTATAAGTCCCAGAATCATCCTTGGTAGCATGGATAATAGATAGTCTATACTCTAGCGCCGAATCTCTACCAGGATCAGTACTCCATCCTTCTGGATACTTTCTAGAATAATTTATTCAACAATTGTTAAATGTTTCTCGAAAATGGAAAAATATAAAAGTACCTGTGGTCATGGCTAATCGTCCATTTTGGATTGCCGAATCTTCGTATCCACAAGCATTCCATATGAAGTACTGTACCAGGATACACTATAAGCTTTCCTTCGTTAGACTGGGCTATAGGTCCTAGTTGGTGTCGGAACAGAATAGTTGGAGGTTTTTCCATTGAGTAATCATTTTCTTGATTCAGTCCATAACAAGTTGGTTTCACACCATCCCAATCGCCACCCATGCAAATTCTTTTATTGGATCCTACCACAAGTATCCAAAATGTAAATAGATATAAGGGAAGATAAGAGGAAAACAAGGTGAAGAGTGCTATGGATTTCTGTCAAATTTTGAAGGTAGAGCTTAGCGTTTATCATAAGAATATTTCTATTTTCACAGGCATTAGACCCTACTTTACCTAGCATTTCGACCCGAATTTTATGAAATAATGGCGGAAATAAAATTTCGAACTTCGTGTGTGCTTAGCTAGGTTAGGAACGGTCGGAATATTGACGAAGAGTTTTTAACGTGGAGAGGGTGGCTTTGAAAGGAGAAAGAACGAAAGGAGATCAGTTGGAAAAAGGGAATTTATAATGAGCTTGAAGGAATAATGGAAGCTCTTGCTCTACAATCTTAGCTTCTTCGTTGATACACGTCACAAGACATCACACATCAAACAAGGGTGGGGTTTTCTTGTAGTGATTCCTTACACACTTAAATGATAAAATTTTAATAACATCCTTTTCTTCTGATGAAGTTCTTGGTTCGTGGTTTTATCGCTCTGGATATATAAAACCCCAAAGTATGAGAAAGTTTGCCAACCAAAGACCTGAAATACTTTTAAATTGAGATACCCCTCTTTCCCCAGGAAATAATCAATCGTAGGCGAATTGCTGTAAAAAAATTGTATTGGTAATTTGAAAGCCCAACACGATGAATACGAAATTCTTTCATTAATGAACTGATAGATTTATTATCCAATAGCTGTTTTCAAAAAGAATTTGCAGAAGCCTATACAGCTGTTGAACCCTCAGCTACTTTCACGCATATTTTTCTTCGTCAGTGGAAATAAATTTGAATACTGAGCATGAATTTCGTACAGGGTCTTGTTTTTGTGACTTTCTTTGTTGATTGAATTTTTGAAGGACCCAGTTCTGATTTGAACTAATTACAAGCAGGATAAATGGAAAACACCGAGTTCAATGATACTCCTCCTTTTTTTTAAATTCCTTTTCATTGCTCCAGAAGTAAAGGAGGGTTTATAGCAAACAGGTAGACATTTCAAACAATTCATATTTTCTTATTGTAAAAAATAACTCATGGCATTAACTCCGACCCATTTACGTAATTCCGAACACTTTCGATAATTTTTTTTTTCGATAATAAGGAATGAAAATACTGAGATGGTTCTACTCATTTATCATATATTCGTCTTATTTTCTCAATAAAGAATTTGGTTTCGAATAATTTCACTATTCTATGTGGAATTCTGAAGTCTTGTTTCCATTTTTTCCCATAATTTTTTGCAAAGCCGTTTGCGCTCTTGTTTTTATGAACAAGGGTGATATAATTTTGCCCAAATGTCCATAATTTTATGATACCAATTCTGTTGAGCAAATTCAATGCTGTACGTCCGTCCGTTCGTAAACAAGATGACTCTCCGAAGAAGAGACATAGAGTTTAGACATTTTCAGGGTAAATTCGAGGTCTGAATGCGCCAGTTGATTTCGTTAATGGGCAAAATCTGATCGAATCAAGTTCTTGTGATTAGTTGTGAGATAGACACTAAATTTCATATGGAATTTTGTAAGGATCGCATAACTAGAAGATTCAAAAAATGTTTTTCAAAACTTAATCTTATTTAAAAAACAATTCGTTATATCGTGCTGAAATTTTGTGTGCACATAGGCAGGGATAAAATGTTTTATGTAGAAACTCAGCTTTTCAGCTATCATACGTGAAAAAAATTGAAAAGCACAGCCGTGAAGTCAAGAGCTTTTGAGCGCTCGTTCATCCACCTTGTAGGTAGATTCATATTTTCTAATTTTACAAACCAATCGAAAAAATTTTT
Source organism: Aphidecta obliterata (assembly GCA_963966015.1). Classification (NCBI taxonomy): domain Eukaryota; kingdom Metazoa; phylum Arthropoda; class Insecta; order Coleoptera; family Coccinellidae; genus Aphidecta; species Aphidecta obliterata. The sequence goes on from OZ014427.1 coordinate 19,154,899, forward strand.
GTGAAAAAAATGACAGCAGGTTATGCCGAATCAGCTGTTACAGAAATGAAAGGATTTTTTATTTTTTCGATAATTCGCTAGAATTTTTTACGGTATCTTTGGTCTTGAAAATTCGATCTGGGTAAAATTTCCCTGAAATTTGAACAAATTATTTTTCATGTGTGTGTGCAAAATTTCATTCCAATCCAATCAGTTGTTTCGAAAATATCAGGAAAAAAATATATTGAACGTCTAGTTTTGCTCATTGATGAACGTGAACCGACATGCGAGGTCCACACCTATCCTGAAAATTTCAAGTCCCTAGGCCTTTCCGTTCGAAAATTATAATTTTCTATGGTTTCTATGGTTCTGGTCATGCGATCTAGACAAAATTTTGCATTTAGCTTGAACACGTCATTCTCCATCTGAGTGCAGAATTTTATCTCGATCGAATCAGTGAGTTTCGAAGTAATCAGGAGAGCAAAATTTCGAACGGCCATATTTATGGAACTCCTGGTGGAATTTTGACCATTAATGAAGCCAACTGCGGCAGATGTGAACTGAAACCACACTGAAAATTTCAAATCTCTAGGTCGTTCTGTTCGAAAGTTATCGTGCTTAAGGAAGGACGGCCGGACGGACAGAATTGAATTTTTCGACGGATTCGTCCTCAGTGAGTCGAACCTTGTCGATTAAGGCCATTTTCGGCTCAAAATTCGAAGAATATAGACATCGTTACGAAATGATAGTGCCATCGTGCGAGTAGAACGAGCACTCAAAAATTGTCTGATATATTCAATATAATTCTTTGGTTTTGAAGTTCGAAAAACTAAAATGATTGTTTTTTCCATATTGACAATGATTACTGTAGGTATACAGAAACAAGCGCGCAAAAGCTATTGATTTCACGTCAGTGATATTCATTTTTTTTTATCCAATCCTCAAATCCTTCATTCTAAAATAAAAAATGCTTTATCCACATCAAAATGTCGAAGAAGAGATGGTGAAATTCGTTTGCAAATTAATTTCAGGGACATTTGTTCATGTTTGGTCGAGGAAACATAGAATAGAAAGATTCTTATGATAAAATCTGAGCCCTACTTTCAAAAGTTGACAATAAGTGAGTATATAACAATATTGACCTTGTTTTTTTAAAACACACGATATATTTAACCTCACCAGTCATTGAAAATTTTCCAATATCGGCACACCTATTGATCAATACAGCGCCTGCAGGAAATTCAACAACATCCTCCCTTATCTCTTGGTCGTTGTAAAATGAAATCACGTTATCCTCGTCTTTCTTGAATCTACAAGTATCATTACTAATCGGTGACGTTTGATGTGCTGCTAGATCTTCACTTTCTTCATGAAATCATCAGAAATAATATAGTTGGTAACACGAAGATCACGGAACAATATTGTCGAAGAGCTCATTTTTCAATATATTAATACTTGATTCCACCTACCACAACTTAGAGATCGTCCGATCCAGCTTCCATCTTCGCAAACGATCTTCCAAGTAGTTTTCTCCCCCATTATACTCTCAATACAATCGAAGCTCACCTCAGTACCATCTTGAAAGTTATTTTCGTCCTCTACAATAGGCTCCCCATTTCTATAGATAAGCGAACCTCTGACTCTGCAAACAAATAAGTGTGAAAGTTGGAAACCTCTCTTTTATCACCTAAGACTCACTTAGCTGGAGGTCCGCAAGATTTCGCGTTACTAGATCCAATAACAGTGATGTCACCACCTTTGATGATGTCAGTACCACCCAGATAATGAGGCGATTCACTTTTACTCGTTCCTAGACCGTTGGAAGGGGGGTAGCAAGATGGAACTTTAGGGTAGAGTTTCCCGAGTAAACATTCGATCGATTGGTTTGTAGATTTCGCGTAATTCGCATCACATTGGAACTGGACGTTCGATCCGTTCGCTATGGTGAGTCCAGCTCTGTATCCAGACATGTATTGACCATTGGCAATAGAGGGCAGCTGACACGGCACTGTAACAGAATCTATTCGGAATCATATTGTATTTCGACAAAGTGTAGCTCCTTCATAAACATCATCAGTAACATATAGATGGCAACACCAGAAAAGGGTAGGAATTTTCAACAACTTCCAGGTTTTTCTTTTGGGAGATAATATTTCTTCTAGCTTATAGGAAGCTTGCCATATCTAGAAAGTTTTTTGATATTTCAATCCTCTCAGAGGCTAGATGTTTGACTTAAGGGAAGGGTTATTCTGTTCTAGGCGAACTCAAATCCTTCTCATCTTGGTAAATCAAACTCACCTGGATTGCACTCTGGAAACGTAGTAACCGTCCAATCGCCATACCAACATTTCAAGTTAGCTGAGCCTTGCACACTATAGCCCTCCTCACAACTGAACTCTACAACGACCCCATTGGGTACTTCCACAGTTTCGTTCAAGGGACTGTCGAAGTCGAGTGTCAAGTTCATATTTTGTTCGGTTCTTGGTAATGTGAATTCTCCGTGGGGTATTTCTGGTACTGTGCAGGGTACTGGAATGGGATAATAAATTGTATCAGAATGATAATTGAATATTGTCATAAACTAGAAAGGTTTTTATGTGATATTATAAGATGTGACACGACGAAAGCATCAGAAATAGGTTTGAAGATATAAGATCACACTCTTCGATGCGTGAGCAGGGACGTTCATTCTTTTCGCTGCCAGCGAATGAAGAAGTTATCTGGCTTCTCCAGATTGCAATTACCAGTGATTTAACTATAAATCTGCTGTCAAGGCCTGTTTTGTCTAAAGTTCTGAAGATTTGGATGTGGAGTGATCTGTGGATGTTTAGTGATATGTTTTCGACTCGCAAATATGATTACTTTTTCGTCATTCAGTTTTTTGCTTGTAAAATCTGAACCAATCTCAACAAAATGAGTGTTAGTGCAACCCAATCGGGTCATCATTACCGTAGAAAAGCCGGAAAAATCGTAAAAATCCGCGTTTTTCCATAAATTCATAACTCGGCCATTTTCGAAGTTGTAGCGCTGTTTTCCCGGAAAAAAGTAGTGGTTGATAGGTACTCTGAATATGCAAAATCCAGTTGTTGTCTGATAAATAGTTTTAGCGTAATTGCGATTTGAATTATTTTAGGCACTATTTTCCTAAGGAAGTTGTCCGATTTCAATTAACAAAACGGATTTCGGAAGTAAAAGTAACGGCCGAACGCTCGATGGTAGTCGAGTAGGGGGGGTATGAATGTAAAGATTCGCGCCCGGCCGCATAGCGCTTTTATTATAATGCGCACTTGCCCGCGTCGGCCCACTATTCGTCTGCGATCGAGCGCTAGGCCGGTTTTGGTCATGTTTCAACTTATTTTTCCCCTTTTTCGCAACATTTTAACGAAAAATCAAGATTGACGTTTTGTAGTATTATACTCCTGTTTCCAAAATCCGTTTTGTAAATCAAAATCGGACAATTTCGCAGTGAGAAGATCTATAAACGTTTTTTGAGCGCTCGTACAACTTACACGAGGGCTATATCATTTCGTCACGATGTCTGTATTTTTCGAATTTTGAGCCGGAATAAAGGTAAAGGTGAGGGTTGGGTAAGGTTAAGGCTAGGTTAAGGTTAATAATAATCCAACGTATACTTTAGCCACAGCAACGCGAGGCCGAGCCTGCCAGTATTCAATATAATTCTTTGGTTTTGAAGTTCGAAAAACTAAAATGATTGTTTTTTCCATATTGACAATGATTACTGTTGGTATACAGAAACAAGCGCGCAAAAGCTATTGATTTCACGTCAGTGCTATTCATTTTTGAGCGCTCGTACTACTTACACGAGGGCTATATCATTTCGTCACGATGTCTGTATTTCTCGAATTTTTAGCCGAAAATGGTCTCAATCAACTATGTTCGACTCACTGATGACGAATCTGTCGGAAAATTTGAGTCTGTCCGTCCGGCCGTAAGCACGATAACTCTCTCGGTTAGGTTCGTTAATGGGCCAAATTCCACCAGGGGTTCCGTAAATATGGCCGTTCAAAGTTTTGTTCCCCTGATTACTTGAAAACAACAGATTTGATTGAGATGAAATTTTGCACCCAAATGGAGAATGAGGTGTTCAAGCTACATGTGAAATTTTGTCCAGATCGCATGACCAGAACTATAGAAACCATAGAAAATTGTATTTTTTGGACGGAAACGCCTAGGGACTTGAAATTTTCAGGATAGGTGTGGATCTCGAATGTCGTGATCACGTTCATCTATGAGCAAAATTATACTAGGGGCTCCGTAAATATTGTCGTTTGAAATTTAGTTTTCTTGATAATTTCAAAACTACAGATTCGATCGTGACGAAATTTCGTATACTAATGGAGAATGTTATATTCAAGCTACATTTCTCCAGATCACATGACCAGAACCATAGAAACCATAGAAAATCATAACTTTCGAACGGAAAGGCCTAGGGACTTGAAATTTTCAGGATAGGTATGGATCTGAAATGTCGCGTTCACGTTTATCAATGAGCAGAATTATACTAGGGGTTCCGTAAATACGGTCGTTTGAAATTTTGGTTTCTCGATAATTTCGAAACTACGTATTCGATCGAGATGAAATCTTGTATTTTAATCGAGAATGATATATTAAAACAATATTTTGTCCAGATCGCATGACCAGAACCATAGAAAATTGTAACTTTCGAACGGAAAGCCCTAGGAACTTGAAATTTTCAGTGTGGGTTTGGATCGCGAATATCGCAGCCACGTTCATGATCCACGATGAGCAAAATTAGACTAGGGGTTCCGTAAATATGGCTGTTCAAAATATTTTTTTCCTGATAGTTTCGAAACTACTGATTGGATTGGGATGAAATTTTGAACCTAGCTTAGGAATAATGTATTCAAACTACTTGCCAAATTTCGTCCAGCACTCACGTGAAGTCTGGAGTTTCGCCTAAGTTTCAGAATTTTTGTGACAGCTGTCGAAAATTCCTTCAATTGATTCCTAAAACTGGAAAATGCGAATCCACCTACAAGGTGCATGTACGAGCGCTCAAAAGCTCCTGCCTTCATGGCAGTGCTTTTTGTAATTTTTTTTTCATCATTTAGAAGAGAGACAAAAAATTTTAATTCAAAAAAGATTCAAAAAATTTCAATTCAAAAAAGATTCAATAATGGTGAATTGCTCGAGTCTACTTGATCGCTTAATAAGAAAACAGACGATTTTTGTTTATTTATCTCAAGGCTCTCCAAAAGATTCAATTTTCTATTTTTATTTTCCGTATGCAAAATTTCGCTGTCTTCTTTAAAAGCATAATTATTAATTTCCAAATGATCCGCGGTAAAAATTAATGATCCTGCATTCAAATAAGACTTCGAAATTTCGCATACAGAAAATAAAAGTAGAAAATTGAACCTTTTGAAGAGCCTTGAGATAAATAAATAAAAATTGTCTGTTTTCTTATTGAACGATCAAGCCTTGAACAATTGACCATTATTGAATCTTTATTGAAGTAAAAATTTTTGTTACTTGTCTAAATCATGGAAAAAAAAATAACGTCAACAGATCTTCTCACTTAATGGAGGTAATATAAGTATAATTTCATGTTTGGAAGTCGACATTGAGATATCATTAAATATTCATCTCACACAAGGATTTGCGCATATGATTAACCATTACCCCCACCTAGTGAGAAGATTTGTTTGTATTAGTTGGTAGCTTTAGTGTTTAGAGAATTAATTCAGTTATATAACTACCCGAAGATGATGCTTTACCATCGAAACACGTGTCGTGGAATTTCACCCAATGTAGTGGAAAGCATATATTAGTTATTGTCTTGTAAGTTTGATTATGGATTTCCATCAAGTATCGGCTATTTTAATTTTTTTACAAACAATTATAATTATTTCAAAGGGGGGTCTGCCAAATAAAATGTTGGCGATTTCATTGGAACACTGCAGAAGTAAATGAAAACTGAACAGATATAGAAAATCAGGAATTTCGGTATTTTCATCAATTCAGTCGAGAATTCACATTGGACTATAATAATTGTTTACTTTAATTTCAACCAAAGGATTTATACGTTTCTCGTATCTGTGGAAGGATTTATTCCCTTTAAGATTGAATTGATGTCTGTTTCCTCCATTTCAACTGATCGTTTCCAATTTTCCTTCTGGCTATAACCATAATCTAATATAATACTCACGTATCGAACATTCGGGTTTCATTGGCTTCCATCTTCCCTTAAAACACTTGGCGGTTTTGTTCAGAGGCAAATTCAATTTATATCCTTTCCCACAAGCCATCCTGACTACTGTTCCGGGACTGAAAGTGACGTTTGGTTCTCTTCCTTGCTTCACAATCTCAACATTGACGTATGGCTCTACCGATAACGGACTGCACGGCCCTTTCGTTTTCGGCTTGGTCGTTTTTTTGATTACGACTGGTGATTCTTCTTCCTCCTCGAAAAAATCCGGTAGATTATTCTTGCCCCTCCGTCTGAGGTTCAGACTCGAGCTGGATCCTCTATGACCAGCACCTAGAAAGATATAGGAGAGTCGGTATATAAACACTAAACAACAATAAACAAAACAATTCACATGTTTAATTTCCTCATCCTAGCATTTTATGTGGGAAGATATCCGTTTGCTAGTTGTTTGAATAACCCAAACTTCCCCACAATTTCCATTAGTACAAGAGTAACAATTATGTGGCTACGAAACATTGGGGCATTTCATTGTACAATCATCGACGTTGGCTTTATTTGAGATTCAATCAACCTTCTTTAAGAACTGGAGAAAATGAGAAATGCATTTGAACACTTGCGTTTTTGGTATTATTTTCTTTTAGTAGACTATTGATAGAAAAAAACTCCAATATTTATCCCCAACTTTACACAAAATAAACTACCACTAAAGTAATAATAATCATACTAGTAAACTGACGAAGTAATAGAATGAGACACAATCTTGGCTGACTCTTTTTCTTATGACCCATAAACTCCCCACAAGCTGACGTTATATGAAGCGGATTCAGTTAATTCGCTATTTTACGAAGGTGATTTGACATAAACTCACCTAAAGCTCTACTGCCGCCTCCCCCTTTCAACCCTCGCTTCTTCCTGGTCCGCGTGTGATGCAAATGCAGGGCTGTCTGGATCCTTTCCGACAAGCTCATTGTATTTCCCGGTTTTATTGTTGTGTAAGAGCTCGCGTATCCAGGATCCAATTCTCTTTTAATTCGCCTTCCGACTTGGTGCACTCGTAAAGCTCTCCGAATCCTGTTAGAAAGAACATGGGGATTTTCCGGAACTTTTATAGGATTCCGGCGGTCCGAATCCACCCTCAACTGGTCGGACCAGCCACCCTCCGTGATGAGGGGAAGCTCGGACTCGAAAAGATCTCTCAGGTCCTCGTGTAGGAAGTTGTGATGACAAGTTTTCTCGTTCTCGTTGTGGACGTGTTTGTTATCACGGTCAAAGGCCCTTTTGTACATTTCCATTATGATCGATCGTTTACGTCTGTTCCAGCGGAGTCGAGGATGTTGACCAAGAATGCACCTGAAACATGAGGGAATTAACGACTCGTTATTTCCTTGAATGGGGTGCATATTTTCTGGATGTTTTCGACGAAGGGAGGTTATTTGGGCTATTTCTATCGTCTATGGAATTTTCACGTTCCAACGTTTCGATTTGGTTACTCGGACTGTCTTCAGGGCAGCCCTCAAAAGGGCTGATTTATATTATCAAATAAAAATGACAAATTATTTACCTCAAGTTGATGACACCCATTTTGCAAAATAAAGTAGCTACTAATATAAACAACAATTCTAACACTGTTGCTGGTACTGCGATTTCTGAAGCATTTTTAAGAGATTGAAATTGTACTGCTTCTTTATCTACACCTCAACATGAAGATCAGTGTCTTTGACGAATTTTTCAGCCAATCCGTGCATCACAAAAAATGAATATTCAATAAATAATTTTATAATTGGAAATTTTCTATTCCGTGAATTTATGGGGAGCCAAATCTTGATGAATACTCACATGGGTAACTGTTTAGGGCTCCAACGACCCCCGATACATGTTGCTCCGGGCGGTCCCTCGGCCAACACATAACCCTTATCACAATCGTACATTATCTGCTTGTTATTCACTACTTTCTTTACATACGGTCGATAGTCGTACAGCCCCATATTTCCAACGAGGAGGATTTTTCCATTGGTCACTTCACCAGGATAAGGACAAAAAACTGAAATAGTTTTAGTGAATTAACATAAAATTGAAACAGGAACACACCTAAACCGTCATTACCTTCTTCACATTTTGGAATTTCTCCTGTCCAATTCCCGAACGAACAGCTGATTAGAGGGTCCCCTTTCAGCTCGTATCCATCTTTACATTTAAATCTTGCCTTCATGCTGTGCTCCATTTTCGGTGCAATAACCATGCCATTCTTGGGAGGTTTTGGGAGATGTTTACATCTATTTGAAAGACATTTATCAATTTCAAATCCCAACTATACAGGGTATTTCCAAATTAGACGTGAACCTTGGAGGACTGATTTGCTGTCGTTTGAGCCATATTTTTTGATAACCGAAAATCAACAGTTTCCAAGTTATTTGAGTTTTTGTGTTTTCAAAAAAATTGACTAAGTTGACCAAATTTGAATATAATTTTGGATTATTTCCATCAGAAAAGGATATGATATGTATGAAAAAACCAAAATGTTGAAAAAAAATTGGGATGATTTGAAAGTTGGTATATGAAGAAAATCAAAACCAATTTCTTATATCAATTTGCCTGCACCTTTCGAATTCCACAATTTATGTATGGGAAAATTATTTTAAGAACAAATTCCTGCTTTATTCCCTGAAATTGTTTTGGTTAGAATGCAGTCACCAGTTTCGTTTCAGCAGATTTTTTATAAACAACCTTTTGAATGTCCGGCTTCAAAAATGATGATTTAGCGTTAATGTTTGGATGGGAGCAATAGCTAATCTTTTGAAAGGCCCTACATTCTACCTGAAAACTTAAACGGAGAAAAGTATGAAGAATTTCTGAAACAAATATGGACAGTTTTTGGACGAGGTTCCCTTGATTTACAGGCCTGAAATCATTTTCCACTATGGGCTGAAAACGTTCGTATGTTTTTGAACGAATTGTTTCCTAAAGGGTAGATAGGGAGGGGAGGAGCTATTTCGTGGCCAGCGAGAAGTCCGGATCTAACACCGTTAGATTTTTATGTGTGGGGTAGTTTGAAAGAAATAGTTTATGAAAGGGAAATACATACACGTGCACAACTTAATGGAAAGAATAGACGGAGCAACGAGAAGATTGAGAGTAAATTTCAGGATAGAAGAAATTAGAAAGTCGGCACGTGATTGTATAAGGAATGGTGAAGGACATTTCGGACATAATTTATGAATGAATTTTTGATGAAATTTTGAATTTAATTGCAATAAAAAAATATTTAAAACGTTACTTTTCTTTCTTGGCTTAGGTATATCTGCTGATACGAAACTAGTGCCAGCATTCTAACGAAAACTTTTTTAGGAAATGAAGAAAGAATTTGGCAAGTTTTTAAAACATTTTTTCCATACATAAATTGTGGAATTCGAAAGTTGCAATTGAAATTGATTTGTATGTTCTTCATATACCACCTTTCGAATCATACTAATTCTTTTTCAACATCTAATACTTTTACTTTTTTCAAACATATCATATCCTTTCTTGATGAAAATAATTCAAAATTAAAATCAAATTTGGTCAACGTAGAAAAAATTGAAGAGAAATTAAGTAAGGTCAGAAATTTTTCAAAAAACACAAGAACTCAAATATCTCGGAAACTGTTGATTTTCGGTTATCGATAAATATGGTTCAAACGACAGCAAATGAGTGATACTATCACGTCCTCCAAGGTTCACGTCTAATTTGGAAACACCCTGTATTTTTATTGAGCGCTCGTACTACTTACACGAGGGCTATATCATTTCGTCACGATCTCTGTATTTTTCGAATTTTGAGCCGAAAATGGTCTCAAACGACTGAGTTCGACTCACTGATGACGAATCCGTCGAAAAATTCGAGTCTGTCCGTCCGTCCGTCCGTATACACGATAACTCTCGAACGGAATGTCCTAGAAACTTGAAATTTTCAGGGTAGTTTCGAATCTCAGATGCCGCGGTTAAGTTCGTTATTGGGCAAAATTCGCCCAGGGGTTCCGTAAATATGGCCGCTCGAAATTTTGCACTCAGATGGATAATTACCTAGGGACTTGAAATTTTCAGGATAGGTGTGGATCGTGAATTTAGCGTCCACGTGTATCAATGAGCAAAATTAGACTAGGGGTTCCGTAAATATGGCCGCTTGAAATTCAGTTCTCTTGATAATTTCAAAATTATGGATTTGATCGTGACGAAATTTTGTATTTGAATTGAGAATGATATATTCGAGCTGCATTTTTTCCAGATCGCATGATCAGGACCATAGAAACCATAGAAAATTATAACTTTCGAACGGAAAGGCCTAGGGACTCGAAATTTTCAGGATAGGTTCGGATCGCGAATTTCGCGCTCACGTTCATTAATGAGCAAAATTAAACTAGGAGTTCCGTGAATATGGCCGTTTGAAATTCGGTTTTCTCGATAATTTCAAAAATATGGATTCGATCGTGACGAAATTTGTATTTAAATTGAGAATGATATATTCGAGCTACATTTTTTCCAGATCGTATGATCAGAACCATAGGAACCATAGAAAATCATAACTTTTGAACGGAAAGGCCTAGGGACTTGAAATTTTCAGGATAGGTTCGGATTGCAAATTTCGCGATCACTTTCATCAATGAGCAAAATTAGATTAGGGGTTCCGTAAATATGGCCGTTCAAAGTATTTTTTTCCTGATAATTCCGAAATTACTTATTGGATTGGAATGAAATTTCGCACAAAGATGAAGAATAATGTATTCAAACTACGTGGGAAATTTTGTCCGGATCGCATTACCGAGACCATAAATACCGCAGGAAATTATAGCGAGTTATCAAAAAAAAAATTGGTCACCAATAGCACTAACGTGATGTTTGGATTTTCGCCTTAGTTTGAAATTTCCTTTGACAGCTGTCAAAATCTTTTCAATTGGTTTCTAAAACTGGAGAATGCGAATCTACCTACAAGGTGGATGAACGAGGGCTCAAAAGCTCCTGACTTCACGGCAGTGCTTTTCTAAATTTTTCTATTCGAATTTCAGAGAAGAACACTAAGACAAGGAATGTGTTATAGGACTCAATATTTCGTGAAAATTTGTGTTATATAGGAAGATCTTAACACCCGCAAGGCAACAATCAGCCTGACGGCCTCTGGCTCGAGAGATCAATTGGGCAATAAATTGATCGTTGGAATGTAGTAAATTTAATTTTCACGAATGAAAAATTGTGAGAGTGCACTCAGAGGTTTACGAATTAAATATTTCGGGCTCATTTTGTGGATTGTTTCCCAGTTTTAACTCCTTATTTTTTCAATCCATTTCCAACAAAATTTCAAAAAACCGTTCTTTACGTCTGAAAGCATCCGTTAGGTTAGGTAGAAATTTTTGAGAAATTTTCCGGACGAATAATCATAAAAACTCTAATATTTTCCTGAGGCATATTCAATATCCAATTCTCACACTCAAACGCTCATACAGTTCCGACATAATATATCGACTCTTTTGAACTGCCTCGCCAGCTTTTTCAAGATAAGTACAGAATATTCAAGAAAGTATGGAGTGAGGAGATGAAGTTATGTAGAAATTATAAAACTCAGTGTGGAACCTGAAGCGCTTTCAATATAATTTCATAAGAAAAATCTCTTCAAAGTAATCCCACCCTGATTTTTCCGCATTGTTTCTTAACCCACTTTCATCGAAATGTTAATTGATTTAACCACGTATGGCCAGATCCAATCTTCCGTCATAACCAAACAGCCTGATCACTGGCAATCTGGTCCATCTCTATCCGGTCGTTTTGAGGCCTCTTTACTCACCTAGCAGGCTCACACTTCGGTATTTGCGTCCATGTTCCATTATTGCAAGTGACTGGTGACAAACTGCCTAGAAATTCATACTGCTGATCACATTCGACGACTAACTCTTCTCCGTTGATTACCACAGTCGAAGAAGGTGCAGTGTCGTTTTTCGATACCAGAATCACCCTTCCTTGGGTCACGTGAGGAACAACACATGGAGCTACGAAATTTTTGCTAGTTCAATAAAAAAATTCAATTCGAACAAATGGAAAACAAGTAGGTACAATTGGACCTCGATTTCTCTGTAGATTCTTAGCTTATATTTTTCAATATCGACAACGCGAGAGGAATTTATCCATGGAAATAATAAACATTAGCCGAATCAGTTAAATGTGATATCTACGTTGGACGAATTTTCATTCAGATTTCAATTCTAGTCATGAATCGTTCACGCCGTCTGCTATCAAGAGGAAAGTTCAACTCACCTAAGCATCTCGGTAAGGGATACCGCCACTTTCCATCGATCTGACATACCGTGGACGAATTGCCCTCTAGCAGCATTCCTTCGTGGCATCTGAAGATAATCGAGGCACCTAACCCAGTGCCACCTTCGATATTTTCCAACCATCCATTCCACAGCCTACCAGGATGACCACAATTGATTTCTAGGAAGCGAAAGATGGAGTTTCTGAACTTGTCCTTGTAACTATTCATTTATTTTTGAAACATAATGTTGGTAACTTCAAGGTTAATAGATTGAAATATGAAGAGAAGTTCATATAAATAGATTCAATGTCTATTATACAGGGTGTTTTTGAAGAGTGAGGCTTTGTTTTCTGACAGGTGCTAGAACTCAGCGAAATAAGTCAAAGTTCCACAAATCCTTTTTTGAAATACCCACCAGGGCCGCGTATTTCGAAATGAAAGTTACCCGCGAATCTGAGAAATTTCCAATCCGGATCTGACGGTACGTATCGAGATCTAAATGCGTTTATTGAATGCGTTCAGTTTACGGGAAATCATCTGACTTTTCCGAATTTCGTTATGTGTTTCCAAATAGGTGAATAGGACGTGGTGGGTCGATTTCTTGGCCTGCACGCTGCTCGGATCTCAACCCCTGTGATTTCTTGTTTTGGGGTCATTTGAAAACATTAGTGTACAGTAACGGTGAGGTGAATAGTGTTGAAGAACAAAAACAACGCATCGAAAATGCTTGTAACATTATTTTTGAGCTAACTGATAGTTGCTGCATGTAATAATTCGTTATCACGCTGGGCAAGACTTTGTGCACATCAAACGAATGGTGACCATTTCGAACAATTTCTGTAAACAATTCAGATCAATTTTATCGATGAGTTTGGGAACTCCCTGATTTTTTTTAAAGGATCTTTTCAATCAGTTATTTTCTTCCGCTCAGTTTAAACTTCAAGAATTATACCGTTCAGGAAGAATCTCCTAATGAAAGTTGGAAGAAAAGATACAAATTTGCGATAAAATCCAGCCCTTTATTTACTTGCTGGAATGCATATGGCACCGTGATTCATGGCAGATTTCCTTACAGAGAAATAACACGAGCCAGAGTCGTCATAGGATCTTGATGCCCAAGTTTTTTGCACTTTTTTTAAATCGAATATTTTATATTATCAGCTTCCGGTGAAATGATCTCTTCTGACGAGTTCTAGCACCTGTCAAAAAAAGCTTCACCTTGAAAAACACCCTGTGAAGTTTGTCAATATATCTCAATGCACTGGCGGATCCAAGGGGGGGCACAGGGGGCACGTGCCCCCCCCAGACGGAATTTTTTTGTACTGTGGAGATTCCATCACAGTACATAATTAGAAAAATTTTTTGCCTTCCACCCCTTGTGCCCCTCCAGAAAAAATCGTGTGCCCCCCCAGAAAGAAATCCTGGATCCGCCCTTGTCTCAATGCGATAACTTTTGATACTGTTACATGAAGGTGCTTAATCGGGATGAAAATATAAAATACAACAATCCGCCATTCCTGCGGAACACCAATCGAAGCAAAAAACGTCATATCTCTATAAACATCAAACAGTCTGGTTTAGCGTTCGTTGTTCTGAAGCTGTTTCCATCGAACTTTTTGAGCGCTCGTACTACTTACACGAGGGCTTTATCATTTCGTCACGATGTCTGTATTTTTCGAATTTTGAGACGAAAATGGTCTCAAACGACTATGTTCGACTCACTGATGACGAATCCGTTGGAAAATTCGAGTCTGTCCGTCCGTCCGGCCGTCCGTCCGGCCGTCCGTCCGTATACACGATAACTCTCGAACGAAATGTCCTAGAAACTTTAAATTTTCAGGGTAAATTCGAATCTCGAATGCCGAGGCTAAGTTCGTTATTGAGCAAAATCCGCCTGAGGGTTCCGTAAATATGGCCGCTCGAAATTTTGTTTTTCTGATTACTTTGAAACTACAGATTCGATGGAGATGAAATTTTGCACTCTAATGAAAAATGAGGTGTTCAAGCTACATGCAGAATTTTGTTAGGTCGCATCACCAGAACCATAGAAACCATAGAAAATTGTAACTTTTGAACGGAAACGCCTAGGGACTTGAAATTTTCAGTATAGGTGTGGATCTCGATTGTCGTGATCACCTTCATCTATGAGCAAAATTATACCAGGGGTTCCGTAAATATGGTCGTTTGAAATTTAGTTTTCTTGATAATTTCCAAACTACAGATTCGGTCGTGACGAAATTTTGTATACTTATGGAGAATGATATATTCAAGCTTTATTTCTCTAGATCGCATGACCAGAACCCTAGAAACCATAGAAAATCATAACTTTCGAACGGAAAGGCCTAGGGACTTGAAATTTTTAGGATAGGTGTAGATCTGAAATGTGGCGTTCACGTTCATCAATGAGCAGAATTATACTAGGGGTTCCGTAAATACGGTCGTTTGAAATTTTGTTTTCTCGATAATTTCGAAACTACGGATTCGAGAATTTTGTATTTTAAACGAGAATGACATATTAAAGCAACATTTTGTCCAAATCGCATAACCAGAACCATAGAAACCATAGAAAATTATAACTTCCGAAGGAAAAGGCCTAGGAACTTGAAATTTTCAGGGTGGGTTTGGATCGCGAATTTCACAGTCACGTTCATCAATGAGCAAAATTAGACAAGGGGTTCCGTAAATATGGCCGTTCAAAATATTCTGTTCCTGATGATTTCGAAACTACCGATTTGATTGGAATGAAATTTTGCACCTAGCTGAGGAATAATGTATTCAAACTACGTGCAAAATTTTGTCCAGATCGCATCACCAAGACCATAGATACCGTAGAATTATCGAAAAAAAAATTGGTCACCTAAAGCACTGACTTGAAGTCTGGATTATCGCCTTAGTTTGAAAATTGGTTTGACAGCTGTCAAAAATTTCCTCAATTGGTTTCCAAAAGTGGAAAATGCAAATCTACCTACAAGGTGCATGTACGAGCGCTCAAAAGCTCTTGCCTTCACGGCAGTGCTTTTCGTAATTTTTTTATATTGTATTGATAATCTTGCTTCATTTATGAAAAATTTTGCTTTTTGAAACCAATGTTTTCATTAACAAAATTAAAAACAATGAACCTGACGTTGCATTAAGGATTTTCAAAGGCCAATAGCTTCAATTTCCCTAGGATTGGTTGTTAATTCATGTAGATTTTTCCACGTCAAACGAAGAGTTCTATATAGAACATTCATTAAACATACCACAAACATTTAGGGAACTATTCAAAGACTATTTTCTCCCTTATGATTTTTAGAAGACCTTTTTTTCGACACCTTAGAATGAGTTAGGATATTAATTGAAAATTAATCAGCTTTTCCCCAATCATTGGCTAGACCATGTAAGCCATACGATTCAATAAATATCTCATAAAATTAGCTTTCCACCTCACAAAACAGAAGTCCTCTTCTCTCCTCTTTTTGAATGAAAGAATTGGCAGATGTGAAACGTTGAATAACCAAAGTTCGGAGTTCCTAACTCAAAGCTTCTCCAGAACCTGGCCATCGCTAAATCACTTCGGGGCTTGTATTTACCATCAGTATTAAACGGCTTGAAATAACAATCCCGGCCTAGCCTGATCTTCCAACATCACTGTATCCCAACAGGCACTTACCTACCTCCTGAATACTGAAATGAGAAAGTTCGTCAACATACCTTTGCACTGAGGTTGAGATCCGGACCATTTTCTATCCGCTCCGCATTTCCTAGTGCTCTCCCCCACGAGGGTGTATCCATATTTGCACTCGTAACTTACGACAGAGTTGTAGCTGCAAGATGTATAAATAGCCTTGCCATGTCGGGGTGACTCTGGTGGAGGGCACTGCACCGCCGTTACCACTAAAAATACATAAACGACGATTAGTGTTGCGATTTCGGATTTAGAAGCTCTCGGCGGGTGCGTATTTTTAGTCCTTGTTGGGGGTAAATTAAATTTTATTGACATTGCTCTTTTTAGTCGGACGGAAATGGATGGAATGACAAACAGAAATATCGAGGCAATAATAAAAAGAAAAAAATCATCATGACCATTTGGAAAGTTGTTTGAGCGTCCAAAGAATTGCTTTGTACCGACAAGTTTCAAATATCAAACAATAAAGAATGTGTTAAATAACTAAGTAATAGCAGAGGAATGTAAATGGGGTACATGATTTTCCTGCATTCAATGCCTTGAAATAAGTAGACTATTCTAACCTTCACATACTTACAAACACAGGTGGGAAGTTCTTTAGGTGTCCATGTTCCATCAGCTTGACAAAATCTCTCAGTTTTACCAACTAATTCGTAATTTTCCGCGCAGTGATATGTTATCCTACACCCATAAGTGTAACATTCTCCAGCATGCCAGCTATGACTTATCTCCGTAGGAGGACCACAAGACCTCGCTGCGAAATTTCAGTATCGATAGTCTCATAAGAAGTCCTGAAAAAATATATACTTACGTTCACAAGATATGTCTGGTCCGTACCAAGATGCTTGGCCGTCAATCGCCAAACACTTAGCTCTTGGAAAACCATTGGTGACATAACCAGTGTGGCAGTAATATTGCAGAGTGGAATCCAAGTCGAATGTGGTTTGCTCCGGAAGAGCGTTGTGCCTTGCATGATCAATATTCGGTGGTGCGAGACAATAAACTGAAATATTCAATTAATATTCAACATATGAAATATCTGAGAAAGTTGACATATTGGTACGAATTGGGATTATAATGCCGTTTCGAATGTGAGCATATTATATGAAGACACATAGGGACAAAGAAGAGGAATTCAAAGTGTAAAAGGAATTCTACGCATCCCACCATTACTCATCCCACGTGGCACACGTGTAATTTGTCCCTCTAAATGGCTCCCGTGCAGCCCTGAACTTCCATATCCCAATTTCATCATTATTGACCAACCGACTGTCCCCCTGTCTCATATTAAAAAAATGCCCAAGACATATTTTCGCGATCGTTGGGATCGCTGATGTCAATTCTGATAGCTTTCCAGTTCCATTTCTCGCCATTGATATGATTGGGATTTTCTTTCTTCATAGATTTCTGAGAATCCCTTCACGAACACCTGGTTGATGACTAAAAAGCTGTACAACCATAGATGGAAATGATAGATCTAATTCCCAGGTGTTCCGCAGGGGTCCGTACTCGGAACGTTAGGTTAACAATTTGAAATATAATAGATGCTAGCTTCATTGTGTTTGCTGGCAATATTATGTTTGTGTACTCAAAGACTTTGAATACTTATACAGGGTGTTTCATAATATATGCGCAGGATTTCAGGATGTGATAGCTCGTCCAAAAATATGAAAAGTTTCTATTAACTTACGGCCGTCCGTAAGCACGATAACTCTCGAACGGAACAACCTAGAGACTTGAAATTTTTAGTGTGGGTTCAGTTCCCAAATGCCGCGGCTAAGTTCGTTAATATGGCCGTTCCAAATTTGTTTTTCTGATTACTTCGAAACTACAGATTCGATCGAGATGAAATTGTGCACTCGAATGGAGAATGACGTGTTCAAGCTACATGCAATTGTACAGATCGCATGACCAGAACCATAGGAACCATAGAAAATTATAACTTTCAAACGGAAAGGCCTAGGAACTTGAAAATTTCAGGGTAAGTGTGGATCTCGAATGTCGTGGTCACGTTTATCTATAAGCAAAATTAGACTGGGGGTCGTTTGAAATTTAGTTTTCTTGAAAGTTTCAAAACTACGGATTCGATCGTGACGAAATTTTGTATTTTCGTGAAGAACCATAAGTTCAAGCTATATTTTGTCCAGATCGCATAACCAGAACCATAGAAATCATAAAAAATTATAACATTCGAACAGAAAGGCCTAGGGACTTGAAAAATTCAGGATAGGTGTGGACCTCGAATGTTGCGTTCACGTTTATCAATAAGCAAAACTAGAGGAGGAGTTCCTTAAATATGGCCGTTCAAAATATTTTCCTCCTGATAATTCCGAAACTACTTTTTGCACATAGATGAAGAATAATGTATTCAAACTACGTGCGAAATTTTGTCCAGATCACATTACCAAAACTATAGATACCGTAGAAATTTCTGGCGAATTATCAAAAAAAATCACCTGAAGCAATGAAGTGAAGTCTGGAGTTTTGCCTTAGTTTGAAAATTCTTTTGAAAGCTGTCAAAAATTTCTGACTCTAAAACTGGAAAATGCGAATCTAGCTACAAGGTAGATGAACGAGCGCTCAAAAGCTCCTGACTAGCAGTGCTTTTCATAATTTTGGCGAATATCTCCGGAACCTTTTATCGTACAGAAAACAGATTTTGTAAGCATTTGTTAATCATTGCGTAATTTTTCTTTAATTTATAATTGGTGAGGGTTTTGAAGGGGTGGTGGTTGTACTTCTACGCTAATGGAAAAAGTAGGGTTTTTGAGACGCCCATTTGAACCGCCAATGTTTTCTAGACAAAAAAGGTTCTCTTGGTCTTGGTCATACGTTTTCCAGAAAAATCAACATGGTCTTTACTAGCTGTCAACCTTTTTGAGCGCTCGTACTACTTACACGAGGGCTATATCATTTCGTCACGATGTCTGTATTTTTCGAATTTTGAGCCGAAAATGGTCTCATTCGACTATGTTCGACTCACTGATGACGAATCCGTCGGAAAATTCGAGTCTGTCCGTCCGTCCGGCCGTCCGTCCGTCCGTCCGTCCGGCCGTCCGTCCGTAAGCACGATAACTCTCGAACGGATCAACCTAGAGACTTGAAATTTTCAGTGTAGGTTCAGATCCCAAATGCCTCGGTTAAGTTCGTTAATGGGCCAAATTCCACCAGGGGTTCCGTAAATATGGCCGTTCAAAGTTTTGTTTCCCTGATTACTTGAAAACTACAGATTCGATCGAGATGAAATTTTGCACTCAAATGGAAAATGAGGTGTTTTAGCTACATGCGAAATTTTGTCCAGATCGCATGACCAGAACCATAGAAACCATAGAAAATTGTAACTTTTGAACGGAAATGCCTAGGGACTTGAAATTTTCAGGATAGGTGTGGATCTCGAACGTCGTGATCACGTTCATCTATGAGCAACATTTTACAAGGGATTCCGTAAATACGGTCGTTTGAAATTTTGTTTTCTCGATAAATTCGAAACTACGGATTCGATCGAGATGAAATTTTGTATTTTAATCGAGAATGATATATTGAAGCAATATTTTGTCCAGATCGCATGACCAGAACCATAGAAACCATAGAAAATTGTAACTTTTGAACGGAAAGGCCTAGGAACTTGAAATTTTCAGGGTGGGTTTGGATCGCGAATATCGCGGTCACGTTCATCAATGACCAAAATGAGACTAGGGGTTCCGTAAATATGGCCGTTCAAGATATTTCTTTCCAGATAGTTTCGGAACTACTGATCGGATTGGAATGAAATTATGCACCTAGCTGAGGAATAATGTATTCAAACTACGTGCAAAATTTTGTCCAGACCGCACCACCAAGACCATAGATACCGTAGAAAATTCTAGCGAATTATCGAAAAAAAATTGATCAGCTGAAGCACTGACATGAAGTCTGGAGTTTCGCCTAAGTTTCAGAATTTTTTTGACAGCTTTCAAAAATTTCTTCAATTGGTTTCTAAAACTGGAAAATGCGAATCTACCTACAAGGTGCATGTACGAGCGCTCAAAAGCTCCTGCCTTCACGGCAGTGCTTTTCTAAATTTTTTATACAAGGTTAACAATTTAAAATTATTTTCTGAACCACTGAACAATGTTTGAGAGAACTTGTTACTGAATACACTAATCCTACATCGATTTTTTTTCAATTTCAACCCCCATCTCGAAAATGGTGCATTTTAGAGGGTAAGTTAATAGAAACTTTTTTTCATATTTTTGGACGAGCTATCATGAAATCCTGCGCATATATTATGAAACAACCTGTATACAAGATGAATTAGGAGTAATATCTAAAATAATTGTAAATGACAAAAAAATGTTTATATTTTCAAATAAAAGAACTGATTCGACAAATAGCTATTCTTGAAAATGGTGATCGATTTTAAATCTAAAATATTTAGATTAAAATGTATAGCAATTCGATTTGGTGTGGTCATGGTGTTATATAAAAACTCTCGCTCTTATAAGACGTTCTCTAAATGTTATTCCCTTCCACTTACTGTTTTGCTTGCAGGCAGGTGCGGATCCAGCCCACTTCCCATCGCCTTGGCAAGTACGACTCTGCAAACCTACGACGTGATATCCATGTTGACATGTGTATGTCGCTCTGGAACCAAATAGTTTACCCCCGGCCTGTACACTGCCAAACTGAATTCCATCGGGTTCAGGACATTCTCTATCTGGAATATACAATAACAATCTAATACCGGATTACTGATAGGATCGATATAGCAGACACATAATAATTGTTGACTCTGGTTAGAGTCCTCAGCAGACTCAAATTCTCTGGGGCAAGCAAATCCGGGCATGCTTTCAGATTGTTCACTGTGATGTTTGTTTCCTTTCAAATAGGAGTTCCAAAAAACTTTTCGGTTGAAAAATTGATATCATGCGTTCAAAAAAATGTGCAAAAAACGAGGTCGAAGCAAGCCGTGGATTAAGCTCTTCCACACTCAGAAATTTCTGAAAAGTCTGTTGTGTATCAGTCGTAGGCCAATTTTTGGAAGAGAGCAAACATAACTGAACTGGACGTAGATGAATGGTCCAAAAGCTAGTATCAACAATATGGTGCAAAAGCACCCACAGCTGTTAAACCCCCAGCTTCTCTGAGGAATGTTTGTCAGGATCGAAAAATATTTGTGAATACTAAGCGTGTTTTTCCAACATAAACTTAGGAATTTTTTCGTCTCCTTATTTCATCAGAATATATGAAGAAAAACTTAGATCAATAATACTCATAAAAATTCAATGAAAATTTTCAATTTCATCAAAAATAGATGTGAAAAGTGTTTGAACCAGAAAAGTGGACATTTTTAACAACTTTTTCGATTGCTTTTGATATGTTTGCATTATAATCAGATATTTTTATATTCATTGATTCATTCACTCCTTTAGTCTTTCAATTTTTTTCAAACGATGAGGAATAAAAATCGTATAATCCTCTTATTCATTTATTACCTACATATTCACTCAACTGTTGAACAAAAATTTTATTCCAGCAAATTTTACAACCCATATCCATGCAAATAAGAAAGTCTAGTTTATGTTCCTCCACATAATGCAGCCACTCTCCTTTTTAAGCATTCCTGAAGTCTTATTTGATAATAAATGATTTTCACACTTTTCAAATTTACCACTAATTTTCTTCAAAAATTCAGAGAAAGTATATTAAAATTCTATTAGAAATTAATGACATTAAAATTTTCTTATGTTTTGGTTGAAGAAACATACAACAGAAGCAAGCCCTTTTTTTCAAAAGTTGATAGAAGTCTATAGCACTCTTCCCTTCATTTTTGAGTGCTCGTTCTACTTACACGAGGGCTTTATCATTTCCTCACGATGTCTGTATTTTTCAAATTTTGTGCCGATTGTCTCAATCGACTCACTGATGATGAATCCGTCGAAAAATTCAAGTCTGTCTGGCCGTCTGTAAGCACGATAACTTTCGAACGGAATGACCTAGAGACCTAGAAACTTTCAGTGTGGGTTCAGTTCCCAAATGCCGCAGTTAGGTTTGTTAATGGGTAGAATTCCACAAGAGGTTCCGTAAATATAGCCGTTCGAAACTTTGTTATACTGATCATTCGAAACTACTGATTCGATCGAGATGAAATTTTGCACTCAGATGGAGAATGACGTGTTCAAGCTACATGCAATTTTGTCCAGATCGCATCACCAGAACCATAGAAACCATAGAAAATCAAAACTATCGAACCAAAAGGCCTAGGGACTTGAAATTTTCAGGATAAGTGTGGATCTCGAATGTCGCGGTCTCGTTTATAATGAGGATAATTAGACAAGGGGTTCCGTAAATATGGCCGTTCAAAATATTTTTTCCTGATAATTTAGAAACTACTGATCGAATTGAAAAGAAAATTGGTCACCTAAAGCACTGACGTGAAGTCTGGAGTTTCACCTCAGTTTGAAATTTTTTGAATAGAAAAGCCGCCGATATCCCGAATCAAGGTGGATGAACGAGCGCTCAAAAGCTTCTGACCTCACGGCAGTGCTTTTCAATTTTTTGTTCAACGCTCGATAGGTATAATAGAATTCCGTTCGTTCGAGAGGAGAAAAATAATTTGGCAGGTTGTAAAGTAACTGCAAAATATTTCACGAAATTCTTGCCGTTATTTCGATTCATCGGAATTCATGTAACGCATATTGACGAAAGTGAACCGCGCAAAAGAGCTCCGAGCAATATTTCATCACGCATCAAATGGGAAAGATCAAAGCGAGCATTCCGATCGTTTTCCCCTGCGAGATGTTCTCTCGAGCGCCATTCGTCGTGAATAGAATTCAAATGCATTCGCATAAAGAAACTTTCAATATTCGGGGTACTTCTACAATATTTCTCGGCGCCCTGAATCCCACATTCGTAGAAAAAAATCAGAACATGATGTTCTGATTTTCAATGATCTGAGGTAGATTTAGGTGTAATAAATGAATCCTAGAAAATTCTAAACGTATTTTCTCCAGAATGGATTCATGTTAGGTATCCAAAAACGCCCAGAGCAATGAAAAGTATCGAGGGAGCCATTATGTGGAAAAACAAAGGTTTCTTCATCGATAGGGATTCTATAGCTTATTGAAATGTATTCATAGTGGATAGCATTGTTTTTGCGTGTGGCTCTTTTATTATTCCCATCAAAACTTCTTGTTTGAAGAGTGGTGTTAATAAAAAATGTCCTCTGTCATATCATAATCAAAGAGACCCATTCTCTAGAAGAGCCCAGGGCCTACAATGAGTCAAATACGGCCCTGTTCCTTCTCATCTTCATAACGTCCGTTACATGCTCATTCATCCTACAGTCAATTCCATCAGTAGTGAATTATGGATGACTGATGGATTGATAGATACACTGAATATTCTTCACGCAAACATCAGTCATCACATTAGACGGTAGGTTATTCGTCAAAACAAAACATTACTGGTAAAACTATGTTTCAGAACTGACAACAAAACCTATCCTATATCATGCCCATCTCGGGTGGAATAATAACCCTCATCACCCCCAATTGATGATACGTAAAAATAAACGTTTTCTAGGTCACAATATAAAACTTCGTATCAACCGAAAATTCGAAATGAAACAGTTCATGGAAGTGTCAGTTATAAAAGTCAATTCCATTCGGAAATAAAGTTTCCGCAGCATATAAACATTAAAATTCGATTGTTATGCAAATTCCTAAAACAGCCACCGAACCGGACTAGTCCATTTTAATTGAAACATTGATATTTCAGCCGTCAATTTGCATTCTCTCATTTCAGCCTAGTGATAATTCATCTGACCGTGGAGCAATTGCCTCCGCAACGATTCATCCGAATGAAATAATGGTGTTACATTCGGTAGATTCAGCAGAAACTGGCGCAACTACCCCTTTGTTGATTTATATTTTAATACGCGGAAACGCGATCGGTGTTGCACATTTGTTCTAGGTCTGTTGGCGATCCCAACTCGATGGAAAAACTGCACATTGGTCATGAATGGATTGGTTTTTTTTTGTGGTGAGATCGATATCGATTCGAGGGAAGCAATCCTACTAATGAAATACAGGAGGTTATGTACTTCATAGACATTGAAACAACCAGGTCAACAAATAAACATCAAATAATTTTTTCCGTCGACCATAGAATAAAAGCTCATTTTAACGCACTCGAAATCATCCATTAATGACCCCTATTAATGCATGATTCCTTGTATTAATGCATGATTATCATGGCAACCGATTATAAAATATTCAGTCGGAGCATAGATGCATCTATGTCGGAGCACGATCGAGCTGTCAAATTTATTTATTCGCTTTCGATCAGAATCTGATTTTATCCGTTACGCTACTACATAATGAATAACGAAGAAAATATCCCTTTGACACCGCCAGATGTGACAAAAACTGCTGAAGCAGCAACTTTGAGACTGCTTCCTGAAAAGAGCCGCCATTTATATGAGAAAACCTATGCTGAATTCAGATCTTGGTGCAAAGACAAGAAGGTTCGGAACTTTACGGAAACGGTTTTGTTGGCATACTTTACGGGTATCGTAGAAAAGGGACATCTAGCAAGTTTATGGCCAAAATATTCGATGCTGAAATCAAAACTAAATGTGAAAGACAATACTGATAGAAGCAGATACCACAAACCGGTGATGTTTATTAAACGGAAAAGAGAGGGATATATCCCAAAAAAATCAGAAGTTCTCGAAAAAGAACATGTGAGAGAGTTCATAGCGAATGCTTCTGATAGTGTTTTCTTGATGTCGAAGGTAAAAATAAAACTCAATTGAATCGTTATTCCAACTTATTCTCATTATTTCGTTATAGTGAAATAACTGTCATTGTTTGATTTGTAGGTCGCTTTGATATTCAGAGTAGCGGGTGCATTGAGAAATGATGAATTATTGAGGTTGCAGAGAAAGGATGTACAAGATATGGGATCGAAATTATTGGTGACAGTGAATTCATCGAAAACACATTCGAACAGGATATTCACTGTGGTGGATAATGAGGAGCATACACTTTTAAACATAATAAAGAGATAATATATCCTTGAGGCCAGCTCACATTCCACACGAAAGATTTTTCGTTTTTTATAAGAACTATAAATGCTCAACACAACCAGTTGGAATCAATACATTATCTAAATTACCGTCAATGATTGCAAACTTTCTTAAATTAGAGCAACCACATTTGTATACAGGTCACTGTTTTCGGCGTCTTCTGCGTCTATTCTTTCTGACAGTGGTGCAGATTTTTCAGCCATCAAAAGACTTGGTGGTTGGAAATCAACTTCTGTTGCAGAAGGGTATATTGAAAACCCCATTCAGAATAAAATAGAAACTGCAGAAAAAATATTATGTCATAATAGTTCCAAAGTAAATAATGCTTCAACCTCCACTTCATCCACACGTTCCTTATCGCACATTATAGGAAATGAAATAAATGTAAAATATTCAGAATGTCACAACATGTCCAATATTCCCCCTATGAATTTTTCGAATTGTTCTATAGGAAGCATAAATATTAATATATCGAAATTAAAATAGAAATTTGTATTACGTCAAATTTGTATATCATGCAAAATAAAAATTGGTTTCGATCTCTGGATCTGGATATAATTCTGATTTATATTCAATTCCTGATGAGGTCGACGAAAAAATCTTGTAATCAACTCGTTTATTAATTCAGCGATCAATGGTCTCAAACATTAACGCCATTTCGACCATTAATCGCTGTCATTGATTAACTAGTTGATTAAATAACTATTTCCGTTGTTGATTGACAAAAAAATTTCATGTCGAAACATATCACCAACCTAATCGATTAAATAACAGAATTTTTTTCATTTAACGCAATATTCAAACGCTAGGTATAATTCAAGCCCACTTCATATTTATACAGTCCATTATTCCTGCTCTCTCTGAGTTTAAATAAGGAATAGCCTCACCTGGTTTGATGCAGGACATTCCACAAGCTCCATCACAAAGGCACTTTTTTTTCTTACTTTTGCAGTCTTCATCAGAGGAACATTTTCTCAGACATTTCTGTCCCTGAAATAAATTGATATATTGCGATAAGACTTTAATATTTCTGAGTGTTCTCAATGAATCAACTACTCAACTTTTCGCCCGGAAAGTTTGGGCTGAAACGTTGCTAAAAGCCTATATCAACGTCTTTCAATTCAGAAGTTCTTCCCGGCAAGTTAACAATGCCCGGCAGGAATTTGACTCGAGTTTGAAAGAATTAACTTTTTCGTTATTGTTCCATTTCAATACCTTTCGTAATAGTACTTTTACTCACCAGAAGCGTTGCCTGTTCTTCGTCTCTGGGACAAAGTGTAGAAGGCGAATTTCTAGGGTTTTTGTATATCTTCCCATCGTCATCGATTTCGCTGGATTCTTCTTCGTCCCAGTCATCGTCATCGTCATCTGGGGTCGGTGTCGTTGTGCTTGTTCCTGCAGATCTTTTCCATCTGAAGTTGCCGCTACCTGAAAAACAATTGAAATATTGACATGGTCGAATTATTCGTTTACTAAACATTTGGGTTGAGATCAGGTGTAGCTCTACAGAAAATATTTCGTGAAAAATAATTTCAAGTGCCAAAATTTCAACCATACCTTGAATTCATTCGAAATTCACGGTAACCCCAACAATATAAACTGGTGCTTCACGTCTATATTATCATTCGTTTTCAATGGCTCCACATTAGAAATGAATGGGAGACGCAAAGCATTCTTCATAATAAAGTGGCGTGGAATAAATAGAGATCCCAGTTTTTCCACGAATAACCGTTATTCACCCTTATCTCCTGGGAGTCTGTGGCTACACAAATATGCAATATACGTACGTGTAGTACGAATAATAACAGCCCCAAATACTCTCCCTCTTTGAATATAATATGAGAGTGTTTCTCTCGCGAAATGGGTTCGCTTGCTACGTGCCTCGTTGTGTAATGAACCCTGGCAAAGTGAAAGATCTTCGCTCACAACTGTATTGTGTTTTCATGTATATTTCATTCAAGCCGTCACGCAAGGAAGGAGAAAAGTAGTTATAATCTAGGGATTATGCAGTTCAAGAGGTTAAGCTTTGAGCACAAAATTGATGTGTTTGTAAGTCAATTTGTAAATAGAGCTCAACAAACAAGGTCACAAAAACAGTCTTGGACATCGGGAATTAGGAAAACGAGGGAGCCATCAATGCACTGGCCAGAAAAGGGACCGTAACCCCTTTTGTAGGACCAGAATCTTCCCCTGGCTCAAGGAAACACCTATGCGGAACAGTTCGGGAGGGAAGAGGAAAGTAACATTGGAGCACTACTTTCTTGATCTCAACAAAAATATGATACATATTCCCACAGACTTCCTTACGGAGCTCCGTCGCCTCAGAAAGCTTCTAGGGAAATAATGTTCAACAAAAAATGATGAATGTAGAATCTATGGGAAGGAGGGAGAAACTTCTGAACACCTTGAGTTTATAGAATTCTGAAACTGCGAGCTATAGCTGTAGCAAGCAATAATAAAGATGACCTTGGCCACGACCCTTCGGACCCCTCAACACCCTGTACAAAAACATTATTTTCTTCTGCCGCGCCTTGTACTCCATGAAACGGGGTAACAAATTTTTCGTACATATAAATATTTCGAAAACTTTCCCAATTTTTTTAGTTAGGATCATCCATCCGCTCTTGAATAAACTTTTGCAAAAGCGCAGGAATCTCCGCATGCAAAGCTCTCCATCTCCAAAACAGGTTATTAATCACATTAATTCCATAGTTTCGAACTAATTACTCTTGCTCCGCTGAAACCAATTTCAGTTTGCTACTGATAAATTCATGTTGATTCATTATTAATACCTCTCGTACTACGATGTGGCTGCTCCTGATCGTTAATTTGTTACAAACTCATCAGGAGGATTTGAGAGATATATGGTTTCAGTTGCTTTCAGTCAAGTGAAGATGAAACACTATATATACTACCTATATAAAATATGATAAAACTTTTCGAAATCGTGAAAACTTCTGAAAATTAGATTTTATCATACCCTTTCACACATTTTAGACAGGTTGGACCACGCCGTTTTCTCATCTGTCAACGAAA
The DNA here is from genome assembly GCA_963966015.1 of Aphidecta obliterata. Lineage (NCBI taxonomy): Eukaryota > Metazoa > Arthropoda > Insecta > Coleoptera > Coccinellidae > Aphidecta > Aphidecta obliterata. Next base: position 19,183,123 of record OZ014427.1, read on the forward strand.
ACTCCGGAAGGCCTTCGAATTTTTTCGCATATTTTCCAAATTTATACAATTGATTATAACTATACTTATAAGAATTGTAGAAAAACTGAGTGTCTAAATTGTTTAAAATTGTGGGCTGGGTTATAGATTTAGTCCAGTGAATGAAGAGAAAACATTTCGGAAGAAAGAAAGAAACTCATTTTAAAGCAATTTAAATTCTCTTTCACTTTTCTCTTGAAGATAGCAGAAATGTGGAAGACTGAGGCACTTGAAAGGAATATTTCTCGAGGCGAAAAAGCACTTTTCGTTAAGAAGCTAGTTTCGGCTCTGAATACATTCCCGTGTTGTTGATATCAGAAGAAATATACTTATTTAACTAAGAACAGTTAATAATTCTTGAAATTCCCAGTGAAATAAGAAGAAAAAATTCATGTAGTTCAGGATATATTGGAATGGGATTTTATATTCAAACTGCCACTAGAGGCACAACCTCGGACATTTCCATATCAGTTTACATAAGTATTGTTTGCCCCAAGATAAAGGGCAACGCTAATGTTCCGAAACGACCAAAATGCATACAGAGAGTATGGCAACAAGAAATTCCTCCTCCTGGTTGGCGACAGCTCCTGTAGGGTGTTTTCCAACTCAATTATAACAGTAATCAGCCCTATCGTAATTAGTAGTCTCAGGCTCTCGTCTAGAAAATTGTCCCACAGTTATGTTTAGAGCTTCAAAAACCATGATACGTACGTGAAGGAAATGATCCGAATAAATGAATAAATTCATTCATGGAGATTTTCATTTTGTTTAAGGCTATAAGGCATAGTGCTTGGCAAGAATCTAAGGTAAAAAAATGTTGGAGAAACTAAATAAAAAAAATTACGAAAAGCACTGCCGTGAAGGCAGGAGCTTTTGAGCGCTCGTACATGCACCTTGTAGGTGGATTCGCATTTTCCAGTTTTGGAAATCAATTGAAGGAATTTTCGACAGCTGTCAAAAAAATTCTGAAACTTAGGCGAAACTCCAGACTTCCTGTCAGTGCTTAAGCTGATCAATTTTATTTGGATAATTCGCTAGAATTTTCTACGGTATCTATAGTCTTGGTAATGCGATCTGGACAAAATTTTGCACGTAGTTTGAAAACATTATTCCTCAGCTAGGTGCAAAATTTCATTCCAATCCGATCAGTAGTTTCGAAACTATCAGGGAAAAAATATTTCGAACGGCCATATTTACGGAACCCGATGAACGTGACCGCGATATTCGCGATCCAAACCCACCCTGAAAATTTCAAGTTCCTAGGCCTTTCCGTTCGAAAGTTACAATTTTCTATGGTTTCTATGGTTCTGGTCATGCGATGTGGACAAAATATTGCTTTAATATATCATTCTCGATTAAAATACAAAATTTCATCTCGATCGAATCCGTAGTTTCGAAATTATAGAGAAAACAAAATTTCAAACGACCGTATTTACGGAACCCCTAGTATAATTCTGCTCATTGTTGAACGTGAACGCGAAATTTCAGATCCACACCTATCCTGAAAATTTCAAGTCCCTAGGCCTTTCCGTTCGAAAGTTATGATTCTCTATGGTTTCTATGGTTCTGGTCATGTGATCTGGAGAAATGTAGCTTGAATATATCATTATCCATTAGTATACAAAATTTCGTCACGATCGAATCTGTAATTTTGAAATTATCAAGAAAACTAAATTTCATACGACCATATTTACGGAACCCCTAGTATAATTTTGCTCATAGATGAACGTGATCACGACATTCGTGATCCACACCTATCCTGAAAATTTCAAGTCCCTAGGCGTTTCCATTCAAAAGTTACAATTTTCTATGGTTTCTATGGTTCTGGTCATGCGATCTGGACAAAATTTCACATGTAGCTTGAACACCCCATTCTCCATTTGAGTGCAAAATTTCATCTTGATCAAATCTGTAGTTTTCAAGTAATCAGGGGAACAAAACTTTGAACGGCTATATTTACGGAACCCCTGGTGGAATTTGGCCCATTAACGAACTCAACCGAGGCAATAGGGAACTGAACCCACACTAAAAATTTCAAGTCTCTAGGTTGCTCCGTTCGAGAGTTATCGTGCTTACGGACGGACAGACTCGAATTTTCCGACGGATTCGTCATCAGTGAGTCGAACATAGTCGATTGAGACCATTTTCGACTCAAAATTCGAAAAATACAGACATCGTGACGAAATGATATAGCCCTCGTGTGAGTAGTACGAGCGCTCAATAGAAAACCTATGATTGTTCATGCCAATGTTATGATTTCAGTCTGAAAAAGAGAATAATTGTTCTCTAAAGCTTGCTGGGTAAATAACTTGGAATGGACTTGGTCCTTAAGACTGGGCTTTGCTCTTCAAGAATTTTTTGGAACGATACATCCTACATACGAAAATAAAATTATCAATTTTGAAGTTTATTGAAATAAAATGAAAGTATTCCCCATACTGGCATGAACTCCGTTTTAGTGCAGAAACAAAAAATTAGTTTTCGGATATATTCAATGTAATTCGGTAATTCCATCTCTGGAAGTTTCTAGAAATAAAATGACTGAACTTGTCATACTGGCAATTAAGGTATACTAAGGCCGTGTTTTTAACAAGGGCGCAAAATCTCCTGACTTCACGTCAATGCTTTTGAAAATGTTTTACTTCCAGTTTCAAAGAAGGAAGAACGTATCGATTGAATAATACAGCTGCATGATTTTTTCATTTCATAAATAAATTCCTTTTTTTTGAGAGAGAACAATCTAAGTACCTTTCTGGTTGAATAATGTGAACATTTTATTCTCTTTTCATTGATTTGAATGTAACGGATTTCTACATCATCACATACAAATTGATAGAAATTGAACTTCAGAAAAATCTGTGTCCTCGAATTGAATTTTTATATAAAGACTAGCTGACCCGGCAAACGTTGTTTTGCCATATCTCTCCCTTTTTTCGCAATTTCAAAATTGCTCGAGGCCTTCGGCCTCTCTTACCTTAGGAAAGCCCGTTTCTCACTCTCTAAAACGCGGGGGGCGCTTCGCGCCCCCGGTCTCTCCCTTTTTTCGCAATTTCAAATTTGCTCGAGGCCTTCGGCCTCTCTTACCTTAGGAAAGCCCGTTTCTCCCTCTCGAAAACGCGGGGGGCGCTTCGCGCCCCCGGTCTCTCCCTTTTTTCGCAATTTCAAAATTGCCCGAGGCCTTCGGCCTCTCTTACCTTAGGAAAGCCCGTTGCTCCCTCTCGAAAACGCGGGGGGCGCTTCGCGCCCCCGGTCTCTCCCTTTTTTCGCAATTTCTTAAAAAATAAGGGTTGATCGTAGAAGGGTGAAAATTGGGGATTGTATGTATTTTTGTATGTTGTATCATAAAAAAATAGAAATTAGAAATTTTGTCTGAAAAATAAAAAAAAAAAATTTAGGGGTGGACTACCCCTAACATTTAGGGGGATGAAAAATAGATGTTGGCCGATTCTCATAGATACCGGATAAGCACAAAAAATTTCATCAAAATCGGTTAAGCCGTTTCGGAGGAGTATGGCAACGAAAACTGTGACACGAGAATTTTATATATTAGATATGGTCGACCCTCATTTCCCTCATTTGTTTTTCTGATCCTTCCTAATCCATTCCTGATAGCAGCGCATAATGGAAGATTAGTTGCGTTTGAGGTGATTTTCAATTTCTCAAAACCCAAAAAGTAAACTGTGAAAGTTTCAGTAGGAGTTTGAATTTTTCCCTCGATTTTTTCATAGATTTATTGCAATGAACCAAAATCGATTTTCAAGTTTTCGCAACATAAGCATTTCCTTCGAATATGGTGAAAATCCATATCCCTGAACTTTTTTATAGGTGCTTTGATTACAAGTTTACCATTTTTTTTTTGATATTATGTTATATTACATTATTATAACCCCCTTGTATGCATCCTTATTCCAAATTTAACCATACATTTTATTCCATTGTTCGTTCCATGCCGATAGAGGTTAGATATAAATAACATTTTCGAATATCACAGATAAATCAGAAAACAATTTGTCTCCAATTTATAGTGCACTTTCGTCATCACTTTTACCGAAGAAGCACCCTTTAACTCCCCTAAGGAAAGTTCCCCCACAGTATTTAACCCCATATCTCAATCAGCCGAAACGTGGTGTTACCATAAACCCGTCGATTCGTGAAATCGTCCAAGGGATAGGAGGTTATATCGATGTAAAATATGGCCTTGACCCCTCACATGGAAAGACTAATAAATTGCGGGAAAATCCACGGAAATCAAACCGTGCTACGCGAGTCGGGAAACGCCTAACGGCTTTTTATCGAGGGGCATTAGCGAACTTGGGAAACGCTTACTGCCTTATCTCGAGTTGAGACAACATAAGGATCTGCATTCAATCTTGTTCCCAAACTGGATTTCGTAATATGTAATTTCATTAGTGGGTATTATGGGGAGCATGATAGCCTGATGATAATGATTTTTTAATGTCCATGTTGCCACCGACAAGAATTAATCAGACTTTTGGTATGAAGAATGACGACGGCTATCAATTCAAGTCGTTTTGAATGTTCTTGAAATTTTCGATATAACCGCATATTCTTTAGGTTCATTATCAACTAATCTCATTTTTTTCTAGCGAACAGAGAACAGTAATTTGAAATTTTTTTTTTCGGCAACCTTCCAGGAAGTACTTACTTCCCAGACGCTTTTCCTTTGAGAAAGTAACATTTCCCGGCGTCGTCCCGTAAGTACGTACTTTCCGGACTAGGCTGGAAAGTACGTTTCCCGTAGCATCGAAATTACGACTGACACCTATTACGTTGTTTTCATTGGCTATATGATAAATATTGATAAATACAAGTGATCATTACCATAGCAACGAAATACCAACACGAAATAAGTTGCCATTTTGATTTTTGAAAGTTTGGATTGTTTTTGGTCGCATTTATCGCAATAAAGAATAGTGTCTCATTGATTTGTTATTCTACTAGGCAAAAAAATAGTGTACGCAGCACGTCCAAAAACAGTTTTTTTGGACTCGCAGACTTCCAGGACTCGCTAACGCTCGTCCCAGAATTTTGTCTACTCGCAAAAACAGTATTTTCCGGACTTGTTACGTAAATTACTATTTTCGGCAACCTCCGGAAAGTACTCACTTCCCAGACGCCTTTCCATTGGTAAAGTAACATTTCCCGGCCTAGTCCGGAAAGTACGTTTCCCGTAGCAATGAAATTACGACTGATGACACCTATTACGTTGTTATCATTGGTAGGTATGAATTCGATAAATACAATTGAACATTACCATAGCAACGAAATACCAACATGAAATTAGTTGCCATTTTGATTTTGGAAAGTTTGGAGTGTTTTCAGTCGAAGAAAGGTGTCTCATTGATTTGTTATTTTAAACGGTTGCAGAAAAAATAGTGTACGCAACACGTCCAAAAACAGTTTTTTTGGACTCGCAGACTTCCAGGAATCGCTAACGCTCGTCCTAGAATTTTGTTCACTCGTCCAAAAAAACAGTATTTTCCGGACTTGTTACGTGAATTACTATTTTATTTGATTCAAAACTTGAGAATTGATTAAAAAATTACGAAAAGCACTGCCGTGAAGGCAGGAGCTTTTGAGCGCTCGTACATGCCTCTTGTAGGTAGATTCGCATTTTCCAGTTTTGGAAACCAATTGAGGAAATTTTTGACAGCTTTCAAGCACATTTTCAAACTAAGGCGAAAATCCAGACTTTAAGTCAGTGCTTTAGGAGACCATTCTTTTTTTCGATAATTCGCTAGAATTTTCTACGGTATCTATGGTCTTGTTAATGCGATTTGGACACAATTTCCCACGTAGTTTGAATATATTATTCTTCATCTATGTGCGAAATTTCATTCCAATCCAATAGGTAGTTTCTAAATTATAAGAAAAAAATAGTTTGAACGGCTATATTTTCGGAACCCCTAGTCTAATTTTGCTCATTGATGAACGTGAACGCTAAATTCGCTATCCGAACCTATCCTGAAAATTTCAAGTCCCTAAGCCTTTTCGTTCGAAAGTTATGATTTTCTATGGTTTCTATAGTTTTGATCATGCGATCTGGAAAAAATTGAGCTCGAATATATTATTCTCAATTTGAATACAAAATTTTGTCACGATTAAATCCATTGTTCCGAAATTATCAAGAATACCGAATTTCAAACGGCCATATTTACGGAACCCCTAGTCTAATTTTCCTCATTGATGAACGTAACCGCGAAATGCGCGATCCAAACCTATCCCGAAAATTTCAAGTCCTAGGCCTTTCCGTTCGAAAGTTATGATTTTCTATGGTTTCTGTGGTCCTGATCTTGCGATCTGGGAAAAATGTAGCTCGATTATATCATTCTCAATTTAAATACAAAATTTCGTCACGATCAAATGCATAGTTTTGAAATTATCAAGAAAACTGAATTTCAAACGGCCATATTTACGGAATCCCTAGTCTAATTTTGCGTATTGATGAAAGCGACTGCGACATTCGAGATCCACACCTATCCTGAAAATTTCAAGTCCCTAGGTCTTTCCATTACAAAGTTATAATTTTCTATGGTTTCTATGGTTCTGGTCATGCGATCTGGACAAAATTTTGCATGTAGCTTGAATACGTCATTATCCATTTGAGTGCAAAATTTCAACTTGATCAAATCTGTACTTTCAAAGTTATTACGAGAACAAAACTTCGAGCGGCCATATTTACAGAACCCCTAGGCGAATTTTGCCCAATAACGAACTTAACCGCGGCATTCAAGATTCGAACCTACCCTGAAAATTTCAAGTTTCTAGGACATTTCGTTCGAGAGTTATCGTGTATACGGACGGACAGACTCGAATTTTTTGTATATGAATGTATATGAATTCGTCATCAGTGAGTCGAACATAGTCGTTTGAGACCATTAGCGGCTCAAAATTCGAAAAATACAGACATCGTGACGAAATGATATAGCCCTCGTGTAAGAAATACGAGCGCTCAAAAAGCGCTGCATATTTTACATAAATGTTGAATATTCTGATGTAGCTTCTCCGATACTCATCTACTATTTATACAAGGTGGTACAGAAAGACCTACCCCATTTGGGAAATTTTTAAAAGCACTGACGTGAAGTCAGGAGTTATTTCTGTGTACCTAACCGGCCTTCAGTGTTCATTGTCAGTATGAGTTATAATGTAATTCTATTTTTAGAAACTTCAAGAGATGGAATCACCAAATTAAAATGAATATATATGACAAATTCAGTTTTCTTCCAACTTGGAATAGCTTGAAAGCTAAAATTTCCACAAAACTCAATTCATCAATGCCATATGTAGACACACAATTCCAGCAGGATATGGCGAATAGTTTCTGAGATACTGTAGTTTTGAAAAAGATATATTTTTTTTTATCTTTTATTGTAACGATCCTATCAACATTTCACATGAATTATCGTGTTTCAATTTGAAGGGGGTCGTTATTTTTCGAATTATTGAAAAAAAATTCAGATGGTTTTATCTACGAAACCTTTCTGGTGACCGGCGCATTCAGACCTCGAACAAACCCTGAAAATATCAAAGCCAAAGGGCCATCTCCTTCCAGAGTTGTCGTGTTTATAGCCCGACGGACAAACGTAATTGAATTTTACCACGAATTCTTCATCTGTTAGTTCAGAGTCCAACCATATCGTTTAAAACAAAAATTCTTAAATAACAGACATTTGGGAAAAATGATAACCCTTTTGTTCATAAGAACATGCGCGCAAAACTTGGAAAAAAAGTAGAATTGAGTCTAATAATTTGTTTATTACTGATCTGACAGTAGTGTGTTGTTGTTATGTCAAATGAAATATTGAGAAACTTTTCGAAACCTAGGAAAAAACGTATTGTGGGGCTGGGAAAAATTTGACAAATCATCACTTTTTCCCATTTCCAAGTGTAAATATCTCTTTTTTCCTTCAAATCCGTTTCACTGGCCAATATGAACGGGGGTAGACATTTTGTTTCTGAAAACCTGAAAATGTAATAGAAAACCTATTACGAAGCTAGAAAATCGTTAGAAATCATTACTGGCCTCTATTTCCTACTCCAATTCTTTGTATTTTAGATATCATCAATTTCGACTGCATTCTAGTGGTAATGAGGAAAATGAATGCACTGTAATTGAAATAAACGTTCACAAACCGCACTTGGGTGTTGAGGAAACGTACAAGATATCTGGGTTCACGTAAGTCAAAAAATGGTGAATTTAAACTCGATCTCGCATGGAACAAGAAAGTCCAATGTCCACATAACTCAATCAATCCTTCTCTGTTATCGAAGTTTTTTTAATTTTCCAGTGAAACGGTCGTCACGAAAAAAAATTCACTAAACATAAGTTCAAACCTTGAACGTATCCTGAGAATTTCAAAGCTCTAGGTCTCTTCTTTTGAGAGTTATCGTGTTTACGGGTGGCCGGACGGACATAATTGAATTTGACCTCGAATTCTTCATCTGTGAGTCCAACCTGATGGTTTGCGACCGTTCTTGGCTCAAAATTCGAAAATTACATTTGGGCAAAATAATAACGCCTTCGTTCATAGAATCAAGCGCGCGCCCTCAAGGCGAGTTAATAAAAACGTGATGAAAAAGAGAGTCGTTTGTACCTTACCGAGACGTCATCCCAAATTAAACTTCACAAAATATTTATTCCCATGAATATTCAGACGGAATCTTGGAGAACCAGATGGGAAATTTCCTCCACTTAATCTTTCACGAGACCTGACCTGAAATTTATATCCCTTTGAAGATCGGCGAGGGCGGAACTAAAGTAGGTATATCAGGAGCGTAATTATCCTTTCCTTCTTTCTAGGCCGAGGATTACAACATAATATATTCAAAAGGTAGATCCTATTAGAGAGCAGTTTCAGCCTTCTTCGCCTTTTTGTCAAAGGGCCATTCATGAAGCGGTATTGGATCTCTTCATTTGCTCGTCCGTCTCAGATTGAAGATGGCAAGACGGGGTGAAGTTGCTGCCAAGTGGACTAGCTCTCCTCGTTCTTTTCATCGGACTTAAGCTTTCCTCACACTCGAACGTGATTCTGAGAATAGGGTTGATAATCCTTGGTCTGTTTTATCAGTGGCGCCTCGTGATTTCTTTGGTTAGGGGGAGATTAGAGGGGTCCGATAGGTACTACGTACCCCTCACTTCCGGGAGTAGCAAGAGCCCGGAATTTTATTCAAATATGTATACCTAACCATTTTCTTCCCGAGTTCAATGTTATAACTCAAAGTACAAAAAAGAATAAAGTTTAAAAAAATACTAAACCACGAAAAATTTCCGAATTCGCACTGTCATGTTTTTCGTCATGGCTCCTTATTCGATTTTGAAGATGTCACAAGACTCAATATAGTCCATTAATTTCCAAGAATATGTCCATTACATGGCATACTTTCCACAACGTTATGTAAAAGAAATCCGAGTTTCTAAGAACATTTTAACTAACTAACTAGAATGTGAACTTTGCAAAATGAATATATTGTCCGAAAAACAGCTGCAAAATTCTGGCCGTGTTTGGTGGGCATTATGCATTCGAAATAAATGAGATCAGACTGTGGAAAGTAGATTTTTCCTTCGTTTTATCACCAGAGGGAGATGATTGAATGGCGATTGAAAAATTCCGAATCCAGTTTCATTCGATGAAGTTCAAGTTAAGGAATCGACGACGGTTGGGCGGTGGTTTTCATCGTATAATTCATCTTGTTTGAGTGGAAGTTCAAAAAACCCAATTAAGAAACTCCACTAAAACACCGGAAACTCATTAACTTGCTCTAGAAAATTGTTTTCGATTCGGCAAAAAATTTTTTCGAGAGCGTAAAATATCGAGTATAAAAAGTAATCGATAGTAATCAACATCAACCGTGGTTTAGGTTTTAGGTAGCTTCTCATCTCTAAGGAATACTGAGATTAACCATTATAAGAACAGTGCATTTAATCATGCCATATTTCGAAAGTTATTGAATAGGGAAATGTATGGAGAAATATAACTCGAAGAATAATGAGGTGTGAATTTGGAAACCAGAGGAAATAGAGAAGGACCGATGGCATATGTCTGGCCTCAATTTTCGAGAAACGAATAACTGCGAAAAAAGTTAGAAATGAGCATTTCGACTATTATGAAAAATGTGCTTATCGCCCCACTGATCGTAGAATTGAATCGAAAAATTTACCAGACAATTATCCAAATTTCTCCTTGAAATATTGCCCTAGAAATGTCCAGTGAAATCAATTCTTTTTTGGGTAGGGATCAATCATTACAAACTTCGAACAACCTTGTTACGAAAAGAACATAGCAAATTCAGTTTTGCAGAATTCCACCTTTCTAACTGTTCCATCTAAAAAGAAAATTGAGTTTTTCTGATCTGGTGTTGAGAAAGTTTGATATACAGGGTGTTTCATTGGTAAATGTACATACGTAAACTTGAGGTAGAGCTACCCTAGACGAGTCCAAAAAACCCATATATGATAGGTCTGATCAACTTCATAGCCGAGATACAGAGTGATTAATGTATTCGCCAATGTTTTCAATTGCTTTGTAACATTTGAACCATCCAGTATAATCAATCGATATTTGAAACATAAACACACTTCGATGGGTGAATATATTCATCTTCGAATTAGTCAAAAAATCCAGGTCCGTATTTCCAAATTTCCAAATTTTTTCGAAAGATTTAATTCAATAGTGAAATTCCACTTACTTCATAAACATGTCCTACATTGAGATTTAATTCGAAAAAATTTCTGTTGGACTGATGGCAAATTTGTACAATTTTCTTATTCTCATCAATAATTTCAAGAATTTTTCAGGAAAATATGGATTTTGAATAATTTATTCGAAATGATCAACACTGAGAAAATAAGTAAACAGGTAATACATTCGAAAAAAATCATTGAAGTTGCTCAAGAGTTCTGCTCGATGCACATTCTTGCTCTTTTCAAATTGTTTCTAATAGCCTTTTTGATAATTTCTGGAATCATTACGGATCTCATTGCAGGCAACTTCGAAACGTCGTAGGAGAATATCCTCACTTCCAATCTCAGACGCATATACCAAAGATTTTAAATATCCCCAAACGAAATCATCGATAGGATTGAAATCTGGTGATCTAGGGGGCCACGCATGCGGTCCACCTCTGCCTATCCACATATTTGGAAAGTTATTATCCAAAAAGTTCCTGACAAAAACTCTAAAATGAAGTGGAGTCCCATTAAGCTGAAAATACATTCCGGCAAAATTTATGTCATAATATTGTTGAAGCCTACTTGAATGAAAACTAGTGGGATTCAAAAGAAATTAATAATAATGTTCGTGTATGGTTACTAATGAGCCACATTTCCGAGGGATGGAGTCTTGAATTTGAGGAATTTGCTTCGATAGGCTGAATAAAATCCACATGCAGTCTTCTTTACTCATTTGTTTATCTATTTCTTCAGTGTTGATCATTTTCAATAAATTATTCAAAACCCATATTTTTCTGAACAATTCTTGGAATTATTCATTAGAATAGAAAAAGAAATACAAATTTTCCATCCGATCAACAGACAATTTTTGGAATTTAAACGCAATGGGCCGTATTCATCAAGAAAGGATATGCTTATACTTGCAAAAAACGAAGGAAATTCTTTAGCTCGCAATGCTCGCATTCATATTCCAAGTAAAACCTCATACTTATAGAGTAGAAGCATATCCTTAACAAAAAAGTATTTGGGTATTCATAAAGGTCTCCTTTTACTCTAAATAAAAAGGATATTCTTCATTTTTTGCAAGTATAAGCATAACCTTTTTTATGAATACGACATTTTTGTGAAGTCAGTGGAATTTCACTATCGAATTAAATCTTTCGACAAAATTTTTAATGGGTCAACTGTCGTGCGGGTCACTGAAATCTACTGATTTACTGAAAATTTTCTGTTTTTTCCGTATATTCTAATAAAATTTCAATAATCCGTTACAGGGTGTTTAACCTCAGCTTGCGAAAAGTCCCATATTTTTCTGATACGGACCTGGTTTTTTTGACCAATTCAAAGATGAATCTATTCAACCATCAAAGTGTTTTCTATGTTCCAAATATCAATTGATTATACCGGATGGTTCAAATGTTATAAGCAATTTAAAATATTGGCGAATACATTAATCTCCCTGTATCTCGGCTATGAAGTCGAATAGACCTATCATATATGAAATAAACACCCTGTAGAATCTGTGATTCCATCTCTTGAAGTTCATAAAATTAAATGACATTATTAGTCACACTGACGGCCAATTTGGTTCAAAGAAACAAAGGCGCAAAGGCTCCTGACTTCGGTGCTTTTCTGGGATTTTTTGAGAATATAAATCGTCTATCGATTAATGGTTTTGGATGGATTTTGATTCGATTTTCTGAAAGGGGCGGAAAATTACCGCATGTTTTCTATAACCCCACCTTTTCCAAAACACTCGATATATTATCTCATTTACGCAATGTATTATAACTTATTATTGCCAGGATTTCGTACATAGTATCCCAAATACCCTACACATTCCGAATAATCTTGTATAAAATTCGTTCTAGTTAAAACCTTCCGTTCTGAAGACGCTTAATCATATTCAAAATGAAGCTGAGCAGGGTTGAAACACGTTCAGTCGATTGTCCATCTATCATTCAAGATTATAACCATTGAAAGCCGCGTGAAAACCTCCATTCATCATGAAAATCTATATGATTGATGGAATCGCATATTACTTCGGTGAAAGAAGACAGAATTTGCCATTTGTGCAGAAAAAGATCAATTTTTAGGGCAGAGGTGAATCTTTGGCAACAGTTATATTCTAGGCTCTGATGTTTTTTCGTTCAATTTAGATTTTTCCTCTCAAGGTCATGATGAGGTGATAAAAATTTAAGTTGGATGGACAGTAAACCGAATGTTGCAGAAATTATTCTTAGACATGAAAGTTTCTAAGAATTGTGATTGAAATTGAGAAACACTAACGTGAAGTCAGGAGTTTTTGCTCGCTTGTTTGAATTCAACGCCAGAGCGTTCACCCATCCAGGTACTGAACTCACACAATGCTGCTTAGCTTCAAGTCTTCTCTGACAGTTGATATAACTCATTTCAACGAATGAACCGAAATATTTTTTTCGTATGAAGAAATATATTTCGGAGCCATCTGCTCGAGAGATTCCCATTTTGTCAACCTGCAGAAGTTTCAACTTTGACAACCAGAAGCTGTAATCTCATCTTCTCCAGTTTTTCTGGATGTAGAACTTCGGTTTTACTTACGCACGAGAAAGTTTCTTCGGAAGGATATACTGCGGAAAAGTCCCTTCATAATTTCACACGTAGTCGGGTTGTGATGAGAAAACTCTGTCGAAGAAAACGCTGCAAATTTTACACGAAGGGTTATTATTTCCAACCCGCTTCGTTTAATCAATCTATTCATGAAATATCTGAAATCATTACTGAAAATTAATTTGATATCTACTCATTTCCAAAAAAAAATGTTTATAACTAGAGCTTCAGACCCATTCGGGCAAAATAATGTATTCCAAACTTCCAGAGCACTGACCAACTGGTTCAAACGAGTTATTGAAAAACACAGAACTTTATGGTGTCGAAATTAATTTCAAAATTTAATAACTCGCGAATTATTAGGGGAAGACCTATGCAGTAAAAAATATTCGATCGACAACCATACCAAGACACCTTTTGAATGTCATGATTTCATATTATAGTTCAATTTACATATTAGATATTTGATCGAATATAAAATAAGGTTCAGGGAAATTACACGATACAGAAACGTTGAAACGTTATTGATAAATCATCCACATTACTGTACTTATAGGTTTTTCTCGCAAATCAAAATTCAGTTATTGAGTCAGTCAGGTCAGTGATGACTCCTGTGATACGTGTATTTCGGTATAAGCGATAAGATATAAGTACCAGGTTCATCTGGTTTATTGAATGAAAATGTGAGTCTTTCTTTCAGCTTTCACCAGAAGTATTGAGATAACTGAAAACTTATTTGAGTTCTGCTTAGAATTCATTTTTCGAAATCTTATCAATTGTGATCTGAATATCGTAACTCAATCACACAATTTCAGACCTTAAATTCCGCTCCTTTTGAACGAAAAACTGAAGAATTTAACTCTGAGAACGTATGTGCAATTGTATAAAGTGAATGTTTACGTGTTGTAAGAACATATCAGGAATGAAAGAATTTGATCTTTTAAAAAGTTTTTTTATTCAGTTACACCCTTCATCGACATATTAAATGAGTTAACCTGAATACTTGTATCGTATTATCAGATCTCATTTCAATTTTCAAATGGTGTGAGATAATACAAGTGTAAAATCGAATACTTTCCTGCTATTAAGCTGCTCTGCCTCAATATGAAACGCTTGATTTATGATCATCGTTTGGGGAAGCACAAAAAAAGCAATGTTTCCTTTGTACTGAACTCCACTCGAATCCCCATCCCCATGAATTCTAGGAGGCGATAGAATTTATCAGTGGGGAAGGAGGTTGCTAGCGTTATATAAATATATGATGAGTGTAGGTTCTATCTGCTCTAGAATTGTGGCGGCTGAAACAGGAAATGAGACACTGCCTCCCTGATAAATAACTTTCCAAAGGTACACCAATTTCGAAAATATTTAATATGTAACTTCGATGATATATTTACAAATAGAAAGTTTGTTAATAGAGAAGTTATGTGAAAATTTATTATCAATATCGAATACTTCAGCGCCGAGTCGAAAATACGCGGTCCGTACCGGCTCACACAGAAAGGTGAATCGTATGTTGCCCACCAGTACAGTACTATATGAAAGATACACACCAACTGGAGGGGATAAATCGCACTTCTTAAGTAAGCCACTGGGGCATTTTCCTTTTTGCTCAGACTGAAGCGAATGATTGAACAATTCAGTTCTGCGTCTGTGGCATTCTCCAAATACTCACTTTAAACTCGTTGTGACATAATCGAATTCATAAAAATTAACACGAAAAGTCGTGACATCAAGGTGGCATTCGAAAATTTAGGGCAGAAATATTATATTCTTGTAAAATTGAGAGAGTGCGTTGCAATGACAAGATGTGCGAATCCGGGAATTTTTCTTGGTCATTTTATTTGTACATTTTCCTTTTTCACTTCAATTCTTGATACCTAACTTTATCAAAATCGTGATGGAATTTGGGTTTTGGATAAATATATTCTATTATATCTTCAATCTTCCTCTCGATTGAATTATTTTTCATGAAGAAGGAAATTTCAGTTTTTCCAAGGGAGCTGATTAATAAACGTATTTCAATCTAGGTAAAGATTACTGAATGCTTTTCGAACGATAATTCCCCAAAACATGGGTGGCCAAAGCGCTGGAATCATATTTTGTGACCTGCTATTATTTCGCAGTTTCGTTTTATAATCGTTTGTAAGTTCAGAATTTTCAATATCAATTAACAACTAAAATAAATTAAGAGCAAGTCATGAAAGGGGACCTCAAGAATAGTATATTATTTCATGAAAAGGAGAAGTGTCACTTTTCATGACTGGCCCATGAAAAGTCAAAACTCCTACGAATGAAATACGTTATTTTTTTTTCAACCGTTTTGAAATTCATAAATATCTTGAAATCCACCTTTAGATAAGATTTATATTTTATATTGTCATGCGAAATTAATTCTGACAGTCATGAAGTATAATAATTGTTCATGGTAACTAATTCATCGTTTACATAGCAACACTTTTCTCTCCGGCGGACGGAAAAGTAATCCATCATTGACATAGCAACACTTTTCCTCCGGCGGAGGAAAAGTAGAACTTTTCGATAATCCTGTCAGTCAAATATGACGTTGTTTTTGTACGTTTGAAAAAAATAATTAATTCTAATATCTTATAATTTCATGAGATATTTCAGTTGAGACTTTGAATCTATTTATATTTTCATCGTTGTAGTTATTCTTCTCGCTCGAGAATCCAATCCATGAATAATGAAGGCAAAATATCGATGGATCAAATTTTGAAAAATTCAAAGATGGATCCAATAAAGGGTCATGATTATTTTTTTTCGAATCTAAATCACTAATAATTCGTGAATTCTCCGTACAGTTCAAAATATTCGTTTTTTGGGTTCAGCAGAAGCATATCCAATTTCTTAGAATTTTTTCACTTATATATATGTATAAAGGTTCTTTGAATTCAAGATAGAATTTATCGATTCATTTGCACCATTTTTTTTCTATTTATATGAATTTTTGTATGTAACAAAAGTTGCTAAATGGCGAATGCGACGGTTATTATTTTCACCTAATCGGGTTTTTTTAATTTTCTTTGATATTCAATTTGAGAGGGGTTTAAATCTGTCCACTTTTCACTGGTTTTTCTCGGAAAATATAAGAGCAAATGACGTTAAATTTGCAACAACAATTGGGGTTTTACAGCATTAATCCACCTAGATCCACTTCCTCGAGCTCAAAAATGAACTGTTGGAATAATTGTACTCAACATATACGTACTCTGCATATAGAGTCATTTCTTCAATAATGTCTCAACATTGCAATATCGTTAACTATAACCGCAAAAGGTACGTACTCTCGCACGTACAGTAGAGTTTTATTTGAAAAAATATCAAATAATGAAATAAGAATGTTATATTGTTTCTACAATTGTCTATAACAGTGCAATAATTCGATACTACGTTTCTTCGAGACCACTTCGAATACAAATATTGATAAATCGTTGAAAAATCTTCATCCATTTCTGGTATTTCCGGTGTTTTGAAATCGGAATATTATAATGAATCTATAAGCGGTTATGAAAATACGCTTATTATTATTAATTCTAATACGAACTTAGTTCAGAAGCGCGACTACAATGTTAATCCATGAACTTCCAAAACAATGAGTCTGGGTATTCGGAACTTCAACACAAATTGCAAGACGGCCTCAAAGAACAGAAAATCGGTTCGAAACAAGTTAAACCTGCTCATTGCAACTCAAAAAGGAGAAAAAAATACCTTGAACTAACGAGTCAAGAAATGCTATCAGCAAAATCCAGAAAATCCACTTCATGGTGCACTGTTACAGTTTTTTCACACCTCTAAAGTGAATTTCGACAGGAAAATTCACATAACTTCCAGAACAACTCAATCGTCGGAAAAAAAATCGAGTGTGCGCTTATCTCGCTGTGCGGCGGAAATACAGTGGCTAACCTGCTAGCAAGGCCGTACACAGCATCAGACTGAGTTTCCAAATCTTCTGGATCTCCGTTGGGAACCCAGAGGGCGACGCATCAACTCGGAAAGGACCCCAGCACAATTTAATTCCGCGAAAGATTCGCGTGTTTCACTTTTGCGAATTGCATTAGGGAATATAGCCGCGAAATTGAGGCTTTGTTTTTATGTGATGATGACAGGATATAGGCAGACAGGGGGACTCTCCTTGTCTTGCTTCCGAAGAAATTACTAGCACTACAATGTTTCAAATAAGTTATTCCATAATTCACAGAAAAAGCTAGAGCAAATACTTTCGCATATAATATAAGCTAGATACGTCGTCACTCAAGGCAACTTACAGGAAGAAGGATAACAGTCGGAAAATAGCTGCAGGCTGTGAAGGCTTAGCCTCCTGTGTCTTCTCTAACGAGTAGCAAGTGCGTTGAAATTTCATGTACCCATTACATTTATGAAAAACTAAATTATTTCTTCCATCCCAAATCACGTCACTACGAAATTAGTTTTCAAATGAATGGTCGAGACTGATACCTTCATGAGAAGTATTTCTTCGAGCAAAAATAAAACTTCCAGAAATTATTCCAACCATTTCTTCAAAATTTCGTCTCGTGCCATTGAGGCGGATGAAAGTGTCTTATCATTTTCCACTGTAACGTTGCACGATGATGGATATGCTGTTTTATTAAAAACATGTCAAAATTGAACACGAGTTCTGCAGATGTTGCCAGGGGTAATGTGTATCGCACTTTCCGAGCCATCTGTTTTAGCGGAAAATTTTCGTTGGAAGCGTTTCGCTGTAGACAAAAAGAGGTCAAGGTAGCCGTAAATTGGCACCCTGATACTCTCAGCAGAGTTGGCCTAATTGCAGATTATCCCTTTGTTTACATATTGCAAATTTGTGGAGTGATCTCTTGGGTTTTTTTTTATTTTAGCGATTAATACTTTTCATTCAATCGAATGTATTTTTCCGATGTACTTTTATGTGATGGAGTACATATACAGGGTGTCCGTATTCAATGTTAATATATCGCAAGACGGATTCTGGAGGTCGAAATATGGAAACAACTTCATATCAATGTACGTTTCAAAATGCAACGAAATATTTATTCGATTATTTTGAAAACATTTGGCAGACACAAATGAACTTGATGTATGCGCAGTTTTTTGTATGAGCCAAATTTTTTCGGCGATAACAAAAAATACCAATTTCTACCAGTGGCGGAAAAGAAAACTTTTTTCTCCAGTATGGTGCTTCGTAACACTTTTAACCAAGTGTAACTTTCTTCGAAAAAGTTTTTTGAATCTTAGTTTTCGAAAAAATTCAATCCACCAGCTCAAGAATTGAAACTGATTTTATGACAGTACTCCTTATTATCTCCGCCACTGGTAGAAATTTGTATTTTTGGTTTTTAGCGAACAATTTGGCTCATCCAAAACCCCCGCATACTGAAATTCATTCGAATCAGCGAAATTTTGACGAAATAATCGCAAAAATACAGGTTTTTAGGGGTCAGGATAAGGGGGCTCAATCACCCCATTCGGGACGGAGGTTGATGTGAAATTTGTTCTAAATTCCTACCTATAGAATCACGTCCTGAAATATATTCACGTTAAATCCAAACACCCTGTATATTAGCTGGCAGCTATAATAAAAATAAAACTTCTACGTCCAACGGGATATGCCCTGATTCTGCAGAATAAAGATAGCAAGCAGCGTGATTCATTTTCTCCTTACTTTATTTCGAAACTTTTTGAATTTTTGTAAAAACTTATTTTATTTTTATTCAAATCAACCTTTATTGTACAGATATCCCAAGTCTCCACTGAAATTCATCTTATTTATCAAGAACAAAATTCCAAACATCCTGCGAAATATACACTAGAGAATGAATACGAAATTTTTGAATGCGTACTGAATATGAACGAATTGCTTTTTTTTTCAACCGAGTTTTTTAACTTACTTAGTAATTAGTTGGGTATTTTTGAGCTCTCGTACTACTTACACGAGGGCTATATCATTTCGTCACGATGTCTATATTTTTCGAATTTTCACCCGAAAATGGTCTCAATCGATAGAGTTCGACTCACTGATGACGAATCCGTCGGAAAATTCGAGTCTGTCTGTCCGTCCGGCCGTAAGCACGGTAACTCACGAACGGAGCAACCTAAAGACTTGAAATTTTCAGGGTAGGTTCGAATCTCAAATGCCGCGGTTAAGTTCCTAATTGGGTAAAATTCGACCAGGGGTTCCGTAAATATGGCCGTTCGAAATTTTGTTCTCCTGATGACTTCGAAACTATAGATTCGATCGAGATGAAATTTTACACACAAATTGAGAATGAAGTGTTCAAGCTACACCTGGAATTTTGCCCTGATCGCATGACCAGAACCATAGAAAATTGTAACTTTTGAACAGAAACGCCTAGGGACTTGAAATTTTCAGGATAGGTGTTAATCTTGAATGTCGTGATCACGTTCTTCTATGAGCAAAATTATATTAGGGGTTCCGTAAATATAGTCGTTTGGAATTTAGTTTTCTTGATAATTTCAAAGCTACAGATTCGATCGTGACGAAATTTTGTATACTAAAGGAGAATGATATATTCAAGCTACATTTCTCCAGATCGCATGACCAGAACCATAGAAACCATAGAAAATCATAACTTTCGACCGGAAAGGCATAGGGACTTGAAATTTTCAGGGGTAGGTTCGGATCGCGAATTTCGCGGGCACGTTCATCAATGATGAGCAGAATTAGATAAGGGGTTCCGTTAATACGGTCGTTTGAAATCTTGTTTTCTCGATAATTTCGAAAGTTCGGATTCGATCGAGATAAAATTCTGTATTTTATTCAAGAATGATATATTAAAGCAACATTTTGTCCAGATCGCATGACCAGAACCATAGAAACCATAGAAAATTATAGCTTCCGAAGGGAAAGGCATAGGAACTTTCAGGGTAGGTTTGAACCTCGAATGTCGCGGTCACGTTCATCAATGAGCAAAATTAGACTAGGGGTTCGGTAAATATGGCCGTTCAAAATATTTTGTTCCTGATAATTTCGAAACTACTGATTGGATTGGAATGAAATTTTACACCTAGCTGAAAAATGATGTATTCAAACTACGTGCGAAATTTTGTCCAACTCGCATCACCAAGAATATAGATACCGTAGAAAATTCTAACGAATTATTGAAAAAAATTGGTCAGCTGAAGCACTGACATTAAGTCTGGAGTTTCGCCCGAGTTTAAGAATTTTTTTGATAGCCGTCGAAAATTCCTTCTTGATTTCTAAAACTGGAAAATGCGAAACTACCTACAAGGTGGATGTACGAGCGCCAAAAGCTACTGACTTCACGGTAGTGCTTTTCGTAATTTTTTTTCGAATAGTTTTATTTCCATCAAAAATTCAACTTAGTTTGTTCACAATTTGGAATTTTATCGAATACACTCAGAATCGGTGTATAAGTATTTCCCCATGGTCAACAATGGATCGATTCTTTATTGGGTGTAATAAAATATTTGGTCCGTTGTCCGTTGTTGACGCTACTTGGATATTTATAGACACTTTTCTTAGTGGGGTTCCGGAAGCAGACAGTTTGCGTTACTGGGAGTTTTACTCTGATCAACGCAACTGTTTGTTTCAAAAAGAGCCTTTTCCTCATCAGAATCAGATGGAGCAGATGAGTTTGAACGACTCCAATTTTGCCAGGATCAGAATACATTTTTCATGTATGTTAACAATGCTACATTTGGCCATGTTTCTTCTAATATTTAATTGAAGTAGAGATGTCTCTCTCTCTCTTTTGCTCTCTTTCTTCGCTGTTCGTCTATTCGCTTCAGTCCAAGAGGTATGCCCTCTGGTCTATCGTTCTGCGATTTTGTTATACATCTTATCTCTTCGTTTTCAGGTTCCTTATATTTTTCTATTGTCTTTTCCGTTTGTTCGCCTATTATTTAGATTAGATTAGGTTAGGGGGTTTCATATTGCACTGCGACCTTAGGGTTTATTGTGTCCACAACCCCTCATCAGAACTGTTCTCGCCGTTACGTCTACAGCTCGCCCACCTGTTCCAGAGTTCTGAAATGAACACCAGTATCAGGGATGGCTTCGAAGAGGTTACTTCCCCACTTGTAAATACAAGTCCCTAATTCAAAGCATTTTTGCGTTTCCTCCTACCCAGAGAATCTGCACTCGTCGTTCTCGGTTATATAGACCCATTCTCACGAGGTGCTTCCCTGAGCCGGCAATGCCCTGTAAGGAATTCCGTGAGGAGGTGAAGCATATTTTTGCTAAGATCCATGATACTTCTTAGATCTCGCAGTATCAAAGTTTCGATGAAACTTTTTGGAATAAATCCAATTCAGGGAGATTCCGCCAGAGTGATTCTCTTTCGGTTTTTTCCTTTTCCTGAAACTCTTTCTTGTTAACTGAAGAGAGTTTGTGCTTCTTTTGTAGCAAGTGCGTTGGCCTCTTGATTTCCTTTGATTCCACCAGGAACCCAGACTAAACAGACCTTGTTATTCTTGCCTATTTCCTCGAGTTTTCTTCGGCACTCCAATGCGATCTTAAAATCGATTGTATGAGAGCTCAAAGTGCTTTATTTCTGCCTGAAAGACGCTTGGACAGCTGCCTAACGAACGTGAGCATTTTGTGCCAGTCCCTAATACTCCAGCGCCAGTCCCCGTCTTGGTTTTGAAACCAAACCTGTGTACCATTCGATGGTATTTTTTTGAGAGCTGGGATTGTGGGATCCCTTTCCCAATCTTCTTTTCTACTTAGCATCGTAGTGAAGTTTTTCTTGATGCTTGTCACTGGGAAGGTCTGCATATGAGATGTATTTGATCAGAGAGGACCATCAGGCTCTGTTATCCCTAATTATCTCAATGACGTTAGCTTCCCTGGATAGTCTCAGGGTGGCCTCATGGACTAATCTATCTATCACAAGATGAAGAGGTGTTAGAACTGTAATGATCTCCAATGCCCTAGTTGGGCAAATCTATTATTTCCTCGATAGTTTTTATTTTCAATACCTCTCTGATTTGTTTATCGCTGACGTGCCATGAGGGTTTTCATTGTTTTGTTATCTTTATCTTGTTTTCCATTGACAGTTTGCTGTTCGGACTTAGGAACGGGTATAAATACCCATGGCCCATGTAGTTGCCTGGTCTTACCCCTGATTTTTGCCATTTTTGAGCGCTCGTTCTACTTACACGAGGTCTATTGGTCTATATATCATTTCGTCACGATGTCTGTATTTTTAGAATTTTGATCCGAAAATGGTCTTGGCTCACTGATGACGAATCCGTCGAAAAATTCGAGTCCGGCTGGCCATCCGTCTGTATACACGATTACTCTCGAACGGAACGACCTAGAAACTTGAAATTTTTAGGGTGGGTTCGAATCTCCAATGCCGCGGGTATGTTCGTTATTGGGCAAAATTCGACCAGGGGTTCCGTAAATATGGTCGTTTGAAATTTTGTTTACTCGATACTTTCAAAATTAGGTACGTATTCGATTGTGACGAAATTTTGTATTTTAATGGAAAGTGATATATTCAAGCTACATTTTTTCCAGATCGCATAATCCGAAACATTTTAAATTCCAATGAATTATTGAATAAAAAATCTTATATTTCTGTAACAGCTGATTCGGCATAGTTGACAATGAGCTGCTGTCAAAAATTTCCTCAATTGGTTTCTAAAACTGGTTAGGTTTTTAATTCTACACACTGTTATACGATTTTCCGCGAATCATTTTTGGAAAAAATAAACCAAAATAGAAGTTAAAGACAATTCTGCTCATCTTGAAAATATAAGTCTACTTTCTGGTTGGGCTTAAGATCTCAAGCATCTTTTACCTGAACTTCAAGGAATTATATCAGCTTGATGGATTCAGAAGCAACTTTTATGCCAGATATAAAAAAATTACGAAAAGCACTGCCGTGAAGGCAGGAGCTTTTGAGCGCTCGTACATGCACCTTGTAGGTAGATTCGCATTTTCCAGTTTTAGAAATCAATTGAAGGAATTTTCGACAGCTGTCACAAAAATTCTGAAACTTAGGCGAAACTCCAGACTTCATGTCAGTGCTTTAGGTGACCAATTTTTTTTCGATAATTCGCTAGAATTTTCTACGGTATCTATGGTCTTGGTGGTGCCATCTGGACAAAATTTGGCACGTAGTTTGAATTCATTATTCCTAAGCTAGGTGCAAAATTTCATCCCAATCCAATCAGTAGTTTCGAAATTATCAGGAAAAAAATATTTTGAACAGCCATATTTACGGAACCCCTAGTCTAATTTTGCTCATAACGTGATCACGACATTCGAGATCCACACCTATCCTGAAAATTTCAAGTCCCTAGGCTTTTCCGTTCAAAAGTTACAATTTTCTATGGTTTCTATGGTTCTGGTCATGCGATCTGGACAAAATTTCACATATAGCTTAAACACCTCATTCTCCATTTGAGTGCAAAATTTCATCTCAATCAAATCTGTAGTTTTCAAGAAATCAGGGGAACAAAACTTTGAACGGCCATATTTACGGAACCCCTTGTGGAATTTGGCCCATTAACGAACTTAATCGAGGCATTCGGGAACTGAACCCACACTGAAAATTTCAGTGAACTAGGTTGTTCCGTTCGAGAGTTATCGTGCTTACGGACGGACAGACTCGAATTTTCCGACGGATTCGTCATCAGTGAGTCGAACATAGTCGATTGAGACCATTTTCGGCTCAAAATTCGAAAAATACAGACATCGTGACGAAATGATATAGCCCTCGTGTAAGTAGTACGAGCGCTCAAAAAAGAAATCACGTTATACTATCTCGAGATGCATAAAACTCGCTCTTACAGAGAAATATTGACGTTAGTCAATAATGGATAAATAATCCAACATTGGCGCCAATTTACTACTTACTACTGCCAAAAAAGAGGACACTATTGATGCTTTTTTGAAGTATAAATCAAATTGAACTCCTATTTTTTTTCTCCGTCACATCCATGGTGTTTGGAGGCATTAAGGGGGAAAAGAAAATTGTATTGCTGTATAATTCGAGAAACAAATAAGTGTTTTTATTCCTTAATTGGGAATGTTACAGGTGAAAGAAATACAAAAAGGAGAGAAGAGATTCGAAAAAGCGAAAACTCATGGGAATACATGGTTTGGTAGCAAAAAGTTACAGGAGACCCTAGATAGGATTGTCCCACATTTTACATTGGCAATGAATCTTCAGCAGCAATGAAGAGAAAGACTGCAAATGTTTATTCTGAAGATCTAAGTCCATAACAATGGACTAATGGAATATAACAACAAATCTATAATTATTGGATGTTTTTCTTTCTGAAATTTTGAGCAAGTATACTGAATAAGGAAAAAACTAGTTGCTATTCAAAGAACTTTATACAACCTCATTACATACTATGATAAAAATAAATAAATTTGTCAATTACTGACCTTCCAACATAATAGATGACAATAGTTTTATAAAAATTCAAAATACATAGAAATTGGAATGAAGGCACTAACGATATAAATAATATTGAAGGAAATAGCTCAACATATAAAATTTAAAGTAAACTTAAAATTATCCAACATTCATTCATAACCTAATAAATGCAGTTTTATCAAGTACCATTATTTCATTAGGTCGAGATATACGTATAAAGCATTTGAAGGCTCTAACCAGACATTACTAGCTTGACAAACTCTTCGTAATTGACATTTCCTTGGGAATCCTCTTGACCTTGAAGTAACTGCTCAACCTATAAGGTAAAATAATCGATTTCAATTCATGAATGGAAAAATGATCTAAATCAATGAAATTCCCGATAAAGAAATTACTAGGTATGTATAATGTTCTTTTTTTCAAATCTAATACACACCTCACCCAAAAGTCATTCCCATAATTTTATGGAGTTATAAATAGATGTAAAAATGGTTTTTTTGAAATGAGATAAAAGAACGAGGGGCAAATAAAATCATTTGCAAATGGCTCCATGTCAAATTTCTGTGGAGATCAATTATGTCTATACTAAAACAATTAATATATCTATCTCTATTTAGGTATACATAAAAACTAATCAATAATAATTTGATTTTTTATGGTCGAGTTGCTTTGAGAAACTCATGAAAAATCTTACCTCATCATCTGTAAGTTTTTCCCCAAGTGTAGTGAGCAGATGTCTCAATTCAGCTGAACTTATATAACCATTGCCATCTTTATCAAAATGTCTTAGACCTTCGATGAAATCATCAGCCGTCTCTGCGCTTCTTGACTTTGATATTTGCTATAAGAAATATTACAATTACAATAATGTTATTAATAATTTTCATAAATGACATTTCAATAGGGAAAATTAGATAACATAATTAATTGGAGGTAAGTGAGCACATTCAAGTATATTTGTAGAAATTGAAGAAACAGTAATTAAGTATATCATGTGAACACTCTTTGAGAGAAATGTATTAATGCTTTTCTTTGAATTCAATGAAAAACGGCTATATCAAGATAAATATATCAAAAATATGAGAAATAAGAAAGCACTGATCAAGAAGCATCGATTTGAGGGCATTAAGGCAACAGTGAACCTGAAGCAGTTTCGTTCACCCAATGTCAGATGTCTGGTGACAGATGTTAGGTTAATTGGGTTACAAATTTCTGTAAAGCTCTTAGGTTAACTTGATTAGCAGTATCCCTGATCTAAACATAACATCAGTTAAAGTTGTTCAATAAATTCATGATGACTTTAACCTGATAAGATCAGTTGTCAGTGATCTTAGCAGAGAAGAAAGAAGGAGAATGTTTTAGGCGCTCGGAAACGAATTCTGAAAAAGTAGTTCAACACTAAGCTTAAAACTGCTGATAGTCAACAAACCATAGACTAAAACATACGTTTCTTTTTTCCTCTGAAAAGTAACGGAAAGCCTGGTCCTTATTATGTTGGGTCTATGGAAGAAACTGAATTATCTTGTGTGAAACAATAAACAGGATTTTTTTGCAATAACAAAACAAAAAACTACATTTAAGTTTGAAGCAAATAAGTTAAGCTAATTATAGTAATGAACCAAGGTTTTTCTTCCATTCATGCAATTTTATGTCACGGAAATGCTCACATCTTAAATACAAAATAATGTGTCAATAATCCACACAAAAACATCTGCAACAATATTCAACTAGAGGCCAGATGACTCATCTGGAATTTCGTTCAAGGAAAGTGAAGGATCCAGTACATACTTCAAATATTTGAACATCATTCAACAAAGAAAAAATATATCACTTACTTGATAAATAGGGAGGAAGACTTCGAATGACACTCTTTCATCAGGTTTATGTTGATGTGTGAATTTTTTCACGTCTGATTCAGTTGGATTTTGTCCCAGTGCTCTCAAGGCATCTCCGATCTGACTTACATGAATTTTACCATCTCCACGGTTATCGAATAATTGGAAGGCCTCTTGGAATTCTAAAAAAAATTATTATTAGATGAAAACACTTGAAAAATTTTCAATTCACCTTCAACCGAAGTCAAAGTAAGTTTACTTGGGGGTTCGTAAAGATACATATTCAGAAAAGTGTTCAGCTGATATGCTACCAATATGAAAGCTTATGAACATCTGCTGTGTTGATTGCAGCAATAACGAAATTACATTGAGTTACTTTCAAAATCATACCATAAATGGACAAAATCAACGGTATGAATCATTGCAACAGTTCAGTTGGACTACCTCAATCATTCACTAGAGTTTCTTCTGAGTTCACAGTTGAATTAAGGTTGTTTTTGAATTTGACTATCATAACTAGTGCATGAATAGTAAATAAAATTATGATGATCGCGATAAATAGAGTGAAACAAATTGAGGAGTGTGATAATGGGTTTGAAATTCAAGGTGGGGCATTCATAGCCTACTTCTTATAAGATAAACAACTCACCGGCCATCTGGTCTTCAGTATAATTCGCCTAGAAAATTGTACAAAAAAATGTTAGTGGTTTGATTTTTGTTTTCCCTCGATATGAACTTACCATTATGTATATATTCAAAATAAGGAAAACGGCTTATTACAAAGGAACAACCAACTGAACTAACAACTGTCAAAAAATTCTACACTCCAATGTACCAAATCCTACCTGAGTAGACACTAGGCGGAAACGGTTGTAGGGGAAGTATAATTTGACGCTTGGAAAATCATATTAGATGGCGCGTAATTTGAATTCATAGCAATGCTTGAATTGTAATATTATAATTCATGTTCTTGTAGAACATTGATAGATATTCTAATTAACATCCGATGTGAATGCAATTCTCTCGATTCAAATGTCAAGGTTAAAAATTTCTCACTATTTATTATCGCTTTGTTATTCAATAATTTTATTGTGTACCACCCAAAGCTAAATGTTTGGAAATTTCACAGAGGGATAGACATTTTTTTTTTCGAAAATTTATGTAGAGCAAAGAGTTTTTGACCCCATATCATATCGAACCTCATGGGGGTAAGGGGAGGGGATAATTTTCTATTATTCACCGGATTGACTGCTCACTGGGGAAGGAAGGGTGTACAGAAAAATAATTACTGTGAATTTTTAACCCCATTGAAAATCAAAAAAGTGAAGGAGGGGATGGTGATTCCCTTACTATTTACGTGGTTTCTCGCAAAAAGAAGCTTGGAGTGTACCAAAAAAGTTTTCTCTTCAAAGTTTGAATTATGTCACAAAAACCATGTAAGGGAATAAGGAGTAGGGGTGTTACCTAGATAATTCGTCGTATCCAAGCAATGTCTGTAATAAGGAGTGTCGCATATGGGAAAAAAGGGAAGATGAGGATGATTCCTATACAGGGTCTTTCACGAGGAACCTCACCCATATTAATACGGGAAACTACTGAACGTATTTTCATGAAATTCAGCACTTATAAGTATTTCACGATGCTGATGAAATCTAAAATATTTTCAAGGCATGAGCACCTCCGGTTTTTCCGGAAATGACGTCAACTTCCGTTTTTCAAATTAGAACACCATTTTTTTATTGCAGAAATAGATTCCTTAGAAAATTTCAAGTTATTTTGATGTAACATTTTTCAGTTTTGGTTGGAAAATTCTCTCTGAGCGGGAAAATTCGAAGAAAAAATCGAAAATAGAGCTCCGCTGAAACAAGAATAACTTCGAGGTTTTTGGATGGAAAATTTTCATTTTTGGGATTTTCCAAGATGTAAGATTGATGTATCCACTTTAAAAATCGAAATCGCGATTCATGATACAGGGGGTGAAAAAATCGCTTTCAAAGTTAGGGATGACAAAATCGTGAAAAATCAATTTTTTCAAATTAGAACCCCATTTTTTTATGGCAGATATTGAATCTACGTTCAAAAATAATGTGAGTGTATGCATCACACCCTTGCCCTAAAATGGATATTTTCTGAGTTATTCACAAAAAACTGTTTTTCGTCTTGAATTTTCAGCTATTTCTTTTCCCTTCACGCCAAAAAGATGAAATTTTCAGGAACTGTTATTTGAACCATACTGTAGATTTTTCACCCCTTCTTGAAACCGACTTCAAGTTACTATTAGGAGAACCATGGCAAACTCTCGCAGTTATAACTAGAGGAGATGCTCGAAGTTTTGACCGTTAATTTCTAGACATTTATTTATACGTCTCAGGAATGCTTCGTGCGTTGCTCTTCTTATTTCATCGGGAGGAAGAGATCTGCAAAAGTGTTTAAAAACCAAATTGAGTTTCAAAACTATGAATCTAAAAATCTAAACAAACCTGAACGCATTTCTGACTCGTTCTATGCAGTTTTGAAACTCAATTTGGTTTTTAAACACTTTTGCAGATCTCTTCCTCCCGATGAAATAAGAAGAGCAACGCACGAAGCATTCCTGAGACGTATAAATAAATGTCTAGAAATTAACGGTCAAAACTTTGAGCATCTTCTCTAGTTATAACTGCGAGAGTTTGCCATGGTTCTCCTAATAGTAATTTGAAGTCGGTTTCAAGAAGGGGTGAAAAATCTACAGCATGGTTCAAATAACAGTTCCTGAAAATTTCATCTTTTTGGCGTGAAGGGAAAAGAAATAGCTGAAAATTCAAGACGAAAAACAGTTTTTTGTGAATAACTCAGAAAATATCCATTTTAGGGCAAGGGTGTGATGCATACACTCACATTATTTTTGAACGTAGATTCAATATCTGCCATAAAAAAATGGGGTTCTAATTTGAAAAAATTGAGTTTTCACGATTTTGTCATCCCTAACTTTGAAAGCGATTTTTTCACCCCCTGTATCATGAATCGCGATTTCGATTTTCAAAGTGGATACATCAATCTTACATCTTGAAAAATCCCAAAAATGAAAATTTTCCATCCAAAAACCCCGAAGTTATTCTTGTTTCAGCGGAGCTCTATTTTCGATTTTTTTTTCGAATTTTCCCGCTCAGAGAGAATTTTCCAACCAAAACTGAAAAATGTTACATCAAAATAACTTGAAATTTTCTAAGGAATCTATTTCTGCAATAAAAAAATGGTGTTCTAATTTGAAAAACGGAAGTTGACGTCATTTCCGGAAAAACCGGAGGTGCTCATGCCTTGAAAATATTTTAGATTTCATCAGCATCGTGAAATACTTATAAGTGCTGAATTTCATGAAAATACGTTCAGTAGTTTCCCGTATAAATATGGGTGAGGTTCCTCGTGAAAGACCCTGTATAGGTACTATTCATACGATCGAAATCAATTTTTTGAACGAAGGAAAAAAGGGGGTTAAAATACTGAAAAGGGAATTTGGATGGGGCGGTTTCTATGTCGACATTAATCGCATCGACCTAATTTTTTTCACTGAAAAAGGAATATGCTAGGTATAGCAGAAGATTTCGTGAAATTCCAACCACATCGAACATCATAGAAGCTAGGAGCCAATATAGGGAAGGAGCGATGGAGAAGAAAAGTTAAGAGAAAGTTTATAGCGAATATTCACCCCAACGAACAGCGTAAGGATAAGGGGTGATTCCTTTACTGTATCCATAGGATTGATTTAATTTTTTGCGCCGAAAAAGAAGGGTACTGAGTACTGAAGAATATTGAAAACGAAGTGTCAGCCCCATCGAACAGGAGGTGTTTAGTATATAATCTTTATGAGACCGACGACATTTTTTGCACACTGTAGTAAGAGGTAGAAAAGAAAGATATTAAATGCGCATTTTCAACAAAATCCCTGCTGAATAACTCTTCAAGAAGGAATGGTGTCATTGAATTTGGAACATGTATTTGTAAGATTAATAATCTTATTGAAATATTTCATCACCCCAGAACCTTTTTTTTTAAGATTTTTATCTTTATATTTTTTCACCCTTTTATCATACAATGCTGGCCGTGATTTAGCTTCTATGAATAATTCAATGTTTATCGAAATGTTCTAATACTGCCGGAAACTATTGAGTTGCCTGGATAATAGAACATATGAATGATGTGTTCTATTTTTGTGACTAAAAATTTGATCGAATCAAGCAAGTTGCCTTTTTGTTAAATTTGCAGCGTTTGGTATCCATTTCCATGATAAGACTCTAAAGTTTTCTGAGAAAAACTGTCAAATATGAACGGACGAATATATTTTCGTTCAATTATTATCTACGTGAACTGAAAAATTTCAGAAAGCGTTCATTTATTACATAAAATATGATCCACGACATGCCTTATATGTAAAAGTACGTTTTTCCTCGAAACAAAGTTGAAATCTATCTCATTCTGGGTTCTGGGTACATCCATTCGATACCTTTTTCCAATGGATGTAAAACGGAACAGATTATCTCGATTATATCTTAGTTTAGTGGCAAAGAAACTTCGAATGAATAGTTTCATACTTGACTGAACAAAACAGTTGGACCGTGAACGAAAAAAAATATAGTTTTCAACCTAATTGTATTTGCAGGTAGCCTCACATAAATTTGACATAATTTCCTTCATTATAACATTGTCTGATGCAAGGCAACTGACGTTGAAGAAATTTTTATTTATACAACAATATGCGTAATGCTTAGCAGGCACAAAAATTGAAAGGAAAGTAATGATAGACACAATCACATACTTCCAATAATTATTATTCATTATGCATAATTTCAAATTTGTGTCGGTTCGATGTTTTATCGACATGATGTGAGTTGCAATAGTGGAATAGGTACATTTTCCAGAGTAGACGAACCCTGCTACTAATTATATCATTATGCATGTAGAGCGGTCCTACCATTTTGTCGTTCATTATTTCGAATAAAGCACATTTTGTTCGTATTGAGAAAAAAAATAACAATTATTTATGTTTTTCGTTTTACATTAGGTACACCAGTATTTTTATTATAGCTACGTATATACAGGGTCTTTCACGAGGAACCTCACCCATATTTATACGGGAAACTACTGAACGTATTTTCATGAAATTCAGCACTTATAAGTATTTCACGATGCTGATGAAATCTAAAATATTTTCAAGGCATGAGCACCTCCGGTTTTTCCGGAAATGACGTCAACTTCCGTTTTTCAAATTAGAACACCATTTTTTTATTGCAGAAATAGATTCCTTAGAAAATTTCAAGTTATTTTGATGTAACATTTTTCAGTTTTGGTTGGAAAATTCTCTCTGAGCGGGAAAATTCGAAAAAAAAATCTAAAATAGAGCTCCGCTGAAACAAGAATAACTTCGAGGTTTTTGGATGGAAAATTTTCATTTTTGGGATTTTTCAAGATGTAAGATTGATGTATCCACTTTAAAAATCGAAATCGCGATTCATGATACAGGGGGTGAAAAAATCGCTTTCAAAGTTAGGGATGACAAAATCGTGAAAAATCAATTTTTTCAAATTAGAACCCCATTTTTTTATGGCAGATATTGAATCTACGTTCAAAAATAATGTGAGTGTATGCATCACACCCTTGCCCTAAAATGGATATTTTCTGAGTTATTCACAAAAAACTGTTTTTCGTCTTGAATTTTCAGCTATTTCTTTTCCCTTCACGCCAAAAAGATGAAATTTTCAGGAACTGTTATTTGAACCATGCTGTAGATTTTTCACCCCTTCTTGAAACCGACTTCAAATTACTATTAGGAGAACCATGGCAAACTCTCGCAGTTATAACTAGAGAAGATGCTCAAAGTTTTGACCGTTAATTTCTAGACATTTATTTATACGTCTCAGGAATGCTTCGTGCGTTGCTCTTCTTATTTCATCGGGAGGAAGAGATCTGCAAAAGTGTTTAAAAACCAAATTGAGTTTCAAAACTATGAATCTAAAAATCTAAACAAACCTGAACGCATTTCTGACTCGTTCTATGCAGTCCTCTTTATCAGTCAGGGGAGTTGAGTAGACAATATTTTTTATCCTACCCCAAACATAATAGTCTAAAGGAGTTAAATCGGGAGAACGTGGTGGCCAAAGATGTGGACCATTGTTCGCCAACCATCGATCTTCAAATAGCCTGTAGAGGATATTTGACACATTGAGTGAATTGTGTGGAGGCGCGCGCGCCATCTTGTTGATACCATAAGTCATTATGGTTCTGTACTAGCGGCTCAATTATTTGAGTCAATATGTCAGAATATCTATCTCCTAAGGGAGAACATTCTTTAAATAATGCAAACATGTGTAGTGTTCTATCTTACCAGTTAAAGTCTCATCATAAATGTGAACATCGAGAATTGCATTATTTTTGATGGCGCAAAAAACATTGAAACTCCAGGTCTCTTGAAAGTTCCATTGTCTGAAGTGGTGGTTGTTCTCTTCATCCCAATAATGACTGTTATGCCTATTGAAAGAACCATTCTTTCTGAATTTAGATTCATCTGTCCAAATTATACAGTCCAAAAAGTTTTCATTCTCTTGAAATCGAATCATCATAGCTTCGCAAAACTCTGTTCACCTGACGAAATCAGTTTCCTTCAAATGCTGTACCCTATTGAATTTATATGGGTGCATTTTATGTTTTTTTAATATTCTCCAAACACTCGATTGAGATAATCCCAGATCAATCTCGGCATCTTTGAGAGAATTTTGAGGATTCACACGAAAATATGCAAGAACTGTAATTTCGTTGTTCTCATCTTCTACTACACTTTTTTCTCTGTGTATAGTTTTCTTAACGAAAGATCCGACATTTCTCAAGTTTGTCATGGTTCTGTTAATGGTATCTCTCGTTGGTCTGGGTCGGTCAGGAAACCTCTCAATGAACAGTCGAATCGTTCTATCTACAACTTTATTACATTCTCCATGAAGTAGAATGAGATTTAAATAATCTTCATTGGTAAAATTAGGCATAGTGATCGATTTTATAACTTAATACGAATTATCACCAAATTAATAGTAAACACAAAATGCTACTGAATAAAGAGGAATTTGGCAGATGTAATTAATGATATCTATCATTAAAAAAAAAGAATGTAAAACATGGTAAGTTTTTGCATATGGTTCATAAGGAATTATTTATTTATCACTGGAGAGAAAACCGATGGCCGATTAGTTGAAATAAAGAGGTTTCCGATACAAATTCGAATCCAAATTCGCCATCTATTCAGGAACAACCTGTAACTTTTTTCTCTCGCATATTAGGGTAGTAAAATCTAAAACATGGTTTAAGTAACAGTTCCTGAAAATTTCATCTTTTTGGCGTGAAGGGAAAAGAAATAGCTGAAAATTCAAGACGAAAAACAGTTTTTTGTGAATAACTCAGAAAATATCCATTTTAGGGCAAGGGTGTGATGCATACACTCACATTATTTTTTAACGTAGATTCAATATCTGCCATAAAAAAATGCGGTTCTAATTTGAAAAAATTGATTTTTCACGATTTTGTCATCCCTAACTTTGAAAGCGATTTTTTCACCCCCTGTATCATGAATCGCGATTTCGATTCTTAAAGTGGATACATCAATCTTACATCTTGAAAAATGCCAAAAATGAAAATTTTCCATCCAAAAACCTCGAAGTTATTCTTGTTTCAGCGGAGCTCTATTTTCGATTTTTTTTTCGAATTTTCCCGCTCAGAGAGAATTTTCCAACCAAAACTGAACAATGTTACATCAAAATAACTTGAAATTTTCTAAGGAATCTATTTCTGCAATAAAAAAATGGCGTTCTAATTTGAAAAACGGAAGTTGACGTCATTTCCGGAAAAACCGGAGGTGCTCATGCCTTGAAAATATTTTAGATTTCATCAGCATCGTGAAATACTTATAAGTGCTGAATTTCATGAAAATACGTTCAGTAGTTTCCCGTATAAATATGGGTGAGGTTCCTCGTGAAAGACCCTGTATAGGTCTGCTTCTTGTAGGTGCGAAATTTCGCTATCGATTAAAATTAAAATCGAAATTATACGGTATTTAGGAAATTCTTTCATATATGTATTTTCCGAAATTGGAAGAAGTCAGGAGATACCCTGGGTGAATTTCTAGAAAAAAAAGGATTTGGGAGGTATATAGGTACATGGAGTACATGGATTATTGGAGAAAGATGAAATTTTATCAGTCTGTCGAATCATTCATGTTACTGAATTAATAAAAGTGTGGTTGCGAAATTTGTACCGAACAGACAAACAGGAAGACAGTGGAGGAAACAAGTTTCCGCAATTTTCAGAAAGGGGAATTGTTTTTTGAAGAACTATTTCGAAAAAAATCCAACCAAATCGTTTCGAAAGCTACGGTATTTTCTCCAGAAGGAAGTAATCTCACCTATTTGCTCCCAGAAAAAGTTTCTGGGATAGAATCACGGCTGTTTCTTCATACGGTATGGTCGAAATGGTCATAAAAAATTACCAATCTAGAAATGTAGATTTTTGAACATTCCATATTCCCAATATAAGATACTTGCCTCTATTCATAACTGTTGAGATTTTCTTCTTATTATGGCGGATTTATTCTGCCTCACCTTATATAACAGCTGACGTTTGTTCTACCAATAATGCTTCTTGAGTAATTTACATTGGACCCTATTCTATAGTATTGGATTGGCTATGCAATTATACATAGCAGGAACCAAGAGTGAAGACCATTTGGATTATAATTTGGGTACCCATATTGCAAATTGCAGATGAATGACTCTAGATACCTACCATCTATCTGTATTGCGTCCATTAAATTTTTGTTTTCATCACGTTTTTTCGCAACTAAAGGAAACTTTCTCATTTTATCACAAAATTCTAAGAAAACTAAGCAATCATCGTACTAGAGTGGTTTCCCTAATTTGGTCTACAACCCTCAAAATTCATCTGATCTATTGAGATAAAATTTAAAAAAATTGTATATTCTTTGTTGACAATAAAAAATTATAAAAAGCACTGCCGTGAAGTCAGGAGCTTTTGGGCGCTGGTTCATCCTCCGTGAAGGTAGATTCGCAATTTCCAGTTTTAGAAACCAACTGAAGGAATTTTTGAAAGATGTCAAAAAATTAAAGCAGCTCTTCTTCAATTATGCCGAATCATCTGTTACAGAAAGGATTTTTTATTCTATAATTCGAAGTGGTTCTGGTTATGCGATCTAGAAAAAATTATATCTTGAATATATCATTCTCCTTTAAAATACAAAATTTCGTCATGATCGAATACGTAGTTTTGAAATTATCAAGAAAACTAAATTTCAAACGACAATATTTACGGAATTCCTGGTCGAATTTTGCCCAATAACGATATTAACCGCGGCATTCGAGATTCGAACCCACCCTAAAAATTTTTTTTTCTAGGTCGTTCTAGGTCGTTCCGTTCGAGAGTTATCGTGTATAGGGAGGGACGTCCGGACGGGCAGACTTGAATTAGTTCGAATACATCATTCTTCATCTATGGGCAAAATTTAATTCTAATCCAATCTGTAGTTTAGAAATTGTCAGGAAAAAATATTTTCAACGCCCATATTTACGGAACCCTTATTTTGCTCATTGATGAACGGACCGCGAAATTCGAGATCCACACCTATCCTGTTCATTTCAAGTCTCTAGGCATTTCCGTTCGAAAGTTATAATTTTCTATGATTTCACAAATATCTGTTATTTTCGAATTTTGAGCCGAGACTGGTATTAAACGACTAGTCGACTAGGTTGGACTCATAGATGAAGAATTCGTGCGGTCAAACTAAATTATGTCCTTCCGTCCGGCCGTCTGTATAAACACGATTACTTTCAAAAGCGAAGTCCTTGAGTTCTGAAATTTTTCTGGGTACTTCCGAGGTCTGAAAGCGCCGGTTGAGTTCGTTGATATACAGGGTGTTTCATGAGTGTTTCAGAGTAATACCACATAACCAACAAAGTATAGCTCAATTTTTGCCTCGAAAGATTCCAAAATGCCAAAATAGAACGAGCAAAGACTAAAGGACAACGATCAGATGGTATATATGAATATGACCCAGACCCTGATCAGAGTGATCAACTCTTCGTCTTCCTCTCGAAAATGCAATTCCTCCTCGATCGAACAATGGCTTCATTATAAAAACATGCAATTTCCTATCTAACCTTGCTAGCCCATACACACATAATCCCTTTTAATTCCATTTTGATCAATAACAATAACCTCCTAACGATTTATGTCATCTCTCAGGGTTCTATAGGAAATCCGAATATATCCACCTCACAATGAACCTAATTAGATTTCTCGAGTCAGATACCGTGCACATTCCATTGCCCAACTTCATTTGTTGTCAAAGTGTCAAAGAAATGAACAGTGAGAGTGTTGTCCTTCCTATGTAGGCGCTTTACCACCCACTCAGTCGGTGTACACATAATTTTTGGAGCGAGATGCTATTTCAGGACTTTGTTGTTACTGTTGTGGTTATAGATTCTAAGGACCATGAATGTCATCTAACGATAATTCACCTCATTTATTTCTCTTTCCCTTCAAGAATTGTGAAGTTCCGATAAATTGGTCGTCTGTGAATTTCATGTTGATACATTTTTCTTTTCGCCCAGAAGTTAAAAACCTATGACAAACGGACAATTTCAGACTCGACAAAAAGAGACCAATTCTTACACTACGGCAGGGTTAAACCAAAAACACGAGTCCCTTCTGTGCTCGCTTTTTGGAATACCATTTTGTTTGTGTGTTTAATGGAACTGTCCCAGGAAAAACATTCATAATGTCACGAACAGAATCTTCGAACGACATCCCATGAAACTTTTCACGAATCACCGGTTAAGGATCAGTTTTTCCGTAAAGCCCTATATTGGGATATTTTGTGTTGTTCCGTTGGCAACAACGCCCCATTTCACACTGACAGTCCGTTCCTGGGACACAGAGTAAACTCAGTTTGTTGTTTATCTTTGTGCAAGTCCCGTGCATTCGAATGAATATTTTGTTTTATTGATTTCTTGAGCGCTCGTACTATTCACACGAGGGCTATATCATTTCGTCACGATGTCTGTATTTTTCGAATTTTGAACCACAAATGGTCTCAAACGACTATGTTCGACTAACTGATGACGAATCCCTCAAAAAATTCGAGTCTGTCCGTCCGGCCGTCCGGCCGTATGCACGATAACTTCCGAACGGAATGTCCTAGAAACTTGAAATTTTCAGGGTAGGTTCGAATCTCGAATGCCGCGGTTGAGTTCGTTATTGGGCAAAATTCGCCCAGGGGTTCCCTAAATATGGCTGCTCGAAATGTTGTTTTTCTGATAACTTTGAAACTACTGATTCGATCGAGATGAAATTGCACTCAGATGGAGAATTACGTGCCGAAGCTACATGCAAAATTTTGTCCAGCTCGCATGACCAGAACCATAAAAATCATAGAAAATTATAACTTTTTAATGGAGAGGCCTAGAGACTTGAGATTTTGAGGATAGGTGTGGATCTCGAATGTTGCGGTTTCATCAATGAGTAAAATTAGACTAGGGGTTCCGTAAATATGGCCGTTTGGAATTCAGTTTTCTTGATAATTTCAAAACATCTACTTTGGGCTTAAATCATTTTTTTTTAAATTTAGGAACTTTAAATTATAAATATTCTGATCAAGGATGATCTGAATATATAGGAGGACAGGGTTTATTTAATTATATAAAAAATTCCTCAGTTTTATTACAATATATATTTAAAAATAATTCAAAAATTTATTCAATAATGATTTGATCGTGACGAAATTTTGTATTTGAATTGAGAATGATATAATCGAGCTACACTTTCTTCAGATCGCATGATCAGAACCATAGAAACCATAGAAAATCATAACTTTCGAAC
The DNA here is from genome assembly GCA_963966015.1 of Aphidecta obliterata. Lineage (NCBI taxonomy): Eukaryota > Metazoa > Arthropoda > Insecta > Coleoptera > Coccinellidae > Aphidecta > Aphidecta obliterata. Next base: position 19,221,561 of record OZ014427.1, read on the forward strand.
GGAAAGGCCTAGGGACTTGAAATTTTCAGGTTAGGTTCGGATCGCAAATTTCGGGGGTTACGTTCATCAATGAGCAGAATTAGACTAGGGGTTGCGTAAATATAGCCGTTCAAACAATTTTTTTCCTGATAATTTCGAAACAACCTATTGGATTCGAATGAATTCGCACATATATGGAGAATAATGTATTCAAACTACGTGGGAAATTGTGTCCAGATCGCGCTCAAAAGCTCCTGACTTCACGGCAGTGCTTTTCTAATTTTTTTTTTTATAAATTTCTTCATCGAAATGATCAGTAATCAACTATTAAGGGTGTCTATTATTCATTCACTTGAAATAGAACGTTTAACTATTTCAATGGAAACATATTCGATGTTTACGTAATTGTCTGAAAATATAATCTTGATAATATAAGCTCAATTGAGAGACGTTAAAAAAATAAAACAACAGTTGTGATGGGGTTTCAAGAGTAGAGGTATTGCTAAAACAAGAAGCATTCAATCAGTGACTAATTAGTTATTTATAATGTCTATGATCTCTCATCAAATTTTGTGAATCTCTAATATCCATGTTTTTACTGAAATCAGAATTGATTTTTTTTTGCGCGGTTGTTTTTATGAACAAGAGTGTTGGATCACTTTGCCCAAATATCTATTATTGTCAAACTTTGAGCCGAGAATGGACTCAATCTACAAGCTTCGACTCACTGATGACGAATCATTCGGAAAATTCCAGTCTGTCCGTCCGGCCGTCCGTAAGCACGATAACTCTCGAACAGAGCAACCTAGAGACTTGAAATCTTCAGTGTGGGTTCAGTTCCCAAATGCCTCGGTTGAGTTTATTAATGCGCTGAATTCCACCAGGGGTTCTGTAAATATGGCCGTTTGAAATTTTGTTCTTTCGATTTCTCCGAAACTACAGATTCGATTGAGATGAAATTTTGCACTCAAGTGGAGAATGACGTGTTCAAGCTACATGCAAATTTTCTCCAGATCGCATGGCCAGAACCGTAGAAACCATAGAAAATCATAACTTACGAACGGAAAGCCCTAGGGACTTGAAATTTTCAGGATAGGTATGGATTTCGAATATCGCGGTCCTTTTTATCAATGACTGTAAAAATTCTTCTTCCTTTAACGATTTAGGAGGTTTATTATGGTAAATAATTAAATTACCTCATGTGATTTAGTGATATAAAAATAATAGAAATATTCAACAGTAACTAGTTGATCTATTGGTGATACACTTCATTTCGCCCAGAACGTATTAGTTGAACAAATATGATAGGACATACTTCACCAGGTATCTTATTAAATTTGACACATTTATAAATCTACTTCACGCATTATTGGGCGGGTTTTGGTCGAATTTCTACATGAGATAAGTATAATTATAGATGGACCTTGTGCATAGATATATCAATCAAAATTTGAATACGTTACAGCTCCAGCGGTAATCCATTATGTTTATCTAAATATCAAGAAATAATATATCCATTATTTTCTATCAATAAATCATTTGAAATAGGAATAATCAGATACGTTCAGTTATGCAGCAAATATTATTATTGACCCTGAGCAAAGTTAATACTCTTCTATACTGGAGTATTCAGTCTCCGCACCTCTTATACTATGTATTATAATAAAAATTATAATTTATAGGTCCTATATGCACGAAATTTGGGCATCCCTAATCGCTGGACTGAAAGGGTTATACGCCCCGGGCAACAAACCACTCTGGCATCGACAATTTTATTGATGTTATCTATTTGTTTTCAGTTGTGAAAATGCTACAAATTATTGGCGTTTTTTTTGGGACAGCAAATTAAATTATTTGAATATTTTATCCACAGGGAGTGATTTTTTTATTATTCATTACGCTTGAAAAGTATATAATTTAACTCTTGTTTTTTGTTTACTATGTTGGTTTTTTCCAAATGTTATTTTCAGATTAATACACTGTTAAATTTGAATGGAGTTGAAAATGTTCTTTTTTTCTTCGAAATTATTGGAAATAATGAAAAAATAAGGAGGATATAGGATTGTCAGTTCAATTATTTTGCTCTAACCAAAGCTGATAATAACGACATTGAGCATGAGAATTGATTAAAATATCTACTATGAGGTGATGAGATCTCCACTTACAATATACTAGATATTTTTTCGGTTATTAAATTTGCATATGAATGAAAGTTACTTCTTTCATTGTTATGACTTATGCAACAGTATTTCATGTGAAAATATACTATATAACCGTTTGAAACAGTGGCGGCTGGTGGACATTTATCGTGGGTCGGCAGATATATATATACATATATATAAACCGCGGAAGCCTATCCGAACACACATATAAAAAAATATATACATAGATTTATTCGACCGCCTATACAGACCCAAATCGATATACTCTACCGACTTTTCAGTCCAAAAGTGACGTTGTCAAACCCGGCTCCGGGTCTGGTAACGTTTGACCATATAATCTTGCTGAAGGACGTGAGGGGATGCCAGGGGTAAATTTTCAGCCGGGTGTGAAAAATCGGTGAAACATCATAATAAATACAGAAAACTTCAGGGTTCGACCAGTGCGAGGGCGCCTCCGTCGACATCAACACGCTGTATATAATTGATATAGTCAATCAACTCCTCCAGTCCCTAAATATGACAACGCTGTAGATTGTATATAGACCTGAAATTCATACTTCCCACAGCTTATACAAACCCGGTATATAGAGCCGTCGTCAAGAGAAACGTTTTTTTAATTGTCCTCATGCAGCTCGAAAATTGGATATTTCATCTTTCTGATATATAAATCTACAAACCATACTTTACGAAGCTTATACAAACCCGGTACAGGGAACCGTCGTCATGAGAAAAAATGCTACCGAGTCTACCGAAGGTAGTGGAAGAAGCATTGTGATCCCTTTCTTTCTCCGATTCCAAAATTTCCACTCGCAAAATGCATTCCAGACGATTATGATCAACTTTGGTTTCGTGCCTGTCTGTCGGTCTGTATGTTCGTTAATGGACAGGATAACATCAGGGTTCCGTAAATATAACCATTCGTAATTTTGTTCTCCCGATTACTTCGAAACTATTGATTCGATCAAGATGAAATTTTACACGAAAATGACGTGTTCAAACTACATGCGAAATTTTATCCAGATTGCATGTCCAGAACCATAGAAACCATAGAAAATTATAACTTTCGAACGAAAGGGACTCTGAATTTTCAGGATAGGTGTGGATCGCGAATGTCGCAGTCGCGTTTATCAGTGAGTAAAATCAGACTAGGAATTCCGTGAATATGGCCGTTTGAACTTTAGTTTTCATGGAAATTTCAAAACTACGGATGCAATCGTGACGAAATTTTGTATTTCAATGGAGCATAATATATACAAGCTACATTTTTTCCAGATCGCATAACCAGAACCATTTCAAATTCCAACGAATTATATTGAATGAAGTCCTTATATTTCCGTAACTGCTGATTTGGCATAATTGACAAAGAGCTGCTGTCATATAGACCAACTGCAGTATACAGGCCCGAGCTAACGGCAAATTGAACAGTAACATTCCTATAAATAATGGTATTCGACAGGGTGACTCTCTGAGTCCATTACTATTCAACATAGTAAGGGACGCAGCGGCGTAACTACACAGGTGCAAACCGGTGCAGGGCGGCCCCAAGCTCTGACCATCACACCCCGTTTGAACTAGCTGAAAAAAACTCAATATTTTGAAATTTTTAAATATGCTCTATGTGATCAATATAAAATATATAAATCAGCGCTGTACCAATTATAATTTGTAATATAACGTAAATAGTATGTATTCAATCGATTTTTTCCATTAGAAAATTACTCACGTTACATCGAGTAACGTGCAACGTCCATTATTAGAAAATTACATGAATGTTTCTACGCTTCCGTACTATGTCATCATTTCTTTTGTCCCTTCTCCCTTATATCAAAACAAGTATGTAAGTACTTTTTCGCCGCTCGTAGGGGTGTCATGAAAAACATCTGTTACCGCTCGCTCTCCTTGCCACCCAGCCAGATTGAAATGCAAGTTTATTTTATATTTATCTCGTTCATCCGAACGAAATCCTTATTTCGTTGAAAAAATGCGAACAGAAGTTAAAAAACACTTCGATGAATTATTTTCTGATCACAGATTTCGAAGAAGAGATGAGATATTCAGAATAAATCAATGAATATTGTCTACATTAGATAGAATAACAATCGAAAGCACGTTTCGATGATATGATTTCAGTCAGTTAAATTTTCAATATTCTATCGCCATCATTTTCACCAATTTCGAAGTTTATATTCTGAAATAATAGGCTCCAACTTTTACCTTCAATTCCTCAATATTTACTACCTATTTCTACCCGAATTAAATAAGGCATGGACAATTCACGAAGTTTGCATGAAAATAATTACGAAATACGGAATGCTGGAATGCGACCTAACAGAAGTATTATCAGCAATATTACTGTTCCATACAATTCCTGTCACCTCTGCAGAAGCTGAAAGATCATTCAGCAAACAAAAAATTATAAAAAATTATTTGAGAAATAGTATGGGACAAGCCCGACTACGACATTTACCGCTATAATATCAATCGACAACGAAGCAGCATAAAGTCTAGATAGTCATTGATTCTTTCGCGAAAAATAAGGCAAGAAAGAAGTTGTAAATAAGTTAACCTTTGTTGTGAATCAAATGTATACATTGTTTTCAATGTTTTATTTTTATCCACAATTGAATATTTTATATGAATACATAAAGTAACCTTTCGATTCATTTCGTTTCTAGAGAAACACAAAATTTATCTTTGGTTTAGAGTCCAATTGAATAGATTTAACGCGTAATGCATGTAAAGCTGAAATGACAGGCAAGTAATTTCACTATTCACCCTTATTAACACAACATTTTATCGACATCTGACATATATTTTCTGTCATTTCAAATTTTTTCTTTGATCTTTTGGCGGAATAATTCATACTACATCTGCACATTTCATCGATCTATTGCAGTGCAAGTGATTCCCAAGTTTCCATTTATTGGATTGGTAGGTTTCGAATCACTGAGGAAATAAAATTTCAGCATTTTTTTTTTAACTTCGAATTCACGCAATAACGAAATACTGCGAGATTCTCGGATTATTAAGCTACACTGGAAGTTTCAAGCTTATTATTTTTGAAATTTATCGTGTGAAAAGGCAGAATCGGTTTTTACCTCAGATTCTGTAAGGATTCGAATCCACTCCTTTGAGATCATTTCGACTCGATATTCGAAAATAAAAGACATTCTGGCACAAGGGTGGATTTACGGGGGGAGTATAGGGGGTAATAACCCCTCATAATTATCAAATTTACGAAACGTGATGCACAAAAAATATTGTATGCAATAAAAAATTTTATTTACGTAGGTATGTTTTTTGTTTTATTTTGATTTTTTCTTGTATTTGAGTTTGAAAAAATGTTTATTTCGAAATTGATATAAAGTGATTGAATGTTGTGAACCTGTTTTATGGGTGCCCAATCCTTATTAACCCTTCCATGAAAAAAAGTTATATCCGCCCTTGTTCTGACAAATTGAATTATTTTTATTCATCCAAAATGAGAGTTGAGATTAATTTAATGAAAATAAACACATTTCATGCAATAGCAGGCTGGACAATTGGAAAAAGCGCAATATTCTCTTTCCTTTTTCACTTCTTCACAATACTTATACAAATATAACAATAACGCCCCCGACGAGATCGATCCCAATGATCTGACAACACCGCTGGGATCGAAAAGGTTGGCCGTATATCTCTGCCCAGTATATGTGGGAATGAAAAGTCGGTGGAACGTTTAGGGTCTCAAAAATAGAGTCGAATATATAACTTTTTTGAATGGAAATTTTTGTTTCCCCTCTTTAGATGCCTGAGGAGTTATATTTTCATACAGCTTATTTTTCATTTATATACTTGTGGAAAACACCCGGTTCACATGGGTCTTAGGTAGCCTGCCAAGTATACCGGGACTGAATACGTCTGTTGGATAAATATATATACATATATAGGTATAATGGGGAAAAAAATGGCATGTTTTTCAAAAGAAGCCTATTCTCGTATGATAAATTTTCAATCGCATCAATCAAAAATTTCACTTTGTCGGAGTTTCACAAGAAGCAACATATTCTCTAACCGGATTTATCGCCATTTTGCTCACGTAAAAATCACTTACCCTTTATGAGCCAAACAAACGGAAAAACTTAACGGTTTATCAATAACAAAAAATATTGCGACTCATTTAAGGGCGAGAAACCAACACAAATTTCGAATCTCGGCTCTCGAGCCCTAAACGATAGAGAGCAGAACGAGGTTTTCCGAACCATCCTCGTGAATCGAGATACAGCGTTACCGGGTCGGCAAATTGACGACTGCCGTACCCAGGATATATAGGGCCAACAATATGAGTTTAATTTTGGTCGCTCAACTTTTTTTTTCCTTCAAAAAATGTATGAAACTTGTCGGAAATTTATAAGTATTACATATATGTGCAGCATGCACGTCTATGAAAAATATTAAATACGACAAATATTCATTTTAAGCAACAATAATCTCTTGTAATTATTATGTCATTTGTTATGTGAAACAGAAAATATCGGATATTCGATAAAAATAAACCTTAATATTTATCATTTTCTGAATAAAATTCAAACAGGAATAATTCAGCTTTGAACTAATTCGATTCATTGTTATTAACGCTTCGTCGAAAGATATCTAGATAGGGTCGGCAATATGAGCAAAGATGTACCTCATCGAACGACGTTCTTCGTGTATTCGAGATGGGCCTATTTTGTCTACGGACCGAGTATACGATGCGGGATTGGACTTGGAAGAGCGTGATATTTTCAAGAAGTTGCACAGGTATCACGTAACTGATTTTTTTTAATTTTTATAAAATGGATTGGGACTATTGGGAGTCATGTATATAGCGGTAGTTTGACAAAAGTGAAAATTTGCATTTTTGCTGATCGAGATTTTTAGGGTCGGCAGTGCCGACCCTGCCGTCCCTGACGAGCCGCCACTGGTTTGAAAGTATCACCTCATTGAATATCACAACAGAACGTTAGTATTCTATTTCTCATGAGGTCGAGATAGATCACATTCAGGCAATCTCAACTTTCATCAAAAAAAAAAACTTTTGTTATCACCTTTTGGTGTTGATCTGCCAAAAATATCAGCATATTATTTGGGCTGTTTCCATTATCTGTGCGGTTGGATGTTTCCGACGTTTCGGCTGGCATTCGCCTTTCTTCTTCAGGGTGGTGGCCCTGAGGAGGACTGCTTGCCAAACTATGTCTGTCTGGACTTGTATGCACCATAATTTTTCAGAATTTCAAGTAGAGCTATCGGATTCGAACACTGGTATTTCAGTAACAAATTCCAACTCTTCACCATCCGTCTACCGAAGCAAAAAATCTTCTAACAAATACTCTATCATCGAGAATATCACGTTCACAATCTTCCAAAAATATCCAAAAATTTTTCTTGGGAAGAAATCAATGAGTATGTTTTTTGCCACAAATTCGACTTCATCGATAAAGCAGGAGTTCCAGAACTTTTTTGAAATATAATATATCGATCCAAAACCAGAAAAAATGCAGTGAAGAAAAAAAAGTACAAAAAAAATTACCAATTTCCCAATCTCGTATTCACTATACCTTGTTTTTCGACAGAGCCTATTTTAGCGTTTTCAAATACTTATTAATTTTCCAAGAATAGGGTATGTCTGTTTCTGGAGACGTCTTCATTGTGCTGAAATATATCTAATTCATATGCAATATTCAACTTATATTTACCTCCCCCAAAACTGAATGTTTCATCATGCTTTTATTAGTTTTGAAATTTTTTTGTACAGGGGGGCTCAAATTTGCAACTAGATGCATGTTATGGGACCGATTTTTGAGAATAGTCGAATAGTGAAAATCACAAGTTGATATCTCGAACCGTTCTAATCTGGTGAATAGGTGAATAGTGTATAATGGAACCGAAAAAACTTGACAATGATTAACATTTCATGAATTTTCAGTACCTATTATCAGCTTCGATCAGATTTATCACGACACCATTTCTTAACGATTCATCTGGAGTGTAGACCTAGACTAACCTGTATCCTAAAAAACTTTTTGGAATATAAGCATTATTTCAATGGCTCGGGATTTAGAATGAAACGATCATTTTCCAATAAATACGCCAATTAAGAAGAGAACTGACGAATAATTTGGACATTCCATCAAATTACGAAGGTGATTAATCCCCGTAGGTATCTCGAGCGTTTCTCGAACGAAAATGCCAAAGATCATCGTCAGCTCGATCGGGAACCGGTGGAATATCAGAAATGATACATTCATTTACGGTCTATCTCCCATCATTTTAAATCATCACTTATTTTTATGGCGCAGCCTCACCCAACAAAGACTGACCTTATTACATTTTCTACTGGAACATAGTTGGTATTAATGCATATCAGAGCACTGCAATTTATCTTTTCTATTACATACATAAAACGCTATTCCACTCAAAGGGACTGCACCTACAAGTGACCTTTATAGGAGTATTGAATTAGTCCCGGCGACCTCAGTTGCAGCCTCCAGTTCTTGCAATTAAAGGTGGATGCTGAGCCGTGTTGAATTCATGACTGTCGAACTGGTTTTCTCGAGGAAATTCTACATTTTGGATGAAATGCCCGCTCTGCTTCCTATTCGGCCACGATAGGAAGTTCACCTGAATAATTCATAGTTTGTGGGTCTGCTTGTGTAATGTCGTATAATCACAGTTATTACATGGTATAATTCAGGACACCGAAGGTCTAATCCTCATAATTTTTGGTACACTCTTGCTGCAGAACAAACAATACAGAATAAGTGGCGGTTTCCACTGCAGCGTTCCGAAATATTATTTGATCAACTTCTGTATATCTGTTGAAGTATTCTGGAAATACAAGCTGCCCCTCAACAGCTTCACAAGTGCAGAGACTTATTTATTTAGAATCACAAATCGAAAAAGTTCTCTACGTACACAACGTTGAGAGAAACTAGATTGTTGTTATAGAACCTCACCCCATCTTTGGAGAAAATACTGCTCTGAAAAATTACGAAAAGCACTGCCGTGAAGTCAGAAGCTTTTGAGCGCTCGTATATCAACCTTGTAGGTAGATTCGCATTTTCCAGTTTTAGAAATCAATTGAAGAAATTTTTTCGACAGCTGTCAAAAAAATTCTCAAACTTAGGCGAAACTCCAGACTTCATGTCAGTACGTCAGCTGACCAATTTTTTTTCGATAATTTGCTAGAATTTTCTACGGTATCTATGGTCTTGGTGATGCGATCTGAACAAAATTTCGCAAGTAGTTTGAATACATTATTCTTCAGCTAGGAGTAGAATTTCATCCCAATTCAATCAGTAGTTTCGACATTATCAGGAACATAATATTTTGAACGGCCATATTCACGGAACCCCTAGTCTAATTTTGCTCATTGATGGACATGACCGTGAAATTCGTGATCCGAACCCACCCTGAAAATTTCAAGTTCCTAGGCCTTTCCCTTCGGAAGTTATAATTTTTTATGGTTTCTATGTTTCTGGTCATGCGATCTGGACAAAATGATGCTTTAATACATCATTCTCGATTAAAACACAGAATTTTATCTCGATCGAATCCGTAGTATCGAAATTATCGAGAAAACAAGATTTCAAACGACCGTATTTACGGAACCCCCAGTCTAATTTTGCTCATTGATGAAAGTGCCCTCGAAATTCCCGATCCGAACCTACCGTGAAAATTTCCCTAGGCCTTTCCGTTCGAAAGTTATGATTTTCTATGGTTTCTATGGTTCTGGTCATGCGATCTGGAGAAATGTAGCTTGAATATAGAATTTTCCATTAGTATACAAAATTTCGTCACGATCGAATCTGTAGTTTTGAAATGATCAAGAAAACTAAATTTCATACGATCTTATTTACGGAAACCCTAGTATAATTTTGCTCATAGATAAACGTGATCACGACATTCGAGATCCACACCTATCCTGAAAATTTCAAGTCCCTAGGCGTTTCCGTCCAAAAGTTACAATTTTCTATGGTTTCTATGGTTCTGGTCATGCGACCTGGGCAGAATTTCACATGTAGCTTGAACGTCTTATTCTCCATCTGAGTGCAAAATTTCATCTCGATCAAATCTGCAGTTTCCAAGTAATCAGGGGAACAAAACTTTGAACGGCCATATTTACGGAACCCCTGGTGGAATTTGGCCCATTAACGAACTCAACCGAGGCATTCGGAAACTGAACCCACACTGAAAATTTCAAGTCTCTTGGTTGTTTCGTTCGAGAGTTATCGTGCTTGCGGCCGGACGGACCGACTCGAATTTTCCGACGGCTTCGTCATCAGTGAGTTGGACCTTTTTCGGCTCAAAATTCGAAAAATACAGACATCGTGACGAAATGATACAGCCCTCGTGTAAGTAGTACGAGCGCTCAAAAACTCAACGAAAATCAGCCTTATTCCTGCTTTTTTCAATTGACTTAAATAAAAACTTTTCCTTACTGCTTCCAATCTAATTTCATGAATAGACTATGAATTCCTTATGCCACTAATTTTTACTTACTCTATTAAACTAGATTCACCATCAGACACAGGGTTTTTTTTTATTCCTAACATATAAGATAGCCTTCAATAATTCTTCCTTTTTCTGTTCTCATTATTTATAATCTCGACTCGAGAATGAAAATATGATCAGTTGTCTGAATGCCCCGGTTGAGTCAGTTAATGGGCGAAATCCGCCGAAGGATTCCGTAGTTATAGCCATCTGAATTTCTTTTCGCAATGATTCGACAAAAAATGATCTGATCGAATTGAAACTTTTTACATAGTTGGTCATGGGATCGTAGCACTAGAAGATTTCAAAAAATTCCTTCTTTGAATTTCGGTACCTCATAAACTATTTTTATTCGGAAATTCAGGTTTAAGCTGATTCAACTGATAAGCACTGAGTTTTTCTGGTATATTCAATATACTTAACTCGGTGATTCCACCTTTTGAAGTTTATAAAAATAAAATGACATTCTTTGTCACACTTAATAAACACTGAAGGACGGTTTGGTAAACAGAAAGAAGCGAGTAAAAGCTCCTGACTTTCCGTCTGTGCTTTTCTCGAATTTTTTCATCAAGGAAACGAATATGAAATTAGAGTATCATTGAAACTCAAAAAGTCCTTACCGAAAAATACAACTATAAACAATGAGAAGGCCCTGAGAGATGAGACAAAGGTCTACATGAAAGGCCGTTTAGAGAAACTAAGGAAGAATTTTCAATGCATATCGATTGGGGATGGCAATTATATTCTCCAGCTCCACAAGAACGAAATTGAGACCGAAAAACGAAAACCAGGACACAACACACTGTGCATATTAATTAGCCTGTGAATGTGGTAGAAAATACATAGTCTCGAAGTCAGAGTCGAAGGACCAAAAATTGACAAAACTAGGATGAAAGGATAATCGAGGATAGCTCAGCAATAGAATACAATGGAAAAGAGCCTCCACAATATACAAGTAGGAACACTGCATGAGCCTAGAAATAAGGGACCTGTGGATGTAGGTCGTTAGGAGATCACCATGAAGAAATCATCGAACTAAATATGCACAAACTGCTCAAGAATCCGACGATACCGAACATGAATGAAGTTGATGTAAGTGTGTTGGAACAAATAAATACCATTGACGATGGAAATAGCTTAAATTTATTATTATTAAACTTTCCATTGAAGTTTAATTATCAATTCCTGCATTTTTCAGAAAAATAACCATTTTATCAAAAGGTGATTCCTTGAAAAACTTGAGTATTTTGTGATACAATTTCATGACGCAAAATCATGACACCTTTTTATTATCGAACTCAAAATAAGGCTTGAAAAAAGAAAAAAAAATTTGAGTCGAACTGACATCGGAGTATCTTAGAGTTTCAACAGGCAACACTCTTCATCGGCTTGTGTGATATATGCTACTACATGCGAATATGAATTATATTATTATCAATATCAAATTCAAATGGGTGTGTGATTTGTTTATGCTAAATCAGACGGTCATTGAGAGAAAATCATAACCTTCTACGAAGAATAGAGATAGGAAACAATAACCGGGTACATATACATACAAAAGATATAATCAAAATTAGCTTATCAAACATAAAAAGTGATCTGAATAGTCATCGGATATGCGAATACTTGGAACGCTTTAGGAATGGTCAGATTCTGTAAGTTCAGGGTTGACCATCAAGGGTGTGGCCTGTCTATAAGAAGTATCAAAATTCGGAGAACGACATTGTTTTATCAGGAACTGTTAAATTATAAACACCATGATTTCGAAACTGGTAAGCGACAACTTTTATTCTTTTGATACGATATTTTCATACGAAATTGAGGCTATTTCACTATTTATCTCTTGAATTAATTTCAATTTAGTAGTTTTCGTGAAAATTCAAAATGAATTTGTCCCAAACTCAAACATTTTTTAGAAAATGGTTATTGTTAGTTGGGGTCTCTTCGAATTGTCTATTCTTGAATATTTTCCTATTTTAACTTCGTTCATTTGGTTTTGTACAATTTGTGAATAATTGTATTCCTTCTCCATATTTTCTTCTTCATTATGCGTTGAGATTTATAGAATTTATTATGTTTCTTATTGTACTTTTTCGGTGAAAAACGTAAAGTGGAATAATGCAGCGCCTAATCTAACCTAAGTATGAAACAATTTTTTAATTTTTCCAACAGAATTTTTTCAGTTTACAAAATTACAAAATTACTTTGAAAAATTTCTTCCAAACTTCATCAAGATCTGATTAGTCATAAGTTAACTGAAATCTCTTGCTATATCACCAAAATGCGTTTTGTTAATGGAATAAATTAAATTTTATTGATTTGATTTCGGCAACATGATGTGAGGCGTGGAATCTAGTGGAAGCCGGAAGATTATTCAATTTCAATGGTTCGTAATGGAGATAAAATCAAAAGTGCTAAGGCTTTCAAAAATTCAAGAAAAAATACTCTCATCTCAATAACCTCAGCGAATGAATTTTTCATTGAAACATCGTAAAAGAACTCCAAATTTTTGAAACGTTCGTTATTTTCTTATTTTTGTCATCAGTGAAAATTTATTCTGGAGAAATTCATAAATTTATTGAATGAAATTATGAATAATTTGAAATTTGAAGAACAATGACTGAAATATGGCTAATGACTTTTTATAATAACTCACAAATTAATTCGAATTACCGAATGTATGTAGGTGGATGGACATAAATAAATGTAAAGAAAAAATAAATAAATGTTCTGAATTCAGCAGTTCAATTTTTCCAGGGAAAATATTTATGAGATATTAAATTGATATTCATTTTCTGCTTCATAAATCATGAAGCATGAAAAGTTCAGGAGCTCCACCCATCAAGATCGAATAAAAAAAATCATTTTATAATTCTATAGTCTCGAATGAATATAAAATATGGTTTTATGCCTGCTATCCAGTTTGAACAAGGCGCCAAGAAGATATTCGCGATAGACTCGGAAATTTATATTCAAGTTCGAGGATAGTTAATTCAATAACTCCTACACTCACATTTTTTTGTCTCTTATTTTTAGCACCGATTATATTTATGGCATTATTTTGTAGACGATTCTATTTTTGGAACGGAATGCATTTTATTCGAAAAGCGTTTGGTTTTCGACTCCTTTGTGTTTACAAAGGTTTCGATTTGGAAAAATTCAACCGAATGAAATTGAATTTTGTTTGTTCATTCTCATTTGAACTTCAATATAATGAAATCGTTCATAGTGATTCCTGAGTAAGAGACTTATACATGAGTAATCATTCTACTTCAGGAATGCTTACTTTACTCAGTAACAGGATATTGTAAATGATTTCTCGGATCAGTTTCTCATAATAATCGTAACAAATTTTTATCCATGAACACATTCACTTAATTAAGTTAGATATCAGTACCCAATGCGTTTCCTGATAATGCGATAATTATCACCATTTCATATTCCGTTTAATTTATTCCTGTCTAGCCAATGGCAAAGTTACCACCCATTTCTATACTCATTAATATTCATTGGAAAAATAGAGGCGGGCGTGCAAGCTTTTAATTATAACTCGGTCAGGTCTCAATCCCAATTTTCAAGAGGAACAACATCGAAGGATCAGTGGGTGTTGATTCATTAACACTTTTATGTTTGATGTATATATCCCCCAAAATTTTGAAATTTTTTCCTTTCTCTTTGCAAGTCGTTGATTTGAATTCAGGGTTTTTTCCTTTCGTGAAAGGAGACCTAGTTTCGGTTTATCAATTTTTTCACCACTATTTTATAAGGTTCGTATAAGACACTTGGCTTCCAAATTTCGTCTGTATGGCTACGAAAACCTGAAAATCTGACTGTCCGCCGTCTAGAGCTATTCTTCGCAATTTCACATTGATCATTCTACAGCTTTGTGAATTTTATTGTTTTTCTCTCTTCAAGATGATATTGGCTTGCGCCATGGCTCTTTCAACTGGTGCTTACAACGGACCATTGGCTGGAGGTCAACCAGCTGCTCAGTTCCCAGCAGGAATCGACCCCAAAGCCTGTCCGAATTTCCCAGACTGTTCGAGCCCTCTAGTAGCAATAAGCCAAGCAGCATCACTTCCCGGAGTCCAACATGATCCCCTTCAACAATACAGTCATTATCAACAACCAGCTCCACAAGCTGCAAGACAATATGCCCAGCAACAATACAACCCAGGACCACAACAATACAATGCCGTGCCACAACAATACAATCCCGCACCACAACAATATAATCCTGCACCGCAACAACAGTACAACGTTCCTCAATACAATCTGCCTCAACAATCACAGCGTGTAGCTCAGCCTGCCCAACCTCAATACACTCCTGAAGTCCAAAATGCTTTGGATAGAGGAGAATACATTGGAGATGGAGATTACCATGGTGAAGGTTTGGCTGAAGCTATGGCTGTGGGGCCAATCAACCGTGAGTAGAATTATTTTGAGAATATGAAAAACATTTCCATTCTGTCAAAGGTCTTTGATATAGATCCATCCGATTGTAAGTATAATACTCTGATACTGTTAAACTCAAGCTTGTGTTTTTGCAGGACAATCGGCACCATCGTACCAACAGGCCGCATCTCGTGCTTACAATCAAGCCCCTGTTCAATACCAACAACCCCAAGCTCAATACGCTCCACTTCCAGCTTACAGGGAGCAAAGACAGTCAGCCCACCAGTTACCTGCAGGAGTTGATGGATCAAGCTGTCCCAACTATCCCTTCTGTGGACAATAATGTTTGAAGATAAAGACTGGATTTTGTCATAAATTTAGATATGTATATTTTTGTAGAAAGTTATGAATTGATTGTTAGTAGTTTAGCAGTTCCTGTTTTGTGATTCCATAATAAACATTGTGCGAGTAGGATGAGTATTTGTAGCTGCAACTATCAATATCTTCAGTTCATCGAAAATATCGTATGATCTGTGTAATAATGCCAGAACCTTCTGGTGGTGTAGGAAAAAAACCCTTTAAAGAAAAGTTGAGGAAGAAAGAGGAGATTGTTGGAATCTTTCATGTTTGGAACATCCCAAGAAGTTCCTATCTTGATTTCAGTAATAACATCTTCTGACTTTTTTTTTTTTAAGAGGCACTATCACCTCGGACCGTCCCTGTTAAGATTTGGTTCAGCAGAAGTTGATGAAGGTGGGTTCGGTGTGAAGAAGAAAGAAATTCCTCGACAAGATTACTTGTGATATGACATCATAAA
This sequence comes from Aphidecta obliterata, assembly GCA_963966015.1. Taxonomy (NCBI): domain Eukaryota; kingdom Metazoa; phylum Arthropoda; class Insecta; order Coleoptera; family Coccinellidae; genus Aphidecta; species Aphidecta obliterata. The sequence goes on from OZ014427.1 coordinate 19,237,425, forward strand.
GGGTGGTATTTTAAAAACAATTTGTATTGCCAAAAGTTCATTAATCGGAGTTTTGAGCTCAAGAAGTGGGGGAAAAATTGGGGAATCTTATTCTATTCTACATAAATATTGATTTCTTTCGATTGTGAAGAGAAGAGCAAAAAATTTAAATTTTAATGTTCGTTTAGTGTGTATCCAGATTTAAAGTGTTATAAGTTTTGAGTTTTTTTTTTATATTCTGACTTTTTTGTGCCTCAAAAGCAAACGCCGTACATTCGTTGAAGTCGCAATTAGGTGAAATTATCAAAGTTCTTCGCTAGCTCAAAAAATCGTCCCTGGTGAATTCGATAACAAATTATGAATTTATCATATATCTTAACTTCTGGGAAATTTTGTTAAATAAAATAAACCGAATTAATCAATATTTGCAAGAAAAACCACTAGATATATCTAAAGGCTAGCGAATGATACTTGGACTATTGAACGAACTGAAAGCTAACAGAGAAAACTTTTTTATGACATTGATGGAACTTTCGGAAAATGAAGCTGATAAAATTGGAATCGAAGCAAAGTTACATCAATCGAGAAAAAGAAAAAAACCCAAAATGCCAGGGGAACTAGCCAGTGATGAAGCTCATCTTTTTGATGCAAACGCAAAACTGAGGAATTGGACTATAATTATTCAAATTGAAGAAAGATTTGTTGCTTTGAACGAAGTAGCAAACGACTTCAGTTTTTTGAATGGGAGTGTCATGCAAACTATGAATATTGACGATTTGAAGAAAAGTGCTGCAGATCTTAAGATAAATGTTCGTATTTATTACATAAATATGAATATTTCATTTTGTTTTTTCAGAATTTGCTTTATTTTTATGCATTTTATTTGAAATGTGTATTTCAATGTTTTCAATGAAAAAATTTTTCAATAAAAATGTGTATTATTTTGAAACTCTTACGTAAATATATGACTAGCATTATGAAAAAAAAATACTATAAGAAAATATGATGGATAAAAAAAATCAACGCAAATGGGGGGGCGCTGTCTAATATATTGCCACAGGCGCAATAGTACCTAGATACGGCCCTGCCTTCGAATAGCAAAATAAACATTGTTTCCAGTAATTTTTAAGCAAGATGGACTCTTTCACTTCTTTATTCCAAGATAAATAGCTCATTCAAAACAAAAACACAAATCGATTTAACATATAGGTACCTCACAGAACGCTAAACCTGAGTCTAGAAAATACTCAAATAAAAAACAATAGGTGTATGTAGAGACTATACGACCGACCAAAACGAAAGCACCATACATTTCGTGCCGAAGTGAAAGTTTGCTGCAAGTTATTTTGCCAATTTCGACTTCCGTGCTAGACTTGAATTTCATTACGAATGATAAAAAGAAACGTCATCTTCTCAGCTTGATGCTTTCCAGCGAACTGATTAAGAATACACCTTCAGACTAATTAGAGGAACGCAGTCACGTCAGAAACTGAGGTGTTGTAGGTTTAGCAGACATAATAACACGCAGAAACTTGCTACCCATATGATAAATCATGACATGTCTCATTCTATCATTGAACAAGTAATTCAGTACCTTTGGACGCGTAAAATCTATCTGAAATCAACAATAATTTGGAAGACTAAACGGACTCTGCATAGTCGGTGGAGATTAGAAACTTATGAAAATTTGGGATAATTCTTTCACAGAAGTTGTTTTCATATCTTGAGATATCTTCCATGCCACATACCCAGGGCCGGATTAAGCTTATTTCCTCCCTTAGGCCAATAAAAATTTGCCGCCCCTCCGAGTTGAGCGAATTGAAAGGAAACCTATGCCGTTTTTTTTACTCGGGGGATTTTCGCAGGAGTGGTTGATTAAGACAATTTACTATCATGGAAGTTAAACAATCTTATTGTTTCAGAGAGTTTATTTGATATTTTCATACATTCAACATTCAAAAAACTCAGGAAACACTGCAATTAAACTTTTCTCATCAATATAATTGAGGTTTTTTTTCTCGCTTTTTTTTCTGCAAACTTTTGCATTAGAAAATCATAACTTTCGAACGGAAAGGCCTAGGGACTTGAAATTTTCAGGATAGGTGTGGATCTGAAATGTCGCGTTCAAGTTCATCAATGAGCAGAATTATACTAGGGGTTCCGTAAATACGATCGTTTGAAATTTTGTTTTCTAGATAATTCCGAAACTACGGATTCGATCGAGATGATATTTTGTATTTTAATCGAGAATGATATATTAAAGCAATATTTTGTCCAGATCGCATGACCAGAGCCATAGAAACCATAGAAAATTGTAACTTTCGAACGGAGAGGCCTAGGAACTAGAAATTTTCAGGTTGGGTTTGAATCGCGAATATCGCGGTCACGTTCATCAATGAGCAAAATTAGACTAGGGGTTCCGTAAATATGGCCGTTCAAAATATTATTTTCCTGATAGTTTCGAAACTACCGATCGGATTGGAATGAAATTATGCACCTAGCTGAGGAATAATGTATTCAAACTACTCAAGATATTGTCCAGATCGCACCACCAAGACCATAGATACCGTAGAAAATTCTAGCGAATTATCGAAAAAAGCTGAAGCACTGACATGAATTCTGGAGTTCCGCCTAAGTTTCTGAATTTTTTTGACAGCTGTCGAAAATTCCTTCAATTGATTTCTAAAACTGGAAAATGCTAATCTACCTACAAGGTGCATATACGAGCGCTCAAAAGTTCCTGCCTTTACGGCAGTGCTTTTCGTAATTTTTACAATTTACGATAGTACTCATCAAGTTTGCCGACATTCTCTGATGAGCGTTACCGACGACCCCACTGTTCGGTTTTAGGGCGGCTACTTCAGATTCAGATTTAGATGTGAAGTGATTATTCGATTTTCCAATAAGATTGTTTATTCATTTCTCAACTGCGCATTGAAATAAAAGAACTTATTACTTTGAAATTCCTGGTTAATATTAAATAATTTTATGATTTTCGAGGTTGCGTATTTCTACTTTTTTTATTATTGAAATATTTTTTTTCAATTTACCGAAAAATTGCCGCCCCTAAAACCGTGCCGCCCTTAGGCCATGGCCTATGTTGGCCTATGCGGTAATATGGCCCTGCACATACCCCCTTATATTTCCAGAGTTCTAATGAACTCCAGTAGCTGTGAAGCCTCCAGGATATTAAGTCTCGAAAGAGTATTATTTTTATAGCGCAGGTAGCCTTTACGTTGGCTTTCAATGGTAGGACAGAATCTGTTACTGAGTCATCAGGAGTTTCTCTGTCCTCGGAGCATAAAATGTGCCGTAAAACTTCTCTAACATTTTCGTATCTATATGATATATTTCTATATTTCTTCGCCCGACACAGATATACTTCTCCCAGAGAATTTCCGTGAAGAACTTTGCTTTTTTTATTCAATTGAAGACAGCCTTCACCAAAGATGAGTTAGTACCATACTTTGTCGCATTCTTGGGGGTAAAGTCGAGACTTCAGATTTATAACCGTGTGGAAGGTGGGGTGTCGACCTGAACCGCAAACAATGCGAAAGGCAATTGCAAATATGAATATCGATCCCAGAGATATCAGAATAAAAGCGGTAAACCTTCTGAAATCTACTTTTCTCGGTTGCCAGGTCGGAACAGGCGATGGCAGAATGACTTTTCCCATAAAAATGAATGCAAGGCCAATCCGTACGACTTTTATTAGTGCATTCATTCAGAGACGGCGACCGTTTTGGGATTCAAAGAGGCGGATTTGAAGAGAAAGATCTACCCACTTAATCATTCCATTTTTACGACCTTCCATGGAATCGTTACGCGGATTTATGTGGAAAGTTGGAAGGATGACTTGCAGGATCTTTTCGAATTGAATGCTTACTCTTCGAATGCGGTTCGTTGAGATCAAGTTCGATTAGGTTCTGATTCGATTCTTCAGTGTTGACCTTCGAATGGAATGAACTGCAACTCCTTACAGATGACTAACAAAGAGCCCATGGGTTCGAACAGTTCCTTCCTGATTAAACTCTGGACGAATCAAGGACTAGAAAAGATGATATTCGAACTTGATTTTGTTTGTTCATCCAAAAGACTAGGTACTCTTTTGTTTCTATGTATCACTGGACACTCCAATCATTTTCAGCAAATTATTCCATTTGTAATGTTAATTCTCTTTGGTGCTAGAAGGGCATGTTCGTCAAAAACCGTGAAGTGAAAATCAGCGACTTCTAGGAAATATCAGAAACAATTCAAGGTACAAAATCGTATATTGGAGTAAACAGGGTGTTCCTAAATTAGAGGTACAAACGAAGAGGGGAGATTCCTCAAGTAATTTCAATAAAAAAAAGTCCTTTAAACATGGAATCGCAAACGTTTCGTATTAAAGTTTAATTTTTTTTCTTATAGTATCTACACTTCACAAGATATTCAACACAATGGTCTAATTTGATGTATGAAAAGTAACAATGAATTAATTCACCACAGCTTACTAACTGAATTTTTATGAGGATTTCGAGAGAATCGTTCAAAATTTTTTTCTCGAAATCGGTAGCAAATACGACAAAACTACAAAAGACCATAAAGCTTAATAGCTGCTTCTCGCATTTTTTCAAATTAACAGTGGCTCACCAAAAAAAAGTTCTGGCAGAAAACAGGGGACAGTCTTCCAGAATAAAAAAATAACCTCTGTAGATTTGCTATCGAAATTGGCATGTCACATGGTGTAATCTCTCAATTGTAATATATATGCCAAATTTCAGTGGAATATCTTGTGAATTGTAGATACTATGGAAAAAAAACTTGAAAAAAATTCAAACTTTGACACCTGTATCTCGAAAACGAAACGTTTGCGATATCACGTTTATGTGCCTTTTTTTAATTACTTAAGGAATCTCTTCGTTTGTACCTCCAAATTAGGTACACCCTGTATGAGTGTATAAGGACTTTAAAATACGCGCGATTCTTCTAGTTCGACGAGGCTGCGAAATGAAGCAAGTGTTTTAATCGATATTGGCTGAATGAAACATTATAGGAAGAAGTGAATTGGAGTGAGAAATAAAGGTAATTTAATGATTTCTTACGATTTTCTAGCTTCACTGTTTCTTTTCAATATTCTGGATTTTACAAGCAAAGTCCTACCTAGATATCGTAGCGGTTGTGGATGAAAACTTTTTTTTTACTCCGGACCATGGAATAGATTTAAAGGAAAAATAGGGTTATTTACACTAGAAAATGAGGACAATTGAAGATTTTTCATGATTCCCACCCTCACGATTAGTTCTTTCCAGGTATTGAAAAATTTTTCGAAATCTGTGGTGATATGGAAGTTAATATTCAAATATCGTAACATATGCCTTTTCGGGGTCTAAATGAGGTAAATACCAAGAATTCTATGGTAACTTAAAAAAAAGTTTCTGAAAGTTTTACTTAAACATGCTGAGACGATTGGGGCAATAATGAAAAAAATGTATTCAATATTGTAGGGAATTCAAACAGCTTTCATCGTTTTAATTTATTTTTCTGTATAAAGTATTCTTCTGGGAAAAAATATCCTGAAGTGACATTATAATAAACGATTGAATATATGAAGACTGAATGAATATAAAATTCGGAAGCATTCAGTTGTCAAAATTTTGAAGAAGTTCACTCTCACATTCATCTTTCATTCATCATTGTAGGTAACTAATCAGGTATTTCTTGATTAATAGATGGATAACCAGTCCATATGTCCTAAGGTGATACTCACATGTGAATTAATGGACTCATTCCTGCGTGCTGGAAGCAATAGATCTTCATGATTTACATTCCTTCATGAGTAATTGAATATTTTAAAATAATTAGGTACTACAACCCACTTAAGTGACTTTTATACAATTATGTTTCCGCTTAAAGTCATGAATAAAATTATCGGGATCATATCCAAGAAATTGTGTTTCATTATTTTTTCATTCATTATATTCTACAAAAACAATGTGTTGAACATTTCAATACACAAAATAAGTGCAACAAGTGTTAAATATATCCTTCATTTCAAATTTTGCACAAAACCCCAGGGCATGTTGAATAGGTACAAGCTTAACATTAGTGATACATGCATCAACAAACCCTAATATTATCTCCCTCGAATATTATCAGACGAACAAAATGCAGAAATATAGTTTTCTTCACGAGGAATCCAACCCAATAAATTATATGTTCGAAATATTTCCCAGTTATATTGGGAATTTTAAATCTTCTGCTTCTGAGCAATGCATCCGAATACCTACTCCAACTTTTTTTTTAGGGGTACTCAGAAGTTTGTGTAAACCCACCATAGAAACTAGAGCTCAAGCGCTCGGACCTGAACGATATACTGACAAGCAATATAATTTTTCCTCTTGAAAAAGCACAATTCTCTCGAGAAAAATCTGGAGGACATAGAACCAATCAGTAGACCTATTCAAATTCCTACACTGTCCTTCCTCATTTCATTGACCAACCTCCTGTACGTATTTCCGCTTGACTGAGATATTTCATATCTAATTTTCTTTCCGAATTCTACATGAACAAAGGACAAACATTTATGCTAAATTTAAACTAGCTCCACCTCCCCTTCAACAAGAGAAGTAGGTTGCAAAGATTTCGTTGAATATTCAAAATAATACAGATCGATAAGGTCAAATAATAAGTAGTTCAATAAACTATCCCACGGTTTATCAGCTTCCGATAGTGTGACTTAATAAGGAAAGGAATAAGGAGAAACAACGTAACACTGCAGCAATTTGAGTCAGCCTATCACAAGGAATTTGTTCGGAACTGGGTGAATGTCGATGGGTGGAGGAAACACTCGGTGGAGTAAAAAAACTAACCGTGTGATGAAGAAATTCGAATATGTACTGAACAGGACTGATCGCAGTCGATAATGGTTATTTATGCTATTGATTGTGTAAAGAAAGGATAGATTTCGGCCTACTGCAACAATTCCATGAATGAAAAAAAAACTTTAAACACGAGGTGTTTACTATATTTTCTACAACCGAAATGTAATACAGCTTTTATTTTGATAAAATGATGTAATAAAACTAAAACCATCGTTAATGAGATGTTTCGGAATTTTCCCATATCTTTGTAATTTATATTGAAGCCTCTCATCAAAGATGAAACAGATTATTCATTCTCATGTCCTGTATTTTCTTGGTTTGCTTAGATATTATTCTCTGATTTGTTGAATGTTACTTACCACCCATTGCTGACCTTATGATTTTATTCAGTGCACTCCGAAGTTTTGCCTTTATGTGGTCTTTCACGTTCTACTCGTAGCAGGTGATGCCAGCCTACGTATAATAGTTTTTATAATCTTGTTTCATATTTCCTTCAACTTCATCAAGTTTTTCGACAAGAACTATACCTAGGTATTTCTCTTGCCACTCGATTTTTTATTCATCTAACATGAAGTTTACTAAAATTTCCTTTCTGAGTTTTGTGTCTCTCAAATAGACAGAAACTGTATTTTTTGCTGTTATTTTTTTCTCCATTTGTTGAAGTGGTCAATCATTACCACACCCACAACCGTTTTAGTGGAGAACTCATGTATATTTGAGATGATTTTTTTGTTGTAGTGTTGTTATACTGCATTGATTCTGGTTGTTTTCATTACTGTATTACTAAATTTTAATAATACTTCGGAAGCGTACAGTGCCATGTCGTCTACAAACTTAACCCATTTGGATTATTTTTATTTCTCGGCAATATCTTATACATTGAACAGTAGCGGGCCTAGGATAGAACCTTGGCATTTTGCAGCACCGCCATATTTCTTGACGTTGACTCCACCATCAATATTAGCTATAAATATTTTATTATCGAGAAAGCACGGTATTATGTTTTTATAATCTCATCTGGTATATGAATCCTGCCATATTTCATTAAAGGCCACTTCAGTATCAAGAAATATTGCTTGCCGTTCTTATGGAGAAATTCGGGTATTCTTTTGCGTCTTCTGGGACTGTAGTCCTTTGGTTTACAGTAGAATGATCTTAGCTAAAACCAAATTGCTTTCGATTAGTGAAGATCCATAGTTGATCCCACGTCATACTCAGTGCGGAGCTAAAGTTCGGGATTTTAAGCCGGATAGCTCACAAGGCAGGCACATCAAATTTTACCCCACCAGACCTACCTAAACTGATAGTTCGATAGGGATAAATCGTTATTCTAACGCAAGCTTGCACTTTTGCCCCAACAGTTTGGATCCGAAGCTAACGTTCCAATGTAGTACTCGATTTTTTATTTGCTGTCGCAATCGCAACTACGAATTCCGTTAGTGAAGAAGTGAAGAAACTAATAAAAAAAATACGAAAAGCACTGCCGTGAACGCAGGAGCTTTTGAGCGCTCGTACATGCACCTTGTAGGTAGATTCGCATTTTCCAGTTTTAGAAATCAATTGAAGGAATTTTCGACAGCTGTCAAAAAAATTCTGAAACTTAGGCGAAACTCCAGACTTCATGTCAGTGCTTTAGGTGACCAGTTTTTTTCGATAATTCGCTAGAATTTTCTACGGTATCTATGGTCTTGGTGGTGCGATCTGGACAAAATTTGACACGTAGTTTGAATACATTATTCCTAAGCTAGGTGCAAAATTTCATCCCAATCCAATCCCTAGTCTAACTTTGCTTATTCATCAACGTGGCCGCGATATTCGCGATCCAAACCCACCCTGAAAATTTCAAGTTCCTAGGCCTTTCCGTTCAAAAGTTACGATTTTCTATGGTTTCTATGGTTCTGGTCATGCGATCTGGACAAAATATTGTTTTAATATATCATTCTCGATTAAAATACAAAATTTCATCTCGATCGAATCCGTAGTTTCGAAATTATCGAGAAACCAGAATTTCAAACGACCGTATTTATGGAACCCCTAGTATAATGCTGCTCATTGATGAACGTGAACGCGACATTTCAGATCCACACCTATCCTGAAAATTTCAAGTCCCTAGGCGTTTCCGTTCAAAAGTTACAATTTTCTATGGTCTCTATGGTTCTGGTCATGCGATCTGGACAAAATTTCACATGTAGCTTGAACACCTCATTTTCCATTAAAGTGCAAAATTTCATTTCGATCGAATCTGTCTTTCAAAGTAATCAGGAAAACAAAATTTCAAGCGGCCATATTTACGGAACGCTTAGGCGGATTTTGCCCAATAACGAACTTAATCTCGGCATTCGAGATTCGAACCTACCCTGAAAATTTCAAGTTTCTAGGACATTCCGTTCGAGAGTTATCGTGTATACGGCCGGACGGACGGACAGACTCGAATTTTCCGACGGATTCGTCATCAGTGAGTCGAACATATTCGTTTGAGACCATTTTCTGCTCAAAATTCGAAAAAATACAGACATCGTGACGAAATGATTATAGCCCTCGTGTAAGTAGTACGAGCGCTCAAAAATAGGTCCGATTTAGCGATTTTATTAAACTAAACTAAATAATTCGAAAAATAAAAAAAACCTGTAAAGTTTTTTTGCAGTTCAGATGATTAATTGTGCGGATGTAATGAGCAAAATGATTTTTCTGTTTTGTGTACTTGATTAGAATTTCAGCACAAAGGGAGCCTAGCTAGACTTCTGAAAATATCAAAATATCTTAATAAAAAAGTGAAAAAACATCAAGTTAGTGAAAGAGAAACATCAGAGCAAGATGATACACCCCAAGATCTGCTTAAAAATCTAATATAATTCAGCATAATGGGTACATCACAAGGAAGAGACCTATTCTTGAAAAAATTAATCGACTGCATTGAATGTTGTAGCTTTGAAATCGCATTAAGGGGCCATGACGGATAAAAACATAATGCCAATATTAGATTGGTAAGTTTTTTGATACTTCTCGATATCAAACTAAATGAATTATGAAATTCTGGGTTTGTATGGATATCTTTCAAAAAATTTCCTATAACCACTTTTGCAGAGGAAGGAAGGGTTTGCCATTAGACCTTCTGGTGCCTTCCGAACCGAAACAGTCAGGAGCCCCACTTCTTCAGGGGCCTTTTTTTTTCGGTTACTCATATATCCAAAATTCGTAAACCGAAAGTCAATTATTGTTGATATTATTATTCACCTGTATTTGGGGTCTAGGTTCCTGCATGATCTTCATAAATAACTAATTTTTAGGGGAAAGGATTAATTCATTCAATCGAAAAATAATTATAAGATCCCAAAAATACTTTCATCGTATCGTGAAATTCAAAGATTTTCATCCTTCCAACTCAAAATTTTCGTGGTATGTATTCAATTCAAATACGACCATACTGCTCTGTAGAAATTTACACTTACAAAAAGACATAAGACAAAGATACAGTTTCTACATCCGTAATCCAACAACCTTGATGCAACAAGATATGCATTATGAGCGCATTTACTCCTACAAATCCCGATGTGAAAGTATAAACAAAGTTAGATAGATCGAAGATCCAATTTTATCTCTTTCGTTGTAAATACCATGTAAAATTACAGCCATACCGAAGCAAGGGATTACAATACTCGCATCATCTCTACTCACGATGGGCGCTGATAAAGATCATGAAGAAAAAAAAACTATATTCATCCACGAAGTGTCCCATCTCACCTGTTACCATTTCTGGTATACTCCCTCGGCTCTCGGAGACGAAAGAAACGTTAATTATGAGTGTGATTACGGCTATTGAAATCCACAAGGATTTGGCAATGGGTCTATGAATTTGTACTCCGTGGTAGCGTAAGACAATATGAAGTTCACGGTAACTCCCTGGGTGTGGAGAATGGTATATATGGGTGAAAATTTGGTAAATGAGCCATTGTGATTTTGATCAGCCAGCAAGCAACATGTTTTCGAAACTGGTAAGTTGCGACTGCTTTGATCGTATATTTTTTTCGGTCGTGTTTACGTAGTGCTTGCGGGGATGCGCTTTTTTCGGAAGTTTCTAAGAATTGAGTGCTTATCGTGAAGGAATGTGACGAAGGATATGTAACCAGTGTTTTTTCATCTATATTTATATTATTCGATAAAAAATCCATATTTCTCGGAATTATCATTTAAATCACTAAATATGGAGCAATCACTTCAATGTCTTGTAGTTTGGGAGCTTCAGATTCTAATAAGTGTTCATTTGATTGTAAAGGTACTGCGAGTAATATGGGATAAAAAATCAATTGCAAAGAGGAGCTTGATTGCTGCTCAATCCTTAAAAGGAAATGCATGCAAAATTAGCAGAGAAAAATATGCCTCTGTTATCTTATCGTGTCAGCCACTGATATGCCCTTCATAAATTTCATATAAAATTGTTTTTTATTCAATGAATAATGTATAAGTATTTCGAAAAGGATTGAATTTCGTCGGTTATTGTAATGTGTTCCCCAAAATATATCTAATTCATCCAGAAAAACCGTTGAAATGTTGTATAAACATCCAGTGAAACGTACTCTAAAGACTGTATTCGAAATTTTTCGACAATATTTGAAAATATGATGGTACGTTTCTGAAAGACAAAAAACCTGAAGAACCACATTCACATTTTATTAACTCAGATTACTCTGTTAGTTATATATTTCGATTACATTCATTTCACTGAATTCAAAAAAATCTAGCTCAGTCGAATCCACCCAAACTCATATACATACATCATAATAAGAACTGAAAATGATTAATTTATTGTTAATGGCCAACAACTACCCGAATAATTTTTTTGGTATAATAAAATATTCGGTATGTTATTGACTTTACGGGATATTTATCGACACTTCCTATTTATTCAATAAATCATTTAAAATGTGGAAGATCACTAACATTAACTATACAGTAATTTGACAACCAATGATTCATACAGTTATCAGTTATTGTGGACAAAATATTTGTCCGTTATCTGATGTTATAACAAATAAGATGAAAAATTTTTTTTATAGTCGTTTGTTGATTTGAATATTTTTCAGATTTGTGAATTTGCCATTAATACGAATTGCCTGTTCAGTACAAGAAGTTCCCCTGAATTCGACATTTTTCCTTCGATAGATAATATCAATTTTTAGGAAGACTCGGGTCACCTAACACTTTGAATTAAAAAATCTTGAAAAAATTGCGTTATATGAACCTTTCAGGGCTAAAAATGAGGTATCAAATAAACAAATCGACATATAAAACCAAAAATTATGAACTCCCAATTTTTATCGAAATTCTTAATCTAACACATCGCATCGCAAAGCTCTACCGCCAATATTGCTTGAATTGTGAAATTATATTACATGTACCAAATCTTTTCTGCGAACTAGTTGATATATTTCTTGACTTGGTGATGAGGAAATTCGTGTAAAATTGGCATTTTTGATACTAGTATTTTATTTCAGGTAGTGGTAGCTTTGTACTTGGCTGTAGCTAACTCAGCCTACACCGGACCACTAGCTGGTGGACAATCAGCAGCCCAGTATCCAGCTGGAATAGACCCACAAGCTTGCCCAAACTACCCCATCTGCGAGAACCCATCCGTAGCAGTTAACCAAATTGCTGCCTCAGCCTACGCTTCCCCCTACCAAACATCCCAGTACAGCCAACCTCAGTATTCCCAAGCTCAATACAACCAACCTCAATACACTCAACCTCAGTATTCCCAATCTCAGTACAGCCAACCTCAATATGCTCAACCCCAATACAGCCAGCAGGTTCAATCCAGATACACGTCGAGTCCTGCACAGCAGTACAATTTAGGACAACCTGCTCCAGTTCAACTTCCACAAAGACAGTACAACCTCGCTCAACCACAATTCGCTCCAAACCAAGCTTATAAAAGTGACCAGTCTCAATATCCCTCACATTTACAAGCTGCTTTAGACAGGGGAGAGTACATTGGGGATGGTGATTACCACGGTGAAGGTCTCGCTGAATCTGGAGCTCAAGCACAAGGTGGGTTCAATGAAAGGGATTTTTGGATAATTTGCCACTATAAACGAATGGAAGGTGTGAATGTGATGATTGTGTTAATTCGAAGAGAGAAGGAAGTCTAGAAGGATCCTTGATAATTTTGAGACCGTGCTATGAATTCAATTATTGAATAAGTGTTTCGAATTTGTAATTTCCTCGAAAAAAAATTATCGAGACATAAAGTTATACGCACAATTCAGTTTTTGCAATCAAACATCGGATTGTTCAATTCACCAAGTTATCTAATGGAATGAACGATTTAGAAACAAAAAACAACCTCCTATCGATCGTACTTGAACCTAAGACACGTAACGAGTTCACATTCTAAATAATCGTTTCGTCTGACCACAAACATGAAAAAACGGTAAATGTTTGAATTTCCCAACTATTCGATCCAAATCAAGAACCGAGCGCATATTTATTGCGAAATAACTATTTCTTCAAAAAAACTTCGAATATTTTTCAGAAAAACTAGTTAATTTGATAGCATTTCGAATAATCCACTTGCAAACTCATAATGAAGTGGAACAAGTACAAGAAAACTGAATCCGAGAAGATAATTCCAGGTCAACATTCATTGTAATTTTCAGAAAGAAATAATTGATTTTCTAATCACTTATCCTATATTACCCTTTTTCTTTCAGGACCAGCTGTCCAAGCATACAATCCAGCAGCTTACCAACAAGCTTATTCCCAACAAATACCACAACAGCAATACCAAGCAGCTGCCCAGCCTGCAGCATATCATGGAGCTCAACCAGCGCAACTTCCTGCGGGTTTGGCTCCTGGAGCTTGCCCGAACTACCCCTTCTGCCAGCAATAGGCTGAAAGAAGACTGCTTACTTTGTTGAAATATTTAGTTGTTTAAGCTGTGAATACCTCTGTATAATTTATTTCATTAAAAAAATCAATTCAATTTTTTTTTCATAAATACGTGTATCAATAGTTCACCACACAATTTGAGTATTTATTTTGTTTTAGGTTATTCAACGAAAAAAATTTTTTTTCTACGGAGGGTTTTATTTGTACAAAAGACTAAAATGTAAGTTCCACGAAAATATTATAGTAGTTCACATCCTGGAATCACTTTTTAGTGGAATATTAAATATTGAATATTACCCAACCAACCACGATGAATGAGCCTAGAAATACTCAACTAACTAATTCGGCATTGTTATAAAAATATAGTAGAGTAGATACAAATAATAGAATTTCCATATGAGAATATTTGAATATTGTTAAAATAATTGGATGTAGGTACACTTGTCGGAAATGCAATGATGGTGTCGTTTCAAATACGCCGATAAGAATTCAAGGTACAAGCTAATTTAAACCAGGTGTCCTTATTCCATACCCTTATGAACAATAATTCCTTATAATATGAATATGAAAGCACTGCCGTGAAGTCAGAAGCTTTTGATCGCTCGTTCATCCACCTTGTAGGTAGATTCGCATTTCCAGTTTCAAAAACCAATTATTGAAAACATTTTTTCCGGCTGTCAAAAAAAAGACAGCATCTCTTTGTCAATTATGCCGAATCAGCTGTTACAGGAATATAAGGTTTGTTTATTCAATTATTCGTTGGAATTTAAAATGGTTCTGGTCATACGATCTGGACAAAATGTAGCTTGAATATATCATTCTCCATTAAAATACAAAATTGCGTCACGATCGAATCCGTAGTTTTGAAATGATCGAGAAAACTGAATTTCAAACGACCAAATTTACGGAACTCTAAGTCTTATTTCGCTCATTGGTGAACGTGACCGCGACATTCGAGATCCAAACCTATCCTGAAAATTTCAAGTTCCTTGGCCTTTCCATTCGAAAGTTATAATTTTTTATGGTTTCTTTGGTTCTGGTCATGCGATCGGAACAAAATTCTGCATGTATTTTGAACACGAGTGCGAAATTTCATATCGATCCAATCAGCAGTTTTGAAGAAATCAGGAGAACAAAATTTCGAACGGTCATATTTACGGAATACCTGGTGGAATTCTGCCCATCAACGAACTTAACCGCGGCATTCGGGAACTGAACCCATACTGATAATTTCAAGACTCTAGGTTGTTCCGTTCGAGAGTTATCGTGCTTACGGCCGAACGGACGGACAGACTCAAATTTTCCGAAGCATTCGTCATCAGTGAGTCTTACCTTGATGATTGAGACCATTTTCAGCTCAAAATTAGAAAAATACAGACATCGTGACGAAAAGATATAGCCCTCGTGTAAGTAGAACGAGCACTCAAAAAGAGTTGAAAATATTCATCAGTTTGCCCAAATGTCTGAATTTTAGAATTTTGGACCGCAAAAGGATTAGGCTGAACTCACAGATGAAGTATTCAACTCCGGCCGTCCGTTAAAACAATAACTTCCGAAATAAAAGGCCTAAAATTTTGAAATTTTCGGAGGTAGGTACGAGGTCGAAATCCGCCGAAGGATATCGTTGATATACCCATTTTTTCTTCAATAATATTCCAGTCTCACTATACTTTTTTTTTTTTCATATTTCCAGAATTTTACATGAAATTTTTAAAAATCTGACATCTCGAATTTCAGATAATAATATCGTAAAATATACTGTTTCGAGATGAAAACTGGGTTAATACAATTAAATACATCACCTTTCGATCTCTTCATTTCAAAGCATTCCCCTGTGTTTTCGATCATTTGGAAGTACCTGGACAGGTGACCGCTCTGGCGTTGAATTTAACCAAGCGCGCAAAGGTCCTGGCTCCACTCAGTGCTTCAAAATTTCTTTCAAATCCTCTCTTGGATTTAATACATGTCTGTATTCGAATGAATACATGAATAAATAAAGGTTTCTTAAACATTTCTTTGAATCGTAAATAATAAATATGGCTAAAATAGTCCACTTTGTACGCTCCAGTAGTTAAGTAATTACTGAAGGAACCCCTAAATAACAGGGCAAATTGCCTCAATTAGTAGTCGTGACTAGATGTTTCCACGCCATTCTCCACTTACCAGAGTATTCCAGACCCTTCGAGATGCTCATCAAGCGGGGATATAAAGCGACGTCGGCCCGAGCGAGTTAAGACAGTATAAGACTTAATAGCGCGCGTGCAGATAAATGATTGAGTGTTGAAATAAATTAGTATTAGTGAACTGTAAATAAATTATTTTTAAAGAACTTGGACAATATTCATTACAGTATATTGATGAACCAAATGAGCTTTTCTAGGAATCAGCATTAATCTATCCACAAAACCAATCTCTGTTTTGCCTTTCAATCATTCTCCCAGTATACGTAACTCAATAAAGATAGTAGTGTAAGGTTAAAACTGATATAAAAATTGTCTGAAGAATTTGCAATGCATTGTACTCCCATTCCGTAATACATTTCGAGGTCACTAAAACCATTACATTGAAGGTGATGATGACTGTTCTGATTGTTCTCTGGGTTTCAATAGAAAATATTAAATCTCTCTTAATAGCAAGAAACCGAAACAATATTGTTTATTATTATTATTGTTTATTATTGTTTATATCCCGACTCTCCTAGGTCTCTGTGAGACCCCTCAGAAGCTCAGAGCTTCAGAAGCTCAGAGCTTGTGCGAGTTTGGAGACCCGGTTGTGTATCCATGGATACTCTAGAAAGTCCATTTAACAAATAGTAAATCCTAAATTTCGGAATAACAATAAATTCATAGTAAACTTTTGACAATATGAACAGCTTTATTTGACCTTAGCTTCGGAGATTCCTTCAGCCATTGACAATAAATAATCCTGAAGGTATAATTCAATATTGCGAAATGGCGAATGCGCCAGAGTTGATTTTTTTATATTTTTGGGGAACAATTTTTTACGCCTTGAATTCACGGAATAATAATATGTACCTGCATAACATCATTAACCTCTTATGGTAGGAAAGTCTGAAACCAACATTTCTGAAGTTGCGTCAACGAAAAAATTTGTGAAACTCGCACGATGGCATGACTTTTTACATGGAAAACTTTTTACATGGAAATAAATACCTTGGAAATCTTGGAATTACAATAGGCCTGGTTTCATGTTACTTGTAGCACCCTGTATAATTAACCTATTGGAAAATTTATAGTAAACCTAAATAAACTTCATTTATCTATAAGGGTCTCGTCTATACTCAAACGCCCTTCAAGGCATGTTACTTTCAGAAATTTTCTGAAAGTGGCCTCTTGGTGAGAAGGCCATTATTATTCCTCTGTTATTATGTTATTCTTATGTTATATTATTCTCATTATATGTATTTGTATATGCTGTAAATATTCGGATCGAAAAATTAGCTAAAACAATTGAGGCACTATCCAGTATTTCTGTATTAACATTTGAAGAGATTAGTAGTAGAAGATATGAAAATGATAGCACTTTAAACCAACACTTGGGTATAAACTGGTTAGTTCTATCTAACTATTAAAAGTCTTGGTTTGGTTCTATTTTCTCATTAATTCATTCGAAAATTTGTAAAGAGGGTGAAACAAACCAAAATATTTCAGTTCTTCCAGAATTATGAGACAAATCCAAGAATCCAGTGAAATATGTGGTGTCCCATTAAAAATAACGTATTTGTCGTCATTTCTGGCAAAACCGGAATTGTTGTTATAACGAAAATATAGGTAATGGTTTGATTTCTAAGAATCTTCAGTCCTGCAACTTTTGAGTTATGTAGATTCACTCTGTATACTAAATCAAATGATTTCCACTGAATATTTTGTGAAAATCAATAATCAATATAATCGTTTGATTATGGGTTTTCATTGAGTATCGATCATCTCTGATGATATTTGTAATTCAATATTCAAAATTGTTGATCTCGAACTGAAATCAGGTAAACGCTCTATGACGTGATAAATAATGCAACTATTTGAGTTGTTTCGGTTTCTACATGAGGACAATGTGGCAATAAAATATTATCATATAATATACATTCGATTCCCAAGCGACTTCAAAGAAAGAGTATAAAAATATTCACTCACGAAAAGAAAACTTTTCCACCTACATTTAATGCATAACGATTTCTCAACGCACCTATTCACAATCATTCGACTTGGTATTCATGGAACAAGTGAACCATAATATACACCTGAAAGGAACTAGAGAATTATTGAAAGGAATCTCAATGTGACCGAATAAACTCATTAGGTAATTAAATTTATTACTTAATTTTTTCAGGATATTTTAGGTTTGTAGAAAACCTTTCTACCTCAGAGAAATAAAAATTTCCATTTTTTGATTGGGCAGCGATAAAATTAACCCCTACGTTTATTGTTTGATATTGATCATAATTTTGAGGAGGGGTTTCGGTTCCATACAAATTTTTAATAACAAAACTTTTCGAAATTAAAGACCGAAGTACAAATTGCTCATTTTTGTATTGAGTAATTTAACTCCAAAAGGTTTGTTTCGGGTTATGGTCTGAATTCGAGTTATTTCCTCATTGCATTATCAGAATCTGCTTCGTTTTAATATTTGTAGAAACCTATAATTTCGTAAATTAGTTGAAGGTAGAATTGAGTCATTAGAAAGGTATCTCATGAATTATTCCCCAAAATCCCCATCGAAAAATTCTAACTTTTATTCCAATTATGAAAAAGTGTCACCAATACATCAGTCATTCAGATCTATAATCAAGCAGTATCAACCTTGATGACCCAAAAAATCTGAGGAATCTGCAAACTGGTAGCACCTATCGAACGAAAGTTATTTCAGATCAGGTTGTGAACTGCTGAACTGAACAGTATTCCAAGTTCTTGAAATGTGTCGCTTTGTTAAGGTCGCAGTCTCCAGAAGTGGAATAGGAAAGCCTCGCCTTCGATAGGTATTTCCACTTTTTATATCTATTATGTACCTACACTATTTTTTAAAATAGTTGATTGAATATTTGCCCTGACAATGAAGCTGGTTCAACCTTGGGATCAACGCGACAGAAAAGAAATACAATCCATCCACAATATCTTGAGAAGTCAGTGGCTGATCGTTAGGAAGGAATGAATTGCCGATGGTGATTAAATTAAGGTATGTATACTGTATAGCAGGTTTGCTTTCGGTATTGATAATAACGATGGATTGCGCTATAGTTTTTGTTATGTGTGAACAACTTGGTTCATCATTTCCAATAGTAAACCTTTGGACCCGTTCGAGGAACAAAATTCCTACCTTCCTGAATTTCTATACACTTCTAATAGTTGTAGAATCTAAAACTGAAAAAAAATCAGAGCAATTATAAGAGCTATAATTCCAGGGAAATTTATACAAAAATCAAATTATTAGGCAAAACAAATTTTTAACGGCCATATTCACGGAACCCCTAGTCTAATTTTGCTCTGATGAACGTGACCGCGACATTCGAGATCCACTCCTATCCTTAAAATTTTAAGTCCCTAGGCCTTTCCGTTCGAAATTTATAATTTTGTATGGTTCCTATAATTCTGATCATCCGATCTGGACAAAATCTCATATTAAATTATTTAAATTAGCTTGAACACGTCATTTTCCATCTGAGTGCAAAATCTCATCTTGATCAAATCAGTAGTTTCGAAGTAATAAAGAGAACAAAAGTACGAAAGGCCATATTTACGGAACTCCTGGTGGGATTCTGTACATCAACGAATTCAACCGCCACATCGGGAACTGAACCCACACTGAAAATTTCAAGTCGCTAGGTCGTTCCGTTCTAGCATTATCGTGCTTACAGCCGGCCGGACGGAAATAATGGAATTTTCCGAGGGATTCGCCATCAGTGAGACGAATTTTCGGCTCAAAATTCGAAAAATACAGACATCGTGAAGAAATTATATAGCCCTCGTGTACGTAGAACGAGCGCTCAAAAAGTGTTTTTTTCTGCGCTTGTATCTATGAACAAATAAGTTTATTATGCCCAAAATTCCTACCTCCCTATATTCCTAAACCTTCACAGAGTTGTAGGATTTAAAAATGGAAAAAATCGGCCCAGAGCTTTTCTTGGAAATTATAAGAGAGCTATAATTCCATGAAAATGTATACAAAAGTCAAATACATTCTTGAATTCTAAAGGCAAAAAATTGAAGGTTTAAATTCATTTTGTGGACTGTTTTACATAAATAATAAATATACTGAGCGCGTAACCATTTCATTTCCCCCTCTGAGAAAAAATATATTTTTCAGGCAAAAGGAACCAATTTTTTTTTTTGATAATTGTGATATTTTATATATTTTTTTGCGTTTTATTTTATGAAAAAAACCGTTATCATTATGCCCGAATGTATGTAATTTCCGAATTTTCAGCCGGGAATAGGCTCGAACAATCAGGTTGGACTCACATATGAAGAATTCGGGGTCAAATTCAACACAGTTCATCCGTAAACAAGATAACTTTTGAAGGGATGCCCTTGAATTCTGAAATTGTCCGGTTACTCTCGAGGTCTGAATGCGCCGGTTGAAATGGGCAGGAACAAACGCGCAAAAGCTCCTGACTTTACGTCAGTGGTCTTCCCGAATTATTATGTTGGAATTTTAAATCTACATATCTTTTCGTCCAAATGTTGACGGATGTGACGGAATGGCTACAACAAGAAAGCCAGCTTTGAAGATGATCCTGGGTGCTACGGCCCAGATGATCTGCAAGAGGCAGCGTATAATAAAAACTCATTTTTGAATCACCAAAATTCCGTTATTTTTTTTCTAGAAGCGCATATTATTTTATCGTAAAAAGTGAAAATTAATTGGAAATGGTCTTTTTCAATCCATTCTAACTTAGTGTAATCGCCTGAAACAACGGAACGGCGTAATGAAACATTTTTTGAAGCTTGGAAAATCTGTCAAGGATTAGGAAAGGATTAGGAAATCTATTAAGTATTGAAATAAAATGATGAAAAGCACTGCCATGAAGTCAGGAGCTTTTTAGCGCTCGTTCACCCACCTTGTTGGTGTATTCGCATTCTCCAGTTTCAGAAATCAATTGAAGAAATTTTGACAGCTGTCGAAAAAAATGTCAAATATAGGCGAAAATCCAGACTTCACGTCAGTGCTTTAGGTGACCAATTTTGTTTTCGATAATTCGCTAGTATTTTCTACAGTATCTATGGTCTAGGTCATGCGATCTGGACAAAATTCCCCACGTAATTTGAATACATTATTCTTCATCTATATGAAAAATTTCATTTCAATCCAATGAGTAGTTTCGAAATTATCAGGATAAAAATATTTTGAACGGCCATTTTTACGGCACCTCTAGTCTAATTTTGCTCATTGATGAACGTGAACGCGAATTATGCGATCCGAACCTACCCTGAAAATTTCAAGACCCTAGGCCTTTCCGTTCGAAAGTTATAATTTTCAATGGTTCTGGTCATGCGATCTGACAAAAATGCAACTTGAATATATTATTCTCCATCAAAATAAAAAATTTCGCCAAGATCGAATTCGTGGTTTTGAAATTATCAAGAAAACTAAATTCAAACGACCATATTTACGGAGCCCCTATTCTAATCTTGCTCATTGATAAACGTGACCGTGACATTCGAGATCCACACTTTTCCTGGAAATTTCAGGTCCCTAGGCCTTTTCATTACAAAGTTATATTTTTCTATGGTTTCTATGGTTCTGGTCATGTGATCTAGACAAAATTGCAAGTAGCACGAACATTCTCCATCTGAGTGCAAAATTTCAACGCGATCGAATATGTAGTTTCGGAGTTATCAGAAAAACAAAATTTCGAACGTCCATCTTTACGGAACCCCTGGTAGAATTCTGCCCATTAACGAACTCAACGGCATTTGGGAACTGAACCCACACTGAAATTTTCAAGTCTCTAGGAAGTTCCGTTCGAGAGTTATCGTGTATACGGCCGGACGGAAAGACTCGAATTTTTCGACGGATTTGTCATCAGTGAGTCGAACATTGTCCATTGATACCATTTTCGGCTCAAAATTCGAAGAATACAGACATCGTGACGAAATTATATAGTCCTGGTGTAAGTAGTACGAGCGCTCAATAATGACCTCACTTCTGAGAATACTTTCTCCAAGAAATACAAATTTTCCCAAATTATGGAAATATCAGAAATTTTCGGAATTTCATCACACGTGGCAACGTTGTGATTTTTTCAGAAAAAGATTTCTGTCTTGTTCATGAGATCAAGCAAGCACTATTCGAACATTTTCGATAACGGAACAAATTGAAAAATTAAAAAATTACGAAAAGCACCGCCGTGAAGGCAGGAGCTTTTGAGCGCTCGTACATGCACCTTGTAGGTGGATTGGCATTTTCCAGTTTTAGAAATCAATTGAAGGAATTTTCGACAGCTGTCAAAAATATTCTGAAACTTAGGCGAAACACCAGACTTCATGTCAGTGCTTCAGCTGATCAATTTTTTTTCAATAATTCGCTAGAATTTTCTACGGTGTCTATGGTCTTGGTGATGCGATCTGGACAAAATTTTGCACGTAGTTTTAATACATTATTCCTCAGCTAGGTGCAAAATTTCATTCTAATCCGATCAGTAGTTTCGAAACTATCAGGAAAAAAATATTTTGAACGGCCATATTTACGGAACCCCTAGTCAAATTTTGCTCACTGATGAACGTGACTGCGATATTCGCGATTCAAACCCACCCTGAAAATTTCAAGTTCCTAGGCCTTTCCGTTCAGAAGTTACAATTTTCTATAGTTTCTATGATTCTGGTCATGTGATCTGGAGAAATGTAGCTTGAATATATCATTCTCCATTTAAATACAAAATTTTGTGACGATAGAATCTGTAGTTTTGAAAAGAAGAAAACTAAATTTCAAACGACCATATTTACGGAACCCCTAGAATAATTTTGCTGATAGATGAACGTCATCACGAACTCAACCGAGGCATTTGGGATCTGAACCTACACTGAAAATTTCAAGTCTCTAGGTTGATCCGTTCGAGAGTTATCGTGCTTACGGACGGACAGCCGGACGGACAGACTCAAATTTTCCGAGGAATTCGTGATCAGTGAGTCGAACATAGTCGATTGACACCATTTTCGGCTCAAAATTCGAAAAATACAGACATCGTGACGAAATGATATAGCCCTCGTGTAAGTAGTACGAGCGCTCAAAAAAAAATTAATAGTAAAAGTCAGCTTCCCTCAGTTCTAGTTTCACGTATTTCAATTGGCCTTATTGAGGCGCAGTGGACCTACCTAACAAATTTCAGATTGATTGCTCGAAAATTGCAATTACAACAAATGTACCGGAAAATTGTGAAAAACAGTTTTCTCGATTCGATTCGATTTCGCAATTTCAAAAGGCGTTTCGCGTATACGTACCAAATTTGAGTTAGATATCTTCAAAATAGCGAGCTATATCGTGTCCAGAACAAAATTTTCCCTAAGTAGGGTATAAAGCTCCGCTAGGAGCTGATAGCTGATGCTTTTGTGACATAGAGGGTTTCTAAGAACTTTCGGATAGGCACCGCATCCTAACACTCCTAACAGGTGCTTATTGTATATTAGAATATCAGGAAACATCCAAATCTACATACATCACATTTCAAACTGCACTACATTCCAACCACTACAATGGTGAACTACGACAATTCGAATTCCTCCGATCTCACGCACCTATTCCATTGGCGTAGCAAAAATTCTCGCAAACCTTGGTCGCCATTCGGAAGTAGAGCTAAAGGACAATCGCGAAATGAACGCAAATTCTTATCAATATTTCGTCATATATCTCCTATTAAAATCACCCCGTGTATGAAACCGAGCGAACGCACCTGCTTCGAATTCAAGGATCATACCCTGGAACTAATTAATCCAATATTTTATTCCATATATGTGTGGGATAGGTTTAAAAATATTGTAACTGTTGCATTTCTTTACGGAACGGGTAATGAGGGCGTGGTGAATGTATATATAGGACACGAAATGGATTATCTGTCACAAAGCGACACATCTCTTAAGACAACATGTTTGTAAAACTGGTAAGTAGTGCCGATAGTGGATTGCAGTGATAACGAAAGGATTACTCAGTGATTTCGTGTGGTGTTCTGTGTTCCCTGTTCCGGTTAATCGAAAAAGCCCGGGAAATTCGGTCTAGCAGTTTGGATCATCACTACCACCAAAACCGAAATTTTTCCATAGTGTACACAATTTCATATCTTCATCTACCAAACGCGGCTGTATCAAATAAAGAAAACCATCCAATAGTTTATATTTCATCTTTGCCATTCTCGTATTTCCAGGTAGTATTAGCTTCGGCGGTGGCTTATGCCTCAGCAGTATGGAATGGACCCCTCGCAGGTGGTGTACCAGCTCACCAGTACCCAGCTGGTGTGAGTCCACAAGCCTGTCCCAACTTCCCAAACTGCGCGAACCCCGCAGTGGCAGCCAATCCTAATGCACCTGCACCAAACCAAGCCTGGGGTCAACCCCAACCATCGTGGAACCAAGGAAACCAGTGGAACCAAGGTAACCAATGGAACGCTGCTCCTGTTCCACAATGGAACGGTGGTGCCCAAAATGCATTAGACAGAGGCGAATACACTGGAGATGGGGACTACCATGGCGAAGGACTTCGTGAAGCTGGTACTTACGGAAGAGTAGATGGTGAGATATTCATATATTCATACTTTATACCAGCTGAACAGAAACCTCAATGTTGTATCCTGAGGTAACTTATTCTAGTATTAGAAAAAGTGATATGTCAAATACCCACTCTTCGCCTTATAATAATAGAAAATCAAGATCCTCAGCATTAACTCTCCACAGCGGACTGTGGAAAAACAAAATTAAAAAGAAATACAATCTGGTGAATAGGGAGGACGTGCCAACGAGCTTAACCATTTTTTAAGAAACAAAACTCACGAACTATTGGAAGGCCTTGTGGTGAGAATAATCGATTGTGCAAGATCACAGCAGACGTTCCGAGTTTCATGGTTTTATGTTGGATAGTTTTTAAGAAATTCCTCGATTTTCAGTTCTTGAGCTGGAAGAAATAGGAACTGCTCTCTCCAATTTTCATGCATCGTTCCTAAATGCTCTAAATGATTGACAGCACGCTAACCTTTTTTTCATTCAAAAGTTCATTACTTCCCTATAACCTTGTTTCCTTTGAAGGTTTCAGGGAATATCGCATGAAAAAAATAATTGGTGCTTATTTTCCAAAAAAGATACATATTCGAAATTCTATAGACTATTGGCATCAAAGCTTGACAGTGGAGACTATTCGATTGTCTACCATCATACCTATCGAATTTCATTATTTTATTTTGTTAAGTTTTCCGAAAAAAAATTATTATCGAATCTCTGCATTTTCCTATCCAATTTCCTGGTAAGGTTCCTCGTGCTAAAGGGATAAATGTCGGAAAGCAACTTATTTTTGAGCGCTCGTACTACTTACACGAGGGCTATATCATTTCGTCACGATGTCTGTATTTTTCGAATTTTGAGCCGAAAATAGTCTCAATCGACTATATTCCACTCACTGATGACGAATCCGTCGGAAAATTCGAGTCTGTCCGTCCGGCCGTAAGCACGATAACTCTCGAACGGATCAACCTAGAGACTTGAAATTTTCAGTGTAGGTTCAGATCCCAAATGCCTCGGTTGAGTTCGTTAATGGGCAGAATTCCATCAGGGGTTCCGTAAATATGACCGTTCAAAGTTTTGTTCCCCTGATTACTTAAAAACTACAGATTTGATCGAGATGAAATTGTGCACTCAAATGGAAAATGAGGTGTTCAAGCTACATGTGAAATTTTGTCCAGATCGCATGACCAGAACCATAGAAACCATAGAAAATTGTAACTTTTGAACGGAAACGCCTAGGGACTTGAAATTTTCAGGATAGGTGTGGATCTGAAATGTCGCGTTCGCGTTTAACAATGAGCAGAATTATACTAGGGGTTCCGTAAATACGGTCGTTTGAAATTTTGTTTTCTCGATAATTTCGAAACTACGGATTCGATCGAGATGAAATTTTGTATTTTAATCGAGAATGATATATTAAAGCAATATTTTGTCCAAATCGCATGACCAGAACCATAGAAACCATAGAAAATTGTAACTTTTGAACGGAAAGGCCTAGGATTTTGAAATTTTCAGGGTGGGTTTGGATCGCGAATATCGCGGTCACGTTCATCAATGAGCAAAATCAGACAAGGGGTTCCGTATATATGGCCGTTCAAACTATTTTTTTCCTGATAGTTTCGAAACTACTGATCGGATTGGAATGAAATTTTGCACCTAGCTGAGGAATAATGTTTTCAAACTACAAAATTTTGTCCAGACCGCATCAACAAGACCATAGATAACGTAGAAAATTCTAGCGAATTATCGAAAAAAAATTGATCAGCTGAAGCACTGACATGAAGTCTGGAGTTTCGCCTAAGTTTCAGAATTTTTTTTGACAGCTGTCGAAAATTCCTCCAATTGATTTCTAAAACTGGAAAATGCGAATCCACCTACAAGGTGCATGTACGAGCGCTCAAAAGCTCCTGCCTTCACGGCAGTGCTTTTCGTAATTTTTGTAACGAATTTCATGCAAACAGGTTCTATAGTTTGCTAGAAAAGCTGCATATAGAAGACGGACGGACGAATTTTTTCATTTGGATGTTTTGATTGTCCCCTTCCCAAAATGTAAACTATTAAAATTCCAGAGACAGATTTTTTTTCTCGATACCAAAAATTTATCAGGGAAAACAATGCGGCTTTTCGCTATTGGGTTTAAGTCAGGTTCAGAAAGACATAAAGTTTTGAGGGAAACATTATATGTATATATTATAATCTATTCACTCTTTATTATCCACGAACGAGGAAAATGTTTTTGGTTCGATAATTGAAAATTTTTGAAAGCACTGCGCTTTTGAGCGCTCGTTCATCCACCTTGTAGGTTGATTCGCATTATCCCGTTTCAGAAACGAAGAACAGACAGCTGTCGAGAAAATGACAGCAGCTCTTTGTCAATTATGCCGAATCAGCTGTTACAGAAATATAAGGAATTTTTATTCAATCATTCGTTGGAATTTAAAATGGTTTTGGTTATGCCATCTGAGAAAAATGTTGCTTGAATATATCACTCCATTAAAATACAAAATTTCGTCACTATCGAATCCGTAGTTTTGAAATTATCACGAAAACTAAATCTCAATATGAAACGACCATATTAACGGAACCCCTGGTCGAATTTAGCCCAATAACGAACTCAACCGCGGCATTCGAGATTCGAACCTACCCTGAAAATTTCAAGTTTCTAGGACGTCCCGTTCGAAAGTTATCGTGCACACAGATGGAAGGACAGACTTGAATCAGTTTGAATACATTATTATTCATCTATGTGCACAATTTCATTCCAATCCAATCAGTAGCTTCGAAATTATCAGGAAAAAAATATTTTGAACGGCCATATTTAAGGAACTCCTAGTCTAATTTTGCTCTTTGATGGTTCTGGTCATGCGATCTAGACAAAATTTTGCTTATAGCTTGAATACGTCATTTTCCATCTGAGTGCAGAATTTCAATGGAATCAGTAGACCATATTTACGGAACCCTTGGTCGAATTTTGCCCAATGACAAACTTAACCGTGGCATTCGAGATTCGAACCTACCCTGAAAATTTCAAGTTTCTAGGTCGTTCCGTTCGAGAGTTATCGTGTATACGGCTGGACGGACGGACAGATTCGAATTCTTCGACGGATTCGTCATCAGTATCATGTCGTCACGATGTTTGTATTTTTCGAATTTTAAGCCGAAAATGGTCTCAATCGATAGAGTTCGACTCACTGATGCCGAATCCGTCAGAAAATTCGAGTCTGTCCGTCCAGCCGTCCGTCCGTAAGCACGATAACTCTCGAACGGAACAACCTAGAGACTTGAAATTTAGTTTAGGTTCAGTTCCCGAATGCCTCGGTTGAGTTCGTTAATGGGCCAAATTCCACCAGGGGTTCCGTAAATATGGCCGTTCAAAAATGTTGTTCTCCTGATTACTTGTAAAATACAAAATTTTATCGAGATGAAATTTTGCACTCAAATGGAGAATGAGGTGTTCAAGCTACATATGAAATGTTGTCCAGATTGCATCACCAGAACCATAGAAACCATAGAAAATTGTAACTTCTGAATGGAAACACCTAGGATAGGATGGGTGTGGATCTCGAATGTGGTGATGACGTTCATTTATGAGCAAAATTATACTAGGGGTCCCGTAAATACGATCGTTTGAAATTTTGTTTTCTCGATAATTTCGAAACTACGGATTCGATCGAGATGAAATTCTGTATTTTAATCGAGAATGATATATTAAAGCAACATTTTGTCCAGATCGCATGACCAGAACCATAGAAACCATAGAAAATTATATCTTCCGAAGGGAAAGGCCTAGGAACTTAAAATTTTTAGGGTAGGTTTGGATCGCGAATATCGCGGCCACGTTCATCAATGAGCGAAATTAGACTAGGGGTTCCGTAAATATGGCCGTTCAAAAAAATTTTTCCAGATAATTTCGAAATTACTGATTGGCTTAGAATGACATTCTTCACCTAGCTGAAGAATAATGTATTTAAACTACGTGCGAAATTTTGTCCAGATCGCATCACCAAGACTATAGATACCGTAGAAAATTCCAGCGAATTATCGCGAATTATCACTGAAGCTGAAGCACTGACATGAAGTCTGGAGTTTCGCCTAAGTTTGAGATTTTTTTTGACAGCTGTCGAAAATTCCTTCGATTGATTTTCAAAACTGGAAAATGCGAATCTACCTACAAGGTGGATGTACGAGCGCTCAAAAGCTCCTACCTTCACGGCAGTGCTTTTCGTAATTTTTCTCTATATAGTGGTATCACAGCTTTTACTTCCTCTATCAATCCGTAATGTACGGAATCCTTGGAGAAAGCACAATTCAAACGATAAATAACTCTAATATTTTAAGATAAGGTCAATTTTCTTGCGAACAGCTATACCCTATCATCATCATATCATATCTTGAAACATGAGATAGCTTGCAAAGATTGAAGCTTAAAGAAGAGATATTATCAAGTTGGCCGGACATCAACAAAAAGGAACCATGATTTTCTTTTCATCTCTCCATGACCTGGAACCCTTGGCAAAGTCTCGTTGCTGAGCTTGTTATGTTCGTTTAGCTTAGATTGCAATTTATCTCTATAATCTTCGTAAAAAATTTGAAAAACTTCGATACAGTGTAGAGCATTGCTGCTTCATATGATTCGTTAGGCTCATCGGGATCAAAATTCTTGATATTCACCTGTAAATTTCGGCTATACACGTGCCATTCGTATACCATACATGAAGTATGAAGCGTATGGTCATCATCGCAGTATAATCCCTATTTACAATGTCTATTCTTGCGACTGATATCACTGTTTTTCCAGGTCCTGAAACTTGGACCAACCCACAACAACAAAACCAATGGAACCAAGGAGGACAGTGGAACCCACAGCCAGCTGCACACGCAATTCCCGCTCAAATTCCTGCTGGAGTCGATCCAGGAGCATGCCCCAACTATCCTTTCTGCCACTAGTTCAATCGAAATTCGCCAACACTGCCATTGTTCGAGAATGGACTATTCCAAAAGTTAGACACCAGTTGACAACATCGCGTGTAGTTTAGTATTGTTATTATTGAAATCAAATTGTCAATACTCGAAAAAGCTGCGTTTTGAATATTTTTGTAAGATAAATGTATAGAATTCTTTTTTCGAAATAAAATAATTTAAGATAAAAAGATAGTTATTATACAAGGTTCCAGGGAAAGTCGGACTGGATATTGAAGGACGTTATTATTCAGATTATTTCTGATGGATTTGGTTCTATAATATGGTGTCCGAAACTTAACCGTGATGGAGATATTGAGTTTTGAATTTTTTTTGAGAAATCCTCTTTTTTTAGGCTTTTTTATCGATTATTTTCGGGTTGGAGCCGTTTTTTTAATGTAGATAGTTAGAGGGCATGTCAATTAATAAGAATGATCAACAGAAACAGAACCTACTACTAACAGCTCAATAAGACTGCTCGACAAAGGTTAGAATTGAAGAATTGTCACTAAATGTTTTCAAATTTGAAGTGCTTTTTTTGAAAAAAACTTCATGGAACTTATTCTGCAGAAAAGTTTGAAAACTTCTACGTCTATTCAGCTTTTCAAACAGGTATAACACTTGCTATTAAATAGGCAAAACATAGACCAAATGACAGTTAAGGTAAAAGCGGCGACCATGTAGAACATGAATTATCAAAATATTGCTCTGTTTTTCTTTGTTTTATTTACGTATTTTAGCTATTTTTTGTGCTCGGGAGACAAAGTCATACATTCTCATGTATGTCATTTTAATTCTTGGCGTATAGTCTGCTCATGCGATTCTTTTGTGGTAGATGTGTTATCCGTGATTTTCTGCAAAAACTCGACTTGGCTTGGATTTTTGGACTGTTGCATCTTCTTACTATGTGACGTGGCTTGTGATTGGAATTGGATTTATTGTGAACATGGCAACATTTACTAACGATGGATATGCTAACATCCTAATGTGTTATGGATTTTCCGAAGGAATGTAGTGACGGGCACGCAATAAATACTTGCGACGGTATCCTTCTCGTCGAGTATCTGATATTGGCGTTTTTGACAGAGTTTATCGAAGACTACTAGAAACTGGGTCTGTTCTAGAACGATGGACCGACATGAGAATACCTCGTATTCTTGATGACGACGACGTCGACGAAGCAAATGAAATACTTTAAAACCGACCCAACAACGTCAACAAAAGATGTTATCGCTTGACGGATTGGTATTCCCCAGTGGAAAGTCTGGTTCGTAATGCACACTCCTGGGCAATACCCTTACCATTACACGCCAGTGCTAGTAACAGAAGAAGGGGATCCATTGGGGCGACTAGACTTCTGGAGATTTATGCTCAATGCAGATATTGAAGATCCGGTCTTTTTTTCGTGTGGACAGATGAGTCGAACTTTGGTTCTGACTGTTGTTGAGCAGTTTTATTGAGCTGTTAGTAGAAGGTTAAGTTTTTTTGATCATTTTTATTAATTCGCATGCCCTCCAACTGGATACATCAAAGAAACTGCTCCTAGGAGATCCAATCCGAAAAAAAATGATAAAAAAGCCAAAAAATAAAGGATTCTTTTAAAAATCTTCAAAACTCAATATCTCTATAATGTTTAAGTTACGGACACCATATTATAGAACCAAATCCATCAGAAATGACCTGAGTGATCGAGATCATTGGCTGAATCCCCAAAATTCGGGATTAAGGTGGAATTTGCTAGCATTTTGCTCCATTGTGCGAGGCAGACCTACGAACACTGCTCGAGCTAAGGGTGGTAATATCTAACGATTCCTCTTGAATCGCGCTTCAATTCACTTAAGAATATTGATTTAGACACAAGACTTGTTCTACCAGATGTGGTGTTCGATAGAGTATGGCACGAAGGATTATGGCCTTATGATGAAATTAGCAGGACACTCGCTCAAGCTGTACAGAATAATACGAAATTATTAGAAAGACAGGAACGATTACGTTGAATTGCTAGATGACAAACACTCCATCCAGTATCAGATACTTGAAAGCGTGGGTGCTCCATATGGATCTGTCTTAGGCCCTCCGCCGTATAACATATATATTTATAATGTAGGATTCGGATTCCATTTGTAGAAAATATATATAGGAATTGTCGAGGGATAAATATCTGACCCGAATGTTGTACACCATAAATCCTTTTTGATAAATAAATCCTCTTAAATCATCATAACTCACCATTGATTACGATAAATCACCAATAAATCCTTGTAAATCACGGTAAATCCTCATAAATCACCATAAATCCTTATAAATCACCATAAATCCTCATAAATCCCCGTAAATTCCCCATAAATCATCGTAAATCCTTATAAATCCTCTCGAAACAAACTGAAAAATTTTTACTTCAATTATAATTATCATTAATATTCACCTGTTAATCTAATTGAAGATGTCAGGCGGGTGTTCATAATAGTAATTTTAGTTTTAAAAAAAAAATGTATTAGGTCATGAACATAACAAATCGACTTGAACGTATATTAAATACATACAAGGATAAACTAATTAATTATAATTCACGAAGTTTGCTTCTTATTAAAGCTATATTAATCATAACTAATAAGTTTTCATCAATGTTGTAAATATGCGATTCATTGTCTTTCATCGGTATAGGCCCAAAGAAGACATATTGAGTTTCTACATTTCATGTGTCTTGTTTCACAGGCCAATTTCGCATTTTTTCCGTTTGTTTTGTCTCAAAAATTTCATCTCAATTATTGGATTATCGACAGTATCATTAACAGTTCTGACAAATTTGCCGACAAACCATTCTTCGTCATAATAAACGTACACCATAAATCACCAGATATTTACCCAGCACAGCACAGAAATTATTTACCTCTATTGGAATTAACAATGATGAAATGTGATGAATGAAATTTTTTTTCTCAATTGCCTCTTCATTCCCTTCAAGTTGCATATCAACATCATAGTTGGAAAAAGTTTCTGTGTCTGTACTGTCATCATATTTAACTATTGTATTATCAGCAGAACTATCCGATGGAATTGCAATTTTATTAGTTGGCCCTTTTTTGTTCTTTGTTTTGAAGGTTAATTTTCTTTGACTTTCAATGAGTGCACCGGTCTTTTGGCTCCGTTTTGTAGTTTTTGTGACAAATCTTCTTAATTTGTCTGTACTTACTCAATTCTTAGTTTCCTCCAGAAGCCAGCAGAGAGAAGACTTTCTGATGATTTTTGATTTGTTACCAGCAGAGACTCGGACATATGGACCTTCTTCAATTGTTTCGTCCACTAATTTGTGGTCATAGTTTCTCATAATCAAGTTATCGATAACTCCGGCATGGGATATATCGCATAAATCTCTATACAAGTTACTGCTTGGATCGTTTAAGTCATTACAATCGATTTCTTCATTTTCAATTGGTAGTGATGTGAAATGTCGGAATTGATTAGACGGACTATGGCCCGAATTATCCCTAGAGTTATCACTCTTTGTGTCAATCAGATTGTCGTTTATTCGTACATCTTCATCTTCTAGACTTTCGTCTTTTACGATCTCTCTTATGAGTGGAATCGTAGTATAAAATAAAGTGTTCTCTTCGACAGAAATGCCGAGTTCACGCGTATGCATGAGTGCATCTTGCAATGCATTCTCTACTACGTCGGCTATCATAGTATCTGTAAAATTTTTCAAATCTAATTGGGAGCGACTTCGTTTCAATACTAATTTTTTCTCGTCTTCATTGGAAACACAATGACATTTTTCAGATCGTGCATAATGTTATTCACTGTCCTTATTCTATCTAAACGTCCTATAATATTTTTTACACTGAAATTAACAACCGTCGAATATGTTGAGGTCATGCGTCTCAAAGTTCTAAACGTCTGGCTTCCAAAAAGAACGGCCAAAAACATTTCGTTCGACATAACTGGATTATTACGGATATTCCTGATAATATCTATTAGTGAATGTGCATTCAATTCAACACAAATATAGCAGTTCGATGAAATGAAATGCTCTCCGATTTTGTATCCGTTTTGTGTGAGCCACTGGCGCCAAATTCTAAGAAAAAAATTTTAGAAATGCACTGCCGTGAAGTCAGGACCGTCAGGAGCTTTTGAGCGCTCGTTCATCCACCTTGTAGGTAGATTCGCATTCTCCAGTTTTAGAAACCAATTGGAAAGATTTTGACAGCTGTCAAAGAAAACTTCGAACTAAGGCGAAACTCCAGACTTCACTTAAGTGTTTAAGGTGATTTTTTTCGATGATTCGCTAGAATTTTTTACGGTATCTATGGTCTTGGTAATGCGATCTAGACAAAATTCCGCACGTAGTTTGAATGCATTTTTCTTCATCTGTGTGCAAACTTTCATTCCAATTCAATGGGTAGTCTCGAAATTATCAGGAAAAAATAGTTTGAACGGCTATATTTACGGAACCCCAAGTCTAATTTTGCTCATTGATGAACTTAACCGCGAAATTCGCGATCCGAACCTATCCTGAAAATTTTGAGTCCCTAGGCCTTTCCGTTCGAAAGTTATGATTTTTTATGGTTTCTATGGTTCTGATCATGCAATCTGGAAAAAATATAGCTCGAATATATCATTCTCAATTAAAATACAAAATTTCGTCACGATCAAATCCATAGTTTTGAAATTATCAAGAAAACTGAACTTGAAACGGCCATATTCACGGAATTCCTAGACTAATTTTGCTCATTGATGAACGTGACCGCAACATTCGAGATCCAAACCTATCCTGAAAATTTCAAGTCCCTAGGGCTTTCCATTACAAAGTAATGATTTTTTATCGTTTCTATGGTTCTGGTCATGCGTGCTAGACAAATTTTTGAATGTAGCTTGAACACGTAATTCTCCATCTGAGTGCAAAATTTCACTTCGATCGAATCAGTAGTTTCGAAGTAATCATAAAAACAAAATTTCCAGCGGCTATATATACGGAACCCCTGGGCGAATTTTGCCCAATAACGAACTCAACCGCGGAATTTGAGATTCGAACTTACCCTGAAAATTCAAGTTTCTAGAACATTCCGATCGAGAGTTATCGTGTATACGGACGGACGGCCGGACGGACGTCTATGTTCAATTCTAGGTTATGATAACTGTTTGTTTTGCACATGCACCTCGCATAAACAGCTGATTTAAATCCTCGATAAATCATTGTAAATCACTGATACATCCTCGTAAATCCTCGAAAAATCACCATAAATCACGCAAATTCTCATTAAATCACCGTAAATCACCTTAAATCACCATAAATCCTCGTAAATATATGTAAATCCTCAGTAAACCACCATACATCCTCGGGGCTGTACACCATAAATCACCAGATATTTACCCCTCGGGAATTGTCGTGTATGGTACGGTTCAGACCGCATAATTCGTCTAGTGTGGTACGTTCAATACGGAAATTGACGGAAGAATAAAAACCTTTCGGGCTACAGAGTAAGGGGATGTTTTTCAAAACTTATTGCGGAGTTTTCTTGGGGTTATAAACATTAATCGACTGTGCGCCGCTCCAATCCAGTGTGAATAAAGCTTAATCAGACCGAAACTTTGGAACGCAGAACTTACATAGACATAGCCGGAATAACTTTGTGTTTTTTCAGATTTGGTTTTTTGAAATTTACTAGGCGATTAAAATACTTTTTGCTGCAGTTCATAACTCTTTGAATTACGTATATATAAGACATTTCAAAGTTGTTCTTTCAGTATATTATTAGGTATATATGCCTAGAGCGGGAAGAAGTGCAAATTTTATCAAGTTAGCGAATATAAAGTGAATTCGGTCCCATTATCAAATCACTAACCTCACTTTGCGACATTTTAACATAGTTCATTTGGATGAATTCACTTATCTATAATTAAAATAAATAATTCACCCCACTATTTTTCATTTTCATATCAATGCAGTTTACACAGAAAAAACAAACACATTCGAATCTTGCAAAGACTTTATCAGCATATAAGCCAGAATCCTTATAGGACCAATCCGGTTCAAAACAATATACCTACCTACCTATAAAAAACTGAAAAATTATAAATGGGTTTCGGGTGATTTTTTAAAAATATACTGGTAAGTGAAAAATAGTTCCAACCTATAAAAATCAAATGAACATGTTTAGTCTTTATTCTTTCATAGAGGGAGCAGAGACAAAAGGACCTAAGATAGACCACTTGTTTTTACTTTTTGCTAAACTAGGAAAGACTAGATCCAAAAAGTGATCTTTGTTGGAAGACAGGAATCCTCTAATCTTCGGTTTGCAAAAAAAATTTGTCTTGAGAAAATCACTAATCCACTCATCGAAATGATATTAATTTTTGCTAATCTTATTTGAATTTGATGAATTTCGGATTCCAATATTAGGTGTAAATCAGTTTTCAATTCTGTAAATTCAACTGACACAATTATCTTCGCAGGCCAAATTTGTTAATAAAACCTATAAGTTAACCTAATTTCGAATTACCGCCAATTCTGAAATAACCGTCTAAATTTTACCGGTATGGTGTCTATTTCTGCTGTATTCGGGTGTGTGAACAGTCTACTTTTCCATCAATTCAAACAAATTAGTATTTCCAAAATGTCTCTTTCTTGTGAAATTAAGAATTCCTGCATCTTGAAATTCTCAAAAATTTTACCAGAAGCTACCACTCCAGTAAAAGGTTCCAAAAAAGCAGCAGGATTCGATCTGAAAAGTGCTGTGGAATGTGTTGTTCCACCTCGAGGAAAAACCCTAGTGGATACTGGCCTCGTAATCGAACTTCCTGAAGGATGTTATGGAAGAATAGCACCTAGATCTGGGCTAGCTGTTAAAAGCTTCATTGATGTGGGAGGTAATATAAGACATCAATCTCAATCATTTTGTATTTCGATTTTTCAAATTCCAATTCAGTAGTGTAATTCTAATCTCGACTTATCACTTAGCTGGTGTTGTTGATGAAGACTACCGAGGACATCTTAAAGTTGTCTTGTTCAATCATGGAGACGAACCATTTAAAGTAAATGTTGGTGATCGTATAGCTCAGCTTATTTGTGAGAGAATATATTACCCAGAGTTGCAAGAAGTAGAGAATAAGGCAAGTTTTTATTCCTATCCTTTTTTTAGAATTAGAAAATGATCTCCTAGATGAACGACTTAACATAAGAAAAAAAGGATGATATCCTTTGATGCGCGAGCAATTATTAAATGAGCTTTGTCGAAGTTTCACTTTGGATATATAACAACCCATGAATTCACTCCATCTATTGTTTTTCTTATTATATGACTATGAATTTGAATAAAGGACAATATCGGCATATTGCTGTGATCTGTTTAATCATATTATGTTTCTTCATCATTAAACATTTTTTTTTCAGGAACTTACTGAGACTGAAAGAGCCAAAAATGGATTTGGTTCAACTGGTACCAAATAAAGTGATGAAAAATTAATATTTTTCAATCTTAGGTTATTATATATTTTGAGTTCTCCGTTTTGTGTTGATGTTATGTTGCATTTTGTTCCTTTTTTACAACTTCTAATATTAGGTATTGAATAAAGTATTTTATTTTTAGAAAATAAAAATTATCATCTGAAAATATGCCAAATCTTTCCCTCACATTTTTTTTTATGAATATACAAAAATATTCAAAATGTAGATCAAAAGTTTGACGATTCCAATTCCCTAAATATTATATTGCTTCAAATTGAAGCAAGAGAAAAACCATGGGATTATTAAGATAAGATAATGAAATTTTTATTGAGGGTTAACTGAATTCACTTCACACTCATTTTGTGCGTTGATATTCGAAAGCAAAGACAAATTCCCTCTGAAATAACATTTTTCTAACATTGATGGAGGTATTAAATAGGTTCATAAGAAAAATGAGGAATTTTAAAAATCATATATTATCATCAGTGTATAAAAATACAGTAGAATTATAAAAAATATTCACAACATGATTCGATTGAAAGAGATTCAGAAAAACTCTTATAATTTCCAGAGGATATGAAGTTTTAAAGCTTATTATCAGTTATTTAAATTCATTAAATGGACGGAATTCTCAAACAAAAATAACAAAATACATCGCATAACTAGTGCCATACATTTGTACCAAACTTCCTTCTAATAAGGCATGGAAAGATTCAGGAATTGTTAAGAACATCGCTATGTGGTGAGACTCATTTGAGATACATAGAGATTATTTTTCCTAATTCTATAATTTTCCTATAATCAAAGAAATTGATTTCTCATAAGAGATAATAGGAATAATATTCAATATTATCTCAAGCAAGAGTGTATTTCTAAAATATATATATTCTATTTTTAGTACTTAAATTAGTCAAAAATTACTGAGCAGGATACTAAACAATATTAGCCCAATAGAAGGTAAAATAAATGAAGAACCATTACATCTCTGATCCAAAAAGCAAAAACACCAAGTGGTAGAATCATAATAGTCCCTCTTGATATCCAGTTCTTTAATAGTATTATTCACATATCTTGCAAGATTCACATTAACTGAAGCCTTTCTGCACCCTTCGTACCTATCTGCAGGAATATCAGTACGTTTACCTATCAAACTACTCAAACAGCTTCTGGTAATAACAGTTTCACTATCCTTCTTCTCCAAAATTTTTACACAAACGTCATTTTCTTCTGGACATACTGTAGTCCAATGCCATAACCAGTTGAAATCTTCTCCACATCCTGGAGTATTAGAAACACATTCGTAACACCACAGTGCAGATGTGTTTGACGCCAAATGAATAAGAATCAGTGCTACAAAACAAACACTCCTCATTTTGAATATTTTCAAATATAGTACGAGATGCTTTAATGATCAATTAGTTATAGAAAACTAATGAATGAATCATCGGTCTAATCTCCAAGGATATTTGGCTTTTAACGATATGTTTCACTAATCAACAAACTCCTTCTGTTATCTGAATTCAAATTTCAAATATTTCATCATATTTTTTCAAGCACCATTCACCTTCATCAAATATCCAATAAAATTTAATATATAATTCAAAAATTTGTATAAACTTAAAACAGAAATGTTTATGACGTTCGTTGGTTATTACAAAGAGTAACAACAAGAGAGATCACTCTGTCAAATTAGTACTGAATCGCCCGTAAAAGTGGTGGTGACCTTGAAACTGCTCGAACGCTATTGATGGAGGAGTTGGGTAAGCGCTGGGTAAGCGTTGGGCAAGCCAATCACATCACATCTCGTGGACCGCGCCAAAGATTAAAGGTTTGAAATCTGACGTTTGTCGATTTTCATGATGAAAATGGAGGTAGAAATATTTTGTGCTTTAAATGAATTCACAGGCAAAAAACTATTCGGAAAATCTAGAAATTTCTTCGTGAATTGAGTAGAAGGGAGTTTTCAATGTATAAAAATATCAAATTCTGGTGCTGTTGACATGAATATTAAATGAAAAGTGTAATTTTTTCGAGAAAAACTGAAATTAGTATCGTATTCGATGAAGAATATATTGCTAAATAAATTATATTCAATGTATATTCCATACGACTAATGAAAATTGAAGGATTGCTACTTGTAACATAAAATTAGAATTTTTAGATTTTGTTGCTGTGAACGTGCTATATTAACAATAGAATTGTTTCCTTCAGTTCGTGTTCATTATATCGCTAAGATCAGATAATATCAGGGGAAAATACTGAATTTTGAATTGTCTACCATGGTGATACTAAGGCTGAATGGATGGAATTTGTTTTATACTCGATGACAATAGTTATTGATGGATATACCTAGTTACTTTGGATATAAATCTTGGAAACTGGATTTTGTTACTAAAATACTGGAAGGCTGAAATATAAACTTTCTTCAATACATTATCACAGTATGATCACAAATGAAATGTGTAAAGAATCTAGTTTCTACTTTAAAAATCTATAATGCTAGATTATCGAAATCCCTTCGAGGAAGTATAGCAATATTCAGAAATAATTATCATGTATTTGAACTTCTAAATTCAATTTTCCATATTGTAGGTGCATAACTAGAACATAATGAATATATTTTTTATTCGATATCACTTTACAACTATCTACAATTTTTATTTTTCAATATAACTACCTAGGTACCTACTATGAATATAATACATTTGAGAAAATTTCAACTTAATGGAATACAACTAGCCACTGGTTCCTGGTTTTCTAGATGAATGAATTGCTCAGCATTTTCTTCATATCCTATTTCATAATTCTTATATTAAAATTTGCATTTTTCACCCCTTCTGAATGGTTTATATCGCATAACTCTCAGTGGTTAGTGTAGAATGGTTTCCTTGAACAAACATATAGATAATAATATCTAGGAAATTCAACTTTCTAAGAACTGAGAACCTGCAAGTATGTATTTTGAACTGCGTTCATGATCATTATCCCAATAATGACATCTTACTTTTTTAAAAAACAGAATTTGTATGTTCACGATTTCAACTAGTTTTGATTATGCAGAATTTGGTTTTGTCCCTCGATATCTGATGGCAACTACAAACATAAGATTTTGAAAATTAATTTTATTACTGCAGACTTCAGGTCCATATTGCTTACATAGCTAATATGTATTTCAATTCAAAAATATATAAATACAACAAACAAATTTCTCTCTGAAAAGAAACAATATCTAGATCTATATTTTATCAGATCCTTTTCATTCTCTAGTCATGTATTTCAACCATTTATCTATAATTGTATACAAATAATTATTTCAATTTCTCATCTATGGAATTAAAAATAGTAAGTGAGTCATAATAAAACTTCTTTTGTTTTATCATTTATTTAAACGTGAAATGCAACTCGTAGTCTTCTGTTTCTTGAACAAACATGATTTTGAATATTAGATACTGATAAATATCTACCAGACATGTGATGAGGTTTTCAATAGGTATAACAGTCCTCTGATCCATGATGATACATTTTCTCATAAGATAGCCACTGATATAGGGCTCATAAGTTGGCAAATTATTTCTTCTAGAATCAGCTTTTGTAATCTGTAAATCGAACTATAAATACGTCTGAGATTCTCGATTTAGGCACAAATCACTTACCAGTAATGATATTATATTTAAGACAATATTATGTAAAAAAAGCAGCCAACATAAAAGTTGTATCATTAATACATTCGGGATATAGATTCAATAGAATGAAATCCTAAAAATGTCCTCATTCTGTTTCAATTAACATATTGCTGCGTTTAACGTATGAAATGTTGAGGTTAAGATTATTTGAAAATTCAAAAATCACAATAAACTTAGAAGTGGTTGTCTCTCTCCGATTCACCCCTCTCTATTTTCAGATGAACTCAAGGTCATAGGATAGCGAACAGGCGTAAAAACGGAGTGATCCATCTTGTTGTCTAATCTTTGGTTATTATGCTGACAACACCCAACCAAATTAAAATGGACAGGACGCCTACTCTATCTATACCTACCAAAGCGGACTTGGTTGACAGTTTTCTAGAAGTGCTTTTATCAGTAGGCAATAAATTTCAAAACATTTTCAAAGTGTCAAACAAAATAATGACATTTCTGAATCTGATTACATAGATTGAGAATATTGAGATAGATATTTCAATTTGCTAATCATTTATTAGCGGGATGGCTGAAGAAGTTCAGTTAGCACAAAATGCTCAAGCTGGAGATGACACAATCTTCGGGAAAATTTTACGGAAAGAGATTCCGTGCAACTTCATTTATGAGGATAATTTGGTGAGTATTCAAAGCATCTGTCGTTCATCAAGTTCAGAATTTACACTCATTCACGAATAACTGGAAAAATTTAAGTTCGAAAATAATAATATATTTCAGTGTGTTGCTTTTGATGATATCAGTCCACAAGCTCCAGTACACTATCTAGTGATTCCAAGAAAACCAATTGCTCAGCTCTCAAAATCTGAAGATTCAGATTCTGAACTCCTTGGCCATTTACTGGTTGTAGCTAGAAAAATTGCCCAGAAAAGAAACCTGAAGAATGGTTTTAGGATCGTGATCAATGATGGTCCTATTGGAGCCCAATCAGTATATCACCTCCATATACATGTTCTATCTGGGAGACAAATGCAATGGCCACCTGGTTAAAAATAAGCAATTAGTTATTTAGTCTCAAATAACATTGGATTCGATATTTGTTCTTGATTGTGTCTGATTTTAACAATAAAGTTATTCGATATAGAAGAAACATTATTTTTGTCTTGATATTGAGTGTAATAACTACAAAAAGGGACTGCCTCAAATTCAAACCTACCTTCTGTTTATCTGTCGTGAATGTGTGAAAATCTGTATTTTAATCGCTTCGACAAGTAATAAATGGAAAATCCATTCCTATATTGATTTAATATGATAATACATCATTCAAGGAAAAATCTACAGTTATCAGAAATGCAGTTCTTACACACTGTGAGCAACAGATCTGTAAATATTTATGGGTGCTCGAGAGGTGTGGATAAGATAAGAGCAAAGATTTGTTATATGTTTGTCCGAATAGGCTGTTACAAGTTTTCAGTGAAGATATGAGAAAAAATTTTGATTTGTTACTCATGGCCTGGTTGGCTTTTTCTAATTTTTTTTTTGTTCAATACCTTTTCTGGTGTAATAATTTCTCCATGCCGCAGACGATATTGCACTCAGTAGTTTTTTTTTTCGAGCACCGCTTTTTTTCTCAGAAATTTTTCGTTTCAAGTTTGTATTTTCAATAAAAATCACTTATCTGAGTATCTAACTCAAAACAAAAATTGAAAAGCACTGCCGTGAAGTCGGGAGCTTTTGAGCGCTCGTTCATCCACCTTATAGGTAGATTCCATTTTCGAGTTTTAGGAACCAATTGAAGAAATTTTTGACAGTTGTCAAAGAAATGACAGCAGCTCTTGGTCAATTATGCCGAATCAGCCGTTACAGAAATATAAGGATTTTCTATTCAATAATTCGTTGGAATTAAAAATGGTTCTGGTTATGCAATCTGGAAAATATGTAGCTTGAATATATCATTCTTCATTAAAATACAAATTTTCGTCGCGATCGAATCCGTAGTTTTGAAATCATCAAGAAAACTAAATTTGAAACGGCCATATTTACGGAACCCCCAGTCTAATTTTGCTCATTAATAAACTTGACCGCGCATCCGAGTCCCTAGGCCTTTGCGTTCGAAAGTAGTTTTCTATGGTTCTGGCCATGCCATCTAGACAAAATTTTGCATGTAGCTTGAACACGTCATTCTCCACCCGAGTGCACAACAACGAGCGGTCAAAAAAATAGTTTTTTTTAATGACCCTCCTAACCAAAAATTTTTTTGGGGAAGACTATCTACATTGAATCGTGAATTGACAAATCGCAAGGCGATAATATTCGTCATCAATAATATAACGGTCTGAAAAATTACATTGAACATACAGGATATTCAATGCATAAGAAAGAGAAACCTGACCGGCGCATATCTTTACATTCTTGTACTGTTCTCTTTCTTATTGAACATAAAGCCTCTATAAAGTGGGTTACTATCAAGTTCATGAAATCGCCCAGTTCATAATGGGACCAAAGCTTCCAGATAATTGATAAATTAACGATTATAAGTATATTTTGTCAAAATTAAAATACATAAATTTGGTAATTGCCTTATCAAATTAAGTGTATCTATATCTATACAGTATACCAAAATAACACATCATTGGGCATTTGTGAATTTTAAAGCATATAAGACAGCGATATACTTGCACATTCAAGGATGAAATAAACATGAAAAGAAGTATATAAATATTTGTGAGTTGCTTGGATTTCCTCAGAAATCCATATTTGTACTATTGATTAGTCTGCTTTCGCTGAACACAGTAAAAACCATTGTAAATAGGTTTGTTTCAACAAGAATATACATAATATAATCAGTACACATTAGTGATATTAAACTGATAGAAAGGGGCGCTACTGATCATTGTTCAATTGTTGTAACAAGCCTACAAATATGCTAACAAAAGTGGAAAACATGATAGTATAAAATCTCTGTTTTATATGCTCATCGTCGAAAAACAACTTCATATTTTGGGGTGCCATTTGATCTTGCTGACATCACTAGAAACAGTAAAATATTTCCAAATTCAATTGACTGAATGTTTTATAACATATCCTGAGTTTGTTGATCGATTGCTATTTAATATTTTGTACTTTATGGTTCGTTAAATTTAATGACAAATAAAATGTCAGCAAAGATCTGGTACCCAGTATAACTATTGTATGTTTGTGGAAAACTGATAACAAAGAGAAATACAGCAAGCAAGTTTCAGAACACAATCATAGTTAAAATTATAAACTTCAGTAAAATTCACATAATTACTAATGTCAACAAAGAGCTGTTAATGCTGTAAATAACAGTAGGATTAAATTAACACATTATATAAAACTGTTCAGTTTCAATATGTGAAAGCTTAAACTTAGGGTACTATGAAATTAATGAATTTTATGAAAATTGAGATTTTGCACATAATTGAGTACAAACTATAACTATTTTCACATAGAACTAATACTCTTCAGTCATTACATTCATACAGTATCACTCTGAAATTCTTTGCAAATATACATACATATTCTGATGCAGCTTTAGAAGTTAGATTCGAAAATTATATTTCAAAGAAAAATTACGTAAAAAATTTTTTTTTTATTTTGTTCATTATTTCTTTATTTTTCAACCATTCCATAGAAATGGAATTGTGTGCTGTAAATTGAATTAATTGGAAAATTGATATATTTTGAGAAGTGTTCAAGTCAATAGATAGAATAGATAGAAACAGCCAAGTAGGTTAGGGGGGTTTAAGCATATTCCAAAAAGTTATATTAGTTTTAGTGCGGAGATGG
This sequence comes from Aphidecta obliterata, assembly GCA_963966015.1. NCBI lineage: Eukaryota > Metazoa > Arthropoda > Insecta > Coleoptera > Coccinellidae > Aphidecta > Aphidecta obliterata. Next base: position 19,281,712 of record OZ014427.1, read on the forward strand.
AACAGGAGAGCTTGCAGAAAGAGGTGGACCTAAACTGAGAAAAGATGTAATACAAAGGAGACAAGCAAGAAATCAAGAGTGTTACTTCACCTTTCAGATCAGTAATCACAAGACACGGCTAGAATATTTTTTCTGCTATCAGACGACATAAAATAGAGAATAAACTAAATCAGTTTTATTTAAGACTCAGATTTTTAAACCTAAAACTACTCTTCCAAATTCTTTATCCTGAATAAATCTGTTCGGTCTTGAGATGTGAAGAAAAACTTATGATGCGCGTATTTTACCTTCGAATTCCACTCGCAGTTATAATCAAAGATCTTTGATACAAAAAACTGAAGTAGCTTTTGCGAGTAATTTTGACCGTTCACATAAGTTAAGAAATGGGGCCCTTACCGTAGTGTTCAGTACAGAAATATTTTTTAATGGTGGCTTTCCTCATTGCATGAAATTTTTTCGAAAATGCAATACTATCAATGGACCCTAGCTTTCAGTTGTGAAAAAAATGTACAGGACTTCAACACGTTATTCGAATTTAAGAAACATAATATTTTTTATACTTGAATGTAATTATAGGGCGATTTTAGCTTGGGTGTTCTCGAAACAAAAAGTGGTTATAAAAAAAGTTTCAAAGACGGTTCCTCGTCTGGTGCAATATGAGAATTAATTCAAGAGTTTTGGAAATGTTGCTTCAAATCCACTAACAATGGAATTAATCATTATTAGATTATAAGGGTAGTGATAACTAAGTGCTTATAAATTCTCCTTCAAAGCCTTGCAACACAAAAAATATTGCAGATCGGCGAGAGATGTGAATGGAATAAGTAACCATGTTTGATAGAAAAAAGTAGGAAAGAGAAAAATCTAAAACATAGTGCATTAGAGGGAAGAGAAAGTTGATTATCCAGTAAAGTAAGATGTTAATACAATGTATTCATTACAGAAGTGTTAAAAATTATGAAGTTAGGCTGTCATTAAGATAAATTATTTTCACCCTAACCTCCTTGCGCATAACCAAATTGGAAATACTTCAAGGCTTTATTTGAATGAATTCGATAAGGAAATGAAATAAAAGTATTTCATTGACTGAAATGAATTGTCTTAGGACTTGTTTGCCAATAGTCTGTACCAAAATACAGTGAAACCTTGATATAACGACCCTCAATATAACGAATTTCTCAATTTAACAAATATTTTCAAATCCCTAGAACTGCCCGTAAGAGTTGATGTAGAATATACCTCTACATTACCAATACTCTCTGTTAATGACCTCTTTATAACGAATTTCCAATCATTGCAGAATATTATAGAGAAAGTATAATTTATCTCTTTAACGATTTCTCAACTGATAACCTCTACACAACGAATTCTTCCAATCCAAACCACACAATTATTGGACAATAACAACAAGAATGCATGTTTGGGCAGGTTGAGACACGTTAAACTGTTTGATTGAAACACTGGTGTTTGTCGCTATAAACAATTTAGAAATTACGATGGCTGAAAAACGAAAGTGTTCTTCAACCATCACAGAAAAACAGAAAAACTATTGAATATGTGGACGAGAATCCCCCCCAACAAAAAAAAAAAGAGACATCGCTAAAGAGTTCAATATTACTGCGAGTAAATTAGCTACATGTTTAAAATTGTGAGTTAAATTTTCCGAAGAATGTGGGCTGTGATTAAACAGCAGAAGATTGTAGTTGCTGTTGAAGATTGAAATCGTGCGAGTAAATACAGTGTTTCAATCAATATGTGTTTTTATTTTTTTGTACAAATCGTTCGCCATTGAAATTATTAAAAAAAATTTCTCACCTCATTGAAACGAATCTGAGAACAATCTTCTCAATATAACGAACTTCATTCCAACGAAATACTTAATATAACGAATATTTTACACTTCCCTTCAGTTTCGTTATATCGAGGTTGCACTGTATTTGGAAATGTATAAATGATGAATTATAACATCATCCATTCAAAACCATGTGTGTTTCTCAAATAAAATCTCAATATCTTTATAAACAATTTTGAGTGAAAATAAACACCAAAAATAAATTTCAGTAGTAAATGCTACTCACAACACCAACATAACAGTGATTAAAATTTTTGAAATTCATATGATAGATTTCTAAAAAGCTAAACAGTAACTTTTCTGTGTTAAAAGTATGTATTTATATACTCAAAACAACATATAAAAACCCAAATGTAACAAAAAATGCATATATTCTGGTCAAAGTCATAAATGAATAGTTCCGAATCATTCTCACTTTTTTTTCCGTAATTTTGTTTCATTAAATATCAGCATATTTATGATGAACTTTGAAACACGAAGAACAAACTTAAATTAGAAAACATACAGTCTTTCCTTTCTTTGTCCTTTTTTTATTTATGACATCGAGCTGCATGGTAACCTTGGAGAACCCATCTGTGTTAGAACCCTGTCAAGCCATTGCAAAGGTCCATTTAAGTGTAATTCTATCCAACAAGGAGTAGATGTAACAGTCTGCCTCCTGGAATTTTAAGAATTTTTTTCCATTTTTAATCTGTACCTACCAACACGAACGCAGAACAGAAATAAGTATCAAATCATTTTTACCTGTATTCTGCGCCCCATCCCTTGACAAATGACATTCTTATAGTGCACATTCTCGTAAGCTGATAAACAGCTTCGAATCCTTGACTAACCGATTGTGACAAAAGCGCCGCGAACTCTTGGTTGTTGAAGATTTTCAAATTACAGCCTGTAATAATTTGAAGGTTACATAAACATTTGGAATAAAAACTCATTTCAGAGGATAAATGACAAATACAAGATGAAGCACAAAAAAGCCTCCAGTTTGTAAAGGTTTATCATTTTCACATCACTTTGTTTCCTCTATCCATATTCCATAAAATTTCTCAATTTAATCTCAAAAATTTACATGTTGCGGGGTGCACCTTAAGCAAGCTGCTATGGTAGAGTAGAACATTTTGGCTTCATTGGTCGGAAAGTCAAGCAATGATGATCAATGTCGTATGACAACCAATTCTTGGCATTTCATGCAGATAGCTTGAAACAAATTTGCCCACTTTTCTTATTAATCATTATTGCTCCGCAAATTCCTTGGAAATGGTAAATGTTGCCTACCTGGTGGTATTTTGCAGACAGTTGCTGGATGCCAGCCATACCTTTGATTGCAGTTGGGTGATTGAACAAAAATACTCGAGTCACTTAAACATTCCGCGAAAACTTCGCCACCAATATAATACAGTCTTACTCCCTTTCCTATGTGTCTTCTTGTTTGTTCTACAACCGAGTTTCGATTCACATTTGATAAAAGTCCTAAACAAAACCTGAAAATTGGAAAATATCTTCTATATAAATTCTATTATGCACATCAAAGCGTGAAAAAATTATCTTTTTCAAGAGATTTTGTTGAATCTTGTTCCAAAGAGTAAAAACAGGCTATTTACGAAGAAAGCACCAAATTTAAGGAGCAAACTCCTCCAAGAAAAAGAAGACAACGTTGTCATATAAACTGTTTTCAAATTCCGATTCCCTTTTGAGATAAAAAAAGCGAAAAAAAGCTAATGAAGAAAAGAAGAATATTTTATGAAAACCACTAAAATATGAAGAATTTTTTTAAATCCACATGTTCTTGTGTTTGTGTTATTCATTTCGCATGTGTTCTGATATCTTCCTCACCAAAGTTTACATAGACTTTGGCCCTACTAACGGTGAGTGGGTACTCTTAAATGACCTTACACAACTACAGAAATATGAAGAAGTTTTTTAGAGGTTAAATTGATGAAATCAATCTGGCAACACTGGTTCCACATTCTACAGAACAGTTTCTACAAAATATAAGTTGGTTTAATATTCATACTCGAAGATGCATAGAAACCCTGGTGGCAGATATATCACTATCTCTATATTATCCTTCTATTTTTTCAAGGGACCCTGATTTCATTCAACTCTTGCTGAGGAGCAGTAGTAAAGAGAATTGGTTGTTCTTCGAAATATTCCATCATAAAAATTGTAGAAATTCATTTATACTTTACCTTTCTGAATTACTGGGATCTGTGAATCCATCAACAGTGATAGAAGGTTGACTAGCATGGAAAGTCTCTCCAACCCTTGTATTTAATTCATAGTAGCTGATACTACACCAGAAGGCTGGTTCGCAATATAGCACTGGTTGAGCATCAACTGGAGGACTGGGAGATATTCTGGGCAAGCCTGAAACCGAAAACATTACCTCTTCATGCTGTTTTTTGGACCAAAATTAAGACGACGACAAAGGGCTTATATATCTTGAAATATCTCTGAACCATCGTTTTCCTACAAATTCGCTGATCATGGGTAGCTGCCGATACTTACTCATGTTATCGTTAGGATCCATTGGATCCCCGTCTTCAGACATATATCCTGGGGGCGGACTCTCAGTGGGTGGGGCAGAGTTGTGCGGAGATTCAATGCCGTTTGGAGTTCCATTAGGAATGATTCCGACATCCATATAGCCACCAGAATGTTGTAAAGATAAACTGGAAAGTATATAAAACCACATATATACTTCTCAATGGTGAAAATTATCTACAAAATAATGTAAAAATCGACAGGAAATAGATAGTTTATTGTTAGAATGCATAAACTAGCCCTAATTACTTGAAGTATACAGGGAGCTTCGAGTAACGTGGCCTATGAGCAAATTTCTAAGTTGAAACTTTGGATATCATAATGAGGGTTTATTTAATTTTTTTTCCTGGAAGTGAATTCCAAATAAGTAATTTCCCACTTTTTAATTTTTATTCTGAAAGCTGTGAAAATATGTAACTAGCGTTTCCATAAATCCCTACAATTTAACCGACACAACATAGAAGAACGATGAGAATGTAACCAGAGCAATCACAAAATGCATGCGACTAATTATGATATCCGAAGTTTCAAATTAAAAACCGATAAGGTTCTCTTCAAATGGATAATATGCCATGATACATGGAGTACCCTGTATAATTACTGATGTAATTTGAAATCCGTAAAAAGCAATACCTCGTTAACTATGAATAAATGAAGTAGATCAATTGCGTCATCAAACTGATGAGTGTTCAGAATCCTTAAATGAACCAAAAATACTTGAAAAATCAGCAAAATATGCAATGTAAAAATATTTCGTTTTGGAGAATTACAAAATATTAAAGTATCAAAATATTAGTGAGTTCACTCTAAACTAAAAACTATTCATTACATTCTATGAGAATAAACTACTGAAAATAATTATCCTGTATTTCTGCGAACCTCACATTGATTTTGAGCAATATGAGGTGTCCTGAAGAAGATTTATCAGTTTCGCAACACCTTATATAGAAATGACATATATTCAAAGTAATAATAAACTTTTTGGTTTAGGTCTGTTGCTTATGGTTAGAGTTATAAGAAATCTTGGAATCATATCAAGTCATTATAGTTTTTCAGGTCGGATTCCACGAAATCTTTGACCACACTGTATTTTATGAAAATGCAGATAATTGTTTTGAGTAGTTTGAATACGTAGAACTATCACAAATAAAAGCTGTTTCTACCATACCCTAGACTAGTGGTATTATGAGGGAACGAGGTATTTTCGGGAACTGAGGTACTTAAATCTTCCAGAGAATGTGGAAAAACATTATTTTCATCGATTGTATGACGAGGCACCAGAATTGCCGGCAATGCTGAAATCAGGAACAATGTTGAACATAAATATTACAGCAATAAAATTATTACATTATCTTTGATCTAAGTTATTGCTGGTGAAATATGAAACTCACATGGTGTCTCTATTCTTGTATAGTGAAATGGATTAACACAAACTTCATCAAGGTCTTTTCTGTGATTATAGCCCCATTCACAATGATCCAAAGGTCTTAGTTCATGATGTGAAGTCAGATCTGGCCATCTCCACAGTCGGCAGTAAATGACATGAGGTAGTCCTTTCCTCTGTTGATTCAGTTCATTTGGACGAATCCTTGAAGAAAAATACTTCAAATCTACGATATGATTTCAATTTTATCAAATCAATGTTTGTTTAATTGCCACCAATAAGGGTGAATGAGCATCAATGAAATACACTGAGATTTACTAATAAAGGGAAATAATAAAATTGTGTTGAATGGGACTTGATCGTGGACTTTATGGACAAGAATCCATTGAACAGAATATTCGATGGAAGCTCACGAGAAAACTAATGTCCAAAGAAGTGTAGGTGAAATGTGTCAATTATATTTGAATTTTTACCCATAAAAGATTCAATCCTTCATCACAAATTATTTTTTATTAAGTACTTATAGGAAATACCTAAAAGCAGTATGCAATTCGATTCTAAATGGGAATTACAAAATGCATCTGTTGGAAATGCCAGTTTTCTTTGGTTTTGTTCCACTGATCTTCAAAATTCTGATCATTTAAGGATGCCGATCTGATCCATATTCATGAACCTCATTCTTTTCTCCTTCTGAAAATGATTTTTTCCATTTATACAATGTTAAATTTTTTGTTCAACACAGGCCCCACAAAATAAACATTTTTAAAACTTTCTCAATAGCTTCAATAAGAGAAATTAGAATATTTAGTTGATTTCAATGTGTAATCTATTTCAGTACATCAACATAAAAAAATATCCTAACGTGACTAAAATCGAATACAACCATTAACAGAGTAGTGCTACTGAAAAATTATATCGACAATTCAAATACATGGTTATCAAACCCAATTTTTGTTGGTTTCTAGTTACAGGAACAGAAAACTTATGACACCAAAACAATTCTACAAACAGCGGTTCGGCATACTGTGAAAATACATTACCCATATTACATGGAATGATATTAAGTGCCATAAACAACTGGATGAAGATGGTAGATAAATATTATGAGGCAAGGCGCAAAATAAAAACAAATATTTACATTCTGTTATTGTTGAGAGAAAATAAAATTTCATTGGTCAACAAACTAAAACAAAACGTTCCTTAAAATGTAAGTAAATAACAAGATTAGATGATAAAGGTAATTTCCTAAAAAATTAATTCGAATATAATTGAGAATTCACTGAATATAAAAAATTAAATGAGAAGCAGCTCGTGTTCTTTACCTTTAACCACATGTAGACATTGAAAATGAGATTGTTTTGAAAATATTGACACGATATGCGATTTTCATAAACAAACAAGTCTAATAGAAACAAGTACAAGAGTTTTCCTGTCAAAGAAAAAGTTTCAACCAAAGGCATTTCTACATTTGCCAAATTTTTCAAATGATTCATTAATAATTATGGACCCCTAATCTACGTCAATGGTTCAGATATCAAAGCGAATTAGTTATCTATTTTTAAAAAGAAGGGCATTTCCTGTTCCGAGGGACCAGTCTACCTAAAAATAAGTGCGGAGACGGGATATTAGATAAAGGACAATACCAAAAAGGCAAATCAATGGAATTTACGTCCACCGCATCTCATAGACATTTGGGAAAGGTCACAAGCCAGACGTGGTGGAGTGAGGGGGAGGACAAATCCATAATAATGACCTTAAACTTCATATATAAACATTGAATTTGTAAAACAAAGAAACTAACCTGGGAATCGTAACACATTTTGTATTTTGATTTTGCGAAGATATCGCTCTTTCAAGCTCTTCCAAAGCACCTGACTTTTTCAGCTTTTTCACTAAACTTTTAACTGCCTTTTCACACCATTTGTCATCTGCGTCTAGGCCTTTTTTCCAGCCTAGCAAACGCTTAACTACTGGTGGCGTAAATGACGAAAGCATTGAAGTCATTACAATTCAACATCAAACCGAAAAGTTTTATTTTTCCTTCACCACTTGAGTTCAAAATTGCTCAGTCTTATAGAAATTTTGAGTATATTTGACACACACTACTGCCATATTGTTCTTGAGACTTTGATTGTATTCTGCTGATTCACGAATCAAGCAACGACAAGATGAATGAGAGATCTCTCTTAATTTTTTCATGCGAAATTCAGAAGAAAAGTCAGACGTATGACGTTGATAAGTTACGGCGCAATCGCAGAAGCATTATATGTTAGGTATTGCAGTGGCGTAGATCAGGAATAGGTAATGGTAAATTTTCGGAGTTGCCTAGGAATGCATTTAATTGCATGTGCACATGTGGATAGGTTATTGAGCGCTCGTTCTACTTACACGAGGGCTATATCATTTCGTCACGATGTCTGTATTTTTCGAATTTCGAGCCGAAAATGGCCTCAATCGATAAGTTTCGACTCACTGATGACGAATCCGTCGAAAAATTCGAGTCTCTCGAACGGAACAACCTAGAAACTTGAAATTTTCAGGGTAGGTTCGAATCTAAAATGCCGCGGTTAAGTTCGTTATTGGGCAAAATTCGACCAGGGGTTCCGTAAATATGGCCGTTCGAAATTTTTTCTCCTGATTACTTTGAAACTACTGATTCGATCGATGTGAAATTTTGCACTCAGATGGAGAATGACGTGTTCAAGCTACTTGCAGAATGTTGTCCATATCGCATGATCAGAACCATAGAAACCATAAAATATTATAACTTTCGAACGAAAAGGCCTAGGGACTTGAAATTTTCCGGATAGGTGAGGATCTCGTATGTCACGGTCACCTTAATCGATGAGCAAAATTAGACTAGACCGTGAATATGGTCGTTTGAATTTTAGCTTTCTTGATAGTTTCGAAACTACGGATCCAATCGTGACAAAATTTTGCATTTTAATGGAGAGTGATATATTCAAGCTACATTTTGTCAAGATTGCATGACCAGAACCATAGAAATGATAGAAAATTGTAACTTTTGGACGGAAACGCCTATGGACTCTAAATTCTCAGGATAGGTGTGGATCTCGAATGTCTCGGTCAAGTATATCAATGAGCAAAATTAGACTAGGGGTTCCGTAAATATGGCCGTTCAAAATATTTTTTTCCTGATAATTTCGAAAGTAAGGATCGGATTGGAATGAAATTTCGCACACAGATGAAGAATAATATATTCAAACTACGTGCGGAATTTTGTCCAGATCGCATCACCAAAACCATAGATACCGTAGAAAATTCTAGCGAATTATCGAAAATTGGTCATCTAAAGCACTGGCAAGGCAATTCTCAATTGATATTTATATTTTAAATGAGCTCTTTCTTGAAAAAAAAAGCAGAGAATATCTAAGACTATACCTAGGCCAAACCTTAGATTTTTGTCATCGATTTTTTCTTATATGCAGTTCTTGATGAAAAATCGATTGGTATAGATACCAATCGATTTTTAGGTTTTGAGGTTTCCTAAGAGTGATACAGTAGACTGTCTCACTTTTAGGAAACCTCTAATCCCAGAATATATGATTTTTTCGAATTTACATCAACTCATAAACTCTAAAAAATTTGTTAATTTATTCTGACTGGTTTCTGTAGCCAAGCTTGGCAAAAAGCCGATCGAAGTAACCCCACAGAAAATCAAAATCATCACTTGCGAATGCATACCTTCAATACCATGGTTTTGGCATTTTGAGCTATCCTCATTGCAGCGTAGCGATGGATGGCCATGATGCGGAAGCAGGCTCGTTTTGGAAGATACACAGTTGTATAGATCAGAGAAAAATTCCTCATTAACGCCATATGTATGCATCAACAGAAACCTTTCCCAGTTCTCTACAGGTCCTTAGAATCTTCGAACATTTAAATATTCATCCTTTCAGTTTGGTTGAACTGGACTGGTTGACAGTCAGATAAGGTTAGGTGAGGTTACAATCGTATCACCTGATTTATAAATTGAAACTAGTGTTTCGATTTCTTATGAAAAAGCAGATTCAAAAAAATCACCAATGAAGAATAATTTTACCAAACTGCAAAGTAATGTTGCGAAGGTTGAAACATAAAATATTCTGTACAGACTGTTGTTATTTTCGAATTGCATGTTGATCTATATGATGATATCAAATATCATATAACAAACTACGTTTATAAATTACTTGTACCACTTTTTCCGAAAGATTTCTGTAGATTCAAATCCCAATTTCATGGTCCGGAAGAAATCTCAAATGTTTCCGACGATTATTTTCTGGATAATGGCTTGCCTAAATCATTAAAAAACCTTGACTAAGAAGGCGAAAAGCGGCTTTGTTTCTGTTCATGTTCTTGAAAATACCGACAAATTTCACGGAAGCTCATGAAATTGTTCAACCATTTATTGTTGTTTTTTATCTCTCAAAAATGAGTAGAAAAATCAGAAATTAAATTGAATGCGATAAGGTCGACATCACGAAAGTACCTAGGTAGGTATAGCTAATCGAATTTTATGAAATATTTCCTGGAGTTGAACTCGTCTAATACGGCATACACGAAAAAAATTAACAGAAACTAAGCATTACACTAAAAAATTCACTCGGAAATTATGCACAAATAAAAGAGGAATACGTGAAGACCAAAAAGAGTTTGAAACTTTCGGAAAGAGGAAAAAAGTACCCATAGCCTCCAAGAGGTCTGGCGCAGGGACAGGTTCAATAGGTGTACCAACATCATGAACATAAGTATGTTAAGTTCTCCAATTTTTCGAAATTACGGAAATTTCCAACTGTTCGTCATTTTTCACTCGTATATTTTTTGTTTATTCCACCTCGAATACGGTTGAAATATAAATACACCCATAACGCCCTAGGCGTGTTATGGCCACTCATTGTACATTGTACTCCTCGTGTAACGAGCGGGCTATAACGACGCCTACTCATAAAACCCTAGGCCCTAGGCACTAGAGCGTTATGAGTGTATGAAGTATTTATAGAAGAAAATTCTAGGAGCAATAAACCACGGGCGTTACGGCAGCATCCGGAAGATGGCGTTGTCAGCTATGCCACACCGCGTTGTCCCTCGCGGTTCTCTTCTAATAGTTCACTCGACGTGCGGACCGTGGTCCGTGCGGTAATCACAATTTTACTAGAGGAAAAATAAAATATAAACGAACCCTGAACCCGAATGACGGAACAATACTGAATGAACTGACCAACGAGGTAAAGGCCAGAGTCCGTGAATTATTCATTAATGAATGGGAAAAAGACAAAATCTAGAGAACTACAGAAGATCGATCTTTATGGCAAAGGACATCAGCAGGGCCGTAACTAGGGCGTGGCAAGGTTGGCACTTGCCACGGGCGCAAGGTCCGAAGGGGCGCCAAAAAATATCAAAAATATCAAAAAGAAAAAAAATAATTCGAAAGATGATAACACGGTCACGTTAGTAAGTAATTCGATCACAACATTTCGAAACATGGATATTCAAAGTACAGAATGAGAATGCAATAAGGTCAGAAATACGAGAAATATAATAATATATAAAAAATTTTCAAAGATGCCGTACTCTGATCATAAATATTACAATCGGCAATATCGTCATGCGATTCCAAGCACAGCCCTTTTATGAGTTGTTTACACTACTTACATCCCTTATCGCATCCAGCTTGTTTTGAAGGGCGGCTTCTTTGATGATGATGGTTCATAATGATCGATTTGTTTAGATTTTTAGGCCACATCTGTGGTGATTTAGAAACGATTTGTATTGCCAAAAATTCACCAATCAGAGTTTGAGCTCAAGAAGTGGGAGAAAAATTGGGGAATCTTATTCTATTCTACATAAATATTGATTTCCTTCAATTGTAAAGGAAAGAGCAAAAAATTTTAATGTTCGGTTAGTGTGTATCCAGATTTGAAGTGTTATAAGTTTTGAGTTTTTTTATATTCTGACTTTTTTGTGCCATTGTGCTTTTGGATTCGAGCATTATAAATTGTGCTATTGTAGGTGAGTTGTACTAAGTTTTTGATATTTTTTATGACATTATTCTGGCATCGGATATATTCAATTATTCGTATTTTAACATAATAATATTGTTCCTTTCAATTCAAGAAGAAATATGTTCGGTTCATTGTGGAAAATATGGATTTTCGAACTTGAGTTCTCACTTCTCAGAGCGTCTTTTTTTGAAATCTAATAAAACTCAAATTTTAGTGTTACTTTTCATAGTTTTCATTGAATCTCCAAGCTCATCTGGCAAAGATTATTCTAGTGATTTTTATACTTAAAGTATGGACTTCTTGAATATTGTAACATCGGGCCATGTACGAAACTATTAGTACGTGTTTCAAATGGTTATAAAATAGTAGTAACTTACCAAAAAATTTTTATTTTACTTTTGCAGTATGTATTTTCAAATTTTAGGTTGAAGAATTCATATTTTTTAAGATAAATGTTCATATTTATCACATAAATATGGATATTCCATTTTTTTTTCAGAATTTGTTTTATTTTCGTGCATTTCATTCAAAATGTGTATTTCAATGTTTTTAATGAAAAAAATTTTCCATAAAAATGTGTGTTATTTTGAAATTCTTACGGAAATATATGACTAGCATTATAAAAAAAAATACGATAAGAAAATATGATGGATGAAAAAAAATCTACGCAAATGGGGGGGCACTGTCTAATATATTGCCACAGGCGCAATAGTACCTAGATACGGCCCTAGACATCAGCATTAACTGGGAAGAAAACGAAAACAAAGATTTCAAACTGACAAAAGGAAGCCATACACCAATTACGAACGAAGAAAAAGCTGAAATGTTCGCCAACTCACTAGAGCAATCAAAAATTCAAACCGAATCCGAAAAACAACAACCACAAGTTCAACAAGTCAGTAGAATAAATTGGGAATACACCAGCCACCTGGTGTACAACAAAAGAAGGAAGGAATGAACTAACTTAAGAACAGAGAAGCCCCCGGAAACGGCGGAATCAGAAATCAGGCTCTCAAAATCCTACCAGATGGAGCGCAAGAAAAAATAGCCAAAATAGCTAGGGCTATGCTACGAACAGGGCATTACAAATGAAAGACATCCAACAAAATACTGATATGGAAAAAAGGACAAAAACGACTCAACCAACTATAGACCTACCTACTTCTGGCACTGAGCAAAGCGATAGAGAAGGTGATATACAACAGAATAGCAGATTTCGTGAAAATCAAGAAAAATACTTCCAGACCACCATTCGACAGTACATCAACTGCTCAGATCAACAGAATATATAGAAAAAAAGAATGAACCACAGACTAGAGGAAATACCTCCTGCGAAGAAGCCAATAGACGAATAGCAAAGACCATGCGAAAGAGAGGAAGACCTCTATAAGTAAACAACAGGAGAAAAACGGAAAAATTATATTAAAGGCGAAGAGAAGTAAATTCCAGTCCTTTTCAAATATCAAAACTTATTTGTGCGGTGAGTGCTACTTTCCTGGATGGAGCTGGATCAGCCCTACTGATGAGTCCACCAGCATTTCTGAAATCCTCTGAATTTGTCTTAATGATGTGTTTATGAAGGTTAGTGTTAGACTATTCTTCAAACTATACCAGCCAATCCCTTCCGATCCACAGTAGGCAAGTACGTCTAGTAGACAAAATTAATGAAAGCCCGCTTTCCGAATGCGCTTCCATGGTTCTCGTTAGTCAACTGCTGGTCAGTAGGTACTGAAGAAAATATTGGCGATTTCTAATGACTGTGTCGTATGACCAATCGTGTAAGGTTCCTTTTGGTTGTTGCAGTTCCTGTCAAACTGTGCACTCATCCTCATTTCAGCTAGGACGATTTCAGTACCGTCATCAATAAGAAATTAATGTCAGTTGGTCTTAATTCCGCCATCCTCGATAGATTCCTACACACTTCGATGAGTACTTAGGTCAACTGGGGTTCAGTCAAGCATTTTACAATTCCCACATCGGTCCAATATGGAAAACTGCTACAGTCAATCCTTCAGAGAAATCGGGCGTTTATACACTTCAGTTGTTGTATATATAGTTATTGGGTGAGCACTTCCGATTCCTCAGTACTGTGAAAAAAGGAAATTAAAAAGTTTCCACGGGCCATGCGAGCACCTTTCATTGTGCACCGCGTGCCGGAGGTTTGTCACAGTGCCATAACTCGGAAGAGACACCAATTTGTCTCGCCATCAGAGAAGCATTAAATTGGAGGTGTATGTGCTCTTCGAAATCGGTTGTGCGACTTCGATTTAGTGTATCAGAATATATTGCGACAAAAACATGAATCATGGTAAAGTTTTGTGAAAATAACCCATTGTCTAATACCCTGCTGGTGGTCCTGCTTCATTTTTGGGATACGGGAAGACATGTGGAGGCGGAGGTTGTTGCTGATGAGAGGCTTGTTCAGGTGAATATTCGAAGTTATATAACCGGGGGTTATTTAAAGAGTTTGTTCTTGCGCAACATGTCTTGAGTTTTCTTAACAATTCGAAAATGGTTATCCTTATCGCTCAAAATGATATGAACAAATAAAACAATGTGTTAGTCATAATAAGGATCCGATATGGAACGAGAATTTGTGCACCCTTAACAAGCATTATAATTCTTTTATTGCGCGCTTATTTGTAACTCATTTTGAATGGAACAAGCGCCTGACTTATATGTTATTTCTGTGTGAAGGCAGTTTTTTTCCTGTGCGCCTACCGATTTTTCTCATCGAGATATGGCTAGCTTCTCGGGCAACTAATAACTTTTTCATTTAACACCCAAGTTTAATGAAATGAATGCCAGAATTGAAAAAACTTGATATATTCCATAATGATTCCAACTCTTGAAGTGACGATTTCATAAAATAAAATAATGTGCCACACGTAGTGGCAATGTTTTCCTGATTACTTTGAAACTACAAATTCGATCGAGATGAAATTTTGCACTCTAATGGAAAATGAGGTGTTCAAGCTACATGCAAAATTTTGTTCAGCTCGCATCACCAGAACCGTAGAAACCATAGAAAATTGTAACTTTCGAACGGAAATGCCTAGAGACTTGAAATTTTCAGGATAGGTGTGGATCTCGATTGTCGTGATCACTTTCATCTATGAGCAAAATTATACTAGGGGTTCCGTAAATATGGTTGTTTGAAATTTAGTTTTCTCGATAACTTCCAAACTACAGATTCGATCGTGACGAAATTTTGTATACTTATGGAGAATGATATATTCAAGCTACACTTCTCTAGATCGCATGACCAGAACCATAGAAACCATAGAAAATCATAACTTTCGAAGGGAAAGGCCTAGGGACTTGAAATTTTCAGGATAGGTGAAGATCTGAAATGTGGCGTTCACGTTTATCAATGAGCAGAATTATACTAGGGGTTTCGTAAATACGGTCGTTTGAAATTTTGTTTTCTCGATAATTCTGATTCGATTGCGATAAAATTTTGTATTTTAAACGAGAATGACATATTAAAGCAACATTTTGTCCAGATCGCATGACCAGAACCATAGAAACCATAGAAAATTATAACTTCCGAAGGAAAAGGCCTAGGAACTTGAAATTTTCAGGGTGGGTTTGGATCGTGAATTTCACGGACACGTTCATCAATGAGCAAAATTAGACTAGGGGTTCCGTAAATATGGCCGTTCAAAATATTCTGTTCCTGATAATTTCGAAACCACCGATTTGATTGAATTGAAATTTTGCACCTAGCTGAGGAATAATGTATTCAAACTACGTGCGAAATTTTGTCCAGATCGCATCACCAAGGCCATAGATACAGTAGAAAATTTTAGCAAATTATCGAAAAAAAAATTGGTCACCTAAAGCACTGACTTGAAGCCTGGATTATCGCCTTAGTTTGAAAATTTGTTTGACAGCTGTCAAAAATTTCCTCAATTGGTTTCCAAAACTGGAAAATGCGAATCTACCTACAAGGTGCATGTACGAGCGCTCAAAAGCTCCTGCTTTCACTGCAGTGCTTTTCGTAATTTTTTATCGAGAATTGTGCGAGCTTTCCGGACAATCTGAAACAATTCTTTATAACTCTTTTATTTATCACTCAATTTGGATGAACAAATACGCATGAATTATTTTTGTATTAGTAAATAATGTGCGAAACTTGTTTTTTTTTGTAGCCTCCCTTTTTGAACGCTCGTTCTACTTACACGAGGGCTATATATTGTTGAGCATAGTGCTGGAATGCAAAAATGCAGAATTCTTAATTACTCTTTTACCTATATATCACACAACTTCAATGAAATAACTGCCATAATTATGTGTAATTTATGTGCGGAGTCGATTAATCTCGTGCGCAATTTAACATTACTATTGTACAGTAAAGTCGTAAATTATACATAATTTGAACACAATTCTAGCCTTTGTTGCATTAAATTTGCGTGATAACAAAGTTATATTGAAAATTGTGCTAGCTTGCCCGGACAACATGAAAGAATAGTAAGACGCAAAAACCAACCGACTTCGCACATAAATTACTAGATTTAAGCACATAATTTACTGATTTTTCTTTTATCTATTCCATCAAAATTATTAGAGAGAGTTATAAGCCTTCAGTGTTCATTGTCAGTGTGACAAATAATGTCATTTTGTTTTTATGAACTTCAGAAGATGGAATCGCCTAATTACGAATAATAAATAATAGATAAGAAAGCTCGATTTTTTTCTCGTGCAACAGCTGGAATTTCACAACTCCTTCAATCGATGCCCCATAGGTAGGACACAAAATTTCAGCGGGATATGGTGAATAGTTTCTGAAACACCGAAGTTTCAAAAAAAATTGTATTCTTCTATTGATACGCTCCCTAACAAAATTTCAGATTTGCATTCGTGTTGTTATTTTAAATACTTTTCGTTTACGGCTGGACGGAAGGACATAGTTGAATTTGACCACGAATTCTTCATCTGCAATTCCAACCTAATCGACTATTTCCGGCGCAAAATTAGAGACATTTGGGCAAAATAATAAAGCTCTTGTTCTAAGAACATAGCGCGCAAAAGTAAACGAGCACAAAAATTGTAGCATTTACGCATAATTCACACATATTTATGTTCTGATGGATTGTGCCAATGTGGGTGAAAAATTGAGACCATTCTATTTTTCCAACAGTTCATTATAAAACAAAATTAGATCGAATGGATATAAAATGTAGTCATGTAGGTAGGTAGGATTAACATCAAATTAGTCTGAAGCTTTTCCGAATTTGCACAACTCGTAGAAAAATTTTGTTATAAGCAATCCATCCATGAATACTTTCACTTCGAAATCGTTAAACAATAATAATTAAACTGTAACCATCTTTCTTTCGCGAAATTTTTTATTCATCTGAATTAAAATCAGAAAATAGAGAGTGAACAGTATTTGTAATGATATTTTGTTGAATCCTCTAGTGTTTCCATATGAGTAATTGTAGGTCGTCACGCACTTTGTTCATATGGCATTACAGAAGTGTTATTGTCTTATTAATGTTAATTTTACTGTTTGTTTTCATAAGACTGTCAGGATTTCTGCGGGAGTTAAAACTGTCTCTTCACAACGTGTTTTTTATGTCAACTGTAGGAATAGGAAATAAAGCCGAATTTTTACAGAAAGGAAGAAGCCTTATTCATTTAGGGGTTCCATAGATTTAGCCATCTGCATTTCTTTTCTTCTCAATTATTCATGGAAAAAGGAAAAAGCCTTCATTTAGGAGTTTGATACAGGGGAATGGTATAAACTAAAATCTTATGGAAAACAGTTAGGGATATTGAAGGAATTTCAGGAACAAAACATATTTTTTGATTAAAATAATCAATTTTCCATCTAATTTTTGATATCATAAGACAAAGAACAAATAATTACTTCAAATAACTGGTTAAAAACATTAAATATCTTTGGCTGTATATCGAATCAAATTCAACTTTATGTTGATTATTTTCAAATTTTAGATGATTTATGAACTAAATATGAAGTGCCCATAAACATGCCAGTGACTTCTATAATGGACCGAGTATTTTATTACACCCTATAAAATATTGTGTCCATTCTTTTGTAGGTATAAGCATAAGCCGTAAATTAGATACAACTCTCCTTCAAATCTTATTGTGTCGATGAAACGAGAGTTATGAATTATAAATGGATGTTACAATAGTTTTATGAAGCTTCCAATTGTGGAAAAACTAAGCTTCATTTTTCAATTCAAGTTAGATTAATGTTTGGAAAAAATGTAGAAATTGGTGCATAATTCCTCCACAATACCACAATCATTAATTTCATTATTTTTGACCTTTTTATATTGATACAGATTACAGATCCGTTCTTACCGCAAAGCTCTACTTGCAATAGTTCGTGAGTTATAACATTTTGAAACTTTTCAATATGGATAGGAAAATCTTGATTTCTTCTTTCTTTTATGAGTTTTCGTAACCACATTGTGTATACCAGGTGAAACAATAATTGAATATTAATTATTTTTATCATTTATTTATTTCTTAGGTGTATTATTAGGAATAATTAACAAAAATTACGAAAAGCACTGCCGTGAAGGCAGGAACTTTTGAGCGCTCGTACATGCACCTTGTAGGTGGATTCGCATTTTCCAGTTTTAGAAATCAATTGAAGGAATTTTCGACAGCTGCCAAAAAAATTCTGAATCTTAGGCGAAACTCCAGACTTCATGTCAGTGCTTCAGCTGACCAATTTTTTTTCGATAATTCGCTAGAATTTTTTACGGTATCTATGGTCAGTAGTTTCGAAATTATCAGGAACAAAATATTTTGAACGGCCATATTTACGGAACCCCTGGTCTAAATTTGCTCGTTGATGAACGTGGCCGCGAAATTTGCGATCCAAACTTACCCTGAAAATTGTTTCTAGTTTCTAGGCCTTTCCCTTCGGAAGTTATAAGTTTCTATGGTTTCTATGGTTCTGGTCATGCGATCTGGACAAAATGTTGCTTTATTATATCATTCTCGATTAAAATACAAAATTTCATCTCGATCGAATCCGTAGTTTCGAAATTATCGAGAAAACAAAATTTCAAACGACCGTATTCACGGAACCCCTAGTCTAATTTTGCTCATTGATGAACATGCCCACGAAATTTGCGATCCGAACCTACCCTGAAAATTTCGAGTCCCTAGGCCTTTCCGTTCGAAAGTTATAATTTTCTATGGTTTCTATGGTCCTGATCATGCGATCTGGAAAAAATGTAGTATATATCATTCTCAATTTAAATACAAAATTTCGTCACGATCAAATCCATAATTTTGAAATTATCAAGAAAACCAAATTTCAGACGGCCATATTTACGGAACCCCTTGTCTAATTTTGCTCATTGATACACGTGAACGCTACATTCACGATACACACCTATCCTGAAAATTTCAAGTCCCTAGGCCTTTCCATTACAAAGTTATAATTTTCTATGGTTTCTATGGTTCTGGTAATGCGAGCTGGACAAAATTCTGCATGTAGCTTGAGTACGTATCTGAGTGCAAGATTTCACCTCGATCGAATCAGTAGTTTCGAAGTTATCAGAAAAACAAAATTGCGAGCGGCCATATTTACGGAACCTCTGGGCGAATTTTGCCCAATAACGAACTTAGCCGCGGCATTTGAGATCCGAACCTACCCTGAAAATTTCAAGTTTCTAGGACATTCCGTTCGAGAGTTATCGTGTATACGGACTCGAATTTTTCGAGTCGAACTCTATCGATTGAGACCGTTTTCAGCTCAAAATTCGAAAAATACAGACATCGTGACGAAATGATATAGCCCTCGTGTAAGTGGTACGAGCGCTCAAAAATCACAAAAACATATATAAATAAATAGTTTTTCAGGGAACTAACGTAAATCTTGGAGATGCTCTTCAATTCTTGAGAGAATTTGATATTGAAGCTTCAAGAATGTGCTTCAGTGTCGCCACAACCCAATGGTCCTATACAACGAATATGACCGATTTCAACAAAAGAAGAATGGTTGAAGAACAAACGTTGAAGGCGAAGTTCGACAAATTAACGTGGAATAGGGCAGTCACTTTCGATTGGACCAGAATACCAGACCCTATGGTTAGGAGGCACCTCAAATTTTTAGTGACCGGACACAGGGGAAGCTTACCAGATGAAAAATACAACGAGGTAAAAATGAATTTTTTTTATCGATAATAGTTACAATTAGTTCGTGTATAGTACGAAATACCTACACATTTATTTCATCTGAGTAACCTGGCGTTGCACTCTTGGCAATATAGTGTATAGTGGTTACTTCTTATGATTCAATTCTTCCACCTAGTGGTGTGTAAAATAAAGATAACAAAAGTAGGGGCGTATAGGTCCTCATATATCTAGAATCATATAATTTAACTTTTATGCTACATCTAAGTTTTGGAAGCAATAATTTTTATCATCGCAAAAGCCACAGCTATAACAACCCTCCCGACTGAAGTTATTGTGATGAATTTATTCCAAGTTCTTCTTAGTATAATTTATTTACAGTTCACTAATACTACACTACTTATTTTTTTTTCAACACTCAAATCATTTATCTGCACGCGCGCTATTAAGTCCTATACTGTATTCACTTAGGGCCGATGTCGACTTATATATTGGAAGGGAAAAATAGAAAGCCTCCCGATGTCTCAAGTATTCTCAGGATACATTAAAAGTAGATTTGTTTCGGCAAGGTTCGTACCGGTTCGTGGATCTCCGATCTCCGAGTTGGAAATTCCGTAACTTCGATCTGCGGGCTCTGCGGCGCACATTGTTTATGTAAACATTGTCCATTGTCCTAGCTGCTATTACATTTTTCGGTGAATGAACGAATTATTGAACTTTTTGAAGTTGAATAAAATCTCATTTGTGCTTATTATTATTCTCAAATTTATCGAGTAATTTAGAGGAAAATGGCAGAACAAGAAATGTAAGTACTCAGTGAAATATAAATCTTTTAACATCCACTTTAAGTTTTAAGTGTATGTACAGAAAATATGAAATCTGTAGGGTAGCAGAATCTTCATCAAGAAAAATTTCGGCACAGCGCATCATCTGCCCTTTGTGTACGAATGTGCAAGGATTTTCGTTCCATAGATTACTCTTGAAACATTTAAAAGATTTTCACGAAGTTGAGATAACTCGATCCAGTCAGCAATTTTCGAATTTCGAAGAATTCACAGTCTGGAGAAACCTAGGAAACAGGGAAGTGGATTATGCTTGCCAGACAACCAGAAAAGATAAGAAAGGAGAGAAAATAATTATTTATAATTGTAATAGAAGTGACACAAAAGGTATAATTTTTGCATTCACAATGTGGGAGAATCTTATATATATGATGAATTTTTTTAAGGATATATTTCCAATAGCAAAGATCGTAAGCGTAAAATTGGGGGTACTATAAAGATTAAAGGAGTGTGTCCATCAAGAATCGAAGCTAGAATTCTGATTAATGGTGAATATTTGAAAATGCGGGATCTAATTTTAACCGTTTGATCATTTTCACTTTATAGGGCAGGTTACCACTGATTTTATAGAAACCCATATAGGACATGAGGATGAGCTCCGTACCAAGCGATTGAAAAAAACAGAGGAATTGCAGATTGTGGAGAAGTTGAAAGAAGGTGTTCCCAACAACAGAATTCTCCAAGATGCAAGAAAAATAGCAGATGAGAATTTAACAAGAATGAATGTATTGACACCACAGGACTTGATAAACATCAGATTGAAATTTAATATAGATAATCGAAGGCATAAAGATGACATGGTAGCAACTTCATTGAAAATTCAAGAGTGGAATCAACAAGGTCGAAATCAGGCATTTTTATTTAAAAATATTGGTGAGGGTTTGTTTTCAAGTCGTAACGTAGTGTAGATTTTAAGAATATTTAGATAGCTGGTATTAGATACCAGATACCATTAGATATCATAAGACCTTGCGGTCGCAGTGAAATATAACCCCCTTTTCAAACTATTAACTATTAGTTGGTATTAGGTAGAGATATGGATCGACTCGATTCATTATCTTAATATTTTTGACTTGATCATCGTGTATTGGGTGCATGTTAGTTAGGATAAAATAGTGCTTATTTAATTCCAGGGGATAGTTATCCTGGTTTGTTGGAAGAAGATTTCGCTGTTGGCTTTATGAATGGGGTGATGGAAAAGAAATTGAAAGAACATGGAAGCATTATATGTATAGATGGCACACATGGCACCAATCAGAGAAATTGGGAATTAACTATAGTATTGGTGAAGGGTGAAAGCAACACTGGATTCCCAGTAGCATTCTTCATTAGTAATAGAAAAGATCAAATAATTCAAGAAATTTTTTTTACAGCATTTAAATCTAGGCTAGGTAGATCCATAGAGGCTGATTTCCTTATGAGCGATGATGATCCCAAATACTATAATGCATGGATCAAAGTAATGCAACCCGAAAAGCCATTGAGAAGACTTCTATGCAGCTGGCATATAGTCAAAAATTGGAACATCCAAGGCCGCAGAAAGCTTCAGGACCCCAAAATGAGGAAGGAAATGAAGATGGAATTGAGGAAAATCCATCAAGAATTAGATGAAACTAAATTTGAAAGTCTAGTAAACAACTATTTTGGACGCTTGGAAGAGAATCATGAAAATGGTTTTTTGAGTTATTTGAAAACGTGAGTGCAATGCTCTTTCCATTCATATCCTGTATAATCTCCTTCGACAACAAACTCTTAGAAGCTACATAAGAAATTCAATTCTTATTCCATAGGCTTGTGCAGGTTTGATTATTCACTTAATATAGAAATCTTGCCTTACAAATCGAAGATCAAGTTCAATTACTGTTGGATTGATTTTAGCCTGCTTTAACTGATTGTGTTTTTTCAGCTATTATTTCCAGAATAAGGAGAGAATTATGATGTGGGCCTATTGCTATAGAAAAGGGGCTGGAATAAATACCAATATGGCAATAGAAAGTCTGAATAAATATTTGAAATACAATAAAATGGAAGGAAAAAAGAATATAAGGTATTTATCTAGTTATTATTTGAAATCCTCATTAAATTTAACTTTATTCCAGGGTAGAAAAGCTATTGGATTTTTTTGACCAAATAGTGGATGAGAAGATGTGGAAACAAATTCTTCTCAGGGAAAGACCAAATGCTAACAACTACTATCATAGGGTTACTGTGGAAGCACATTGTAAATCCCTCATGATGAAAGAAAATGTGGAGAATGTTGGTAAGAATTGTTTTAGAGTGAAATCTCAATACGAAGATAAATATTATAATGTTTCGATCATCACTTCTTGTGATGAAGATTGCCGAATGGGATATTGTGCAGAATGTAAAATATGCTTACACCAATATAAATGTGACTGTTCTAGTAACAGTATAAAAACCATATTGTGTAAGCATATACATGCTGCATTTATGTTTGGTCGGAGAAGCGATTCTGTTTCAGATGGAGATTCTGATGAAGCTACAAGCTTACATATAAATGAACCTACAACCAGTCGAATGGCATACCAGGATGATGTTAAATATTTCATGGAAGAATCGGCATCCAAACCAGAAAGTTCAACATCATTCAATCGTTACGATGAAAATGTAATGTAGCTCAAGCTGTGTTTTGATATTTTCTCTTGAATATTTTGATGGTGCTTTTATAGCCTTCTGATGAGGAATTACTGAAGAAAATTCAATTGTTGGACCAGGAAAAAAGAAAGGAATTGAACAGATGGCTGAAGGCATGCACAGAAAGCCAAAGAGAGATATGCCAAAAAAGGGGAATAGAAAAACAAACCTATTATCCTAGGAAAAATTGAATATGTGTTGAATGAAGTGTTTTAATTTCTTCAACTGAAGTGGTAGAATATTTTCAGATTTTTATCGAGCATATCATTTCAAATCTTCTTTCAGGAAATCTTTAAACAAGCATGATGACCAGATAATTATTTTTCAAGAGACCCATACAACAACAGAGTAAAATCATTGTAACGAGAATATGTACTAATTCGATTTTCTGCTTAGTCTTATTCAGCGTCTATTAAATTTTGTAAACACTCACAAGGACTACAAGGAGGCAGGGTTTTTTCTGCTGAGGTTTTTCCCTGAGCTCTTGTATTATAGGCAGAATTGTATAGTACCCCATTGCACCAACCTCAGCTAACACTTTTTGTTTGATTTTGTATTACAATAAAAGTAATGAAACATTTTTATTTTGAATTCTACAATGAAATCCCAATCTCAGGGCTTAAAATGGAACAAAATCATATTAATTTCTTCTATTGCGAAATGAATTGAAAAAAAATTATAAATGGGTAGCCAATACACCTTACTATTTGATGAAGAAATTCTTAATCTCTTCAATTGCTAAATAAACATGGGAAATATGATAATTGGGTAGATAATACAAGTCAAATTTCTTTTAGTTGAAATTATAATTTCTACATGAAAAGAGCAAATAATATTTCGAGGAATGTTTCTCAGTTGTAGGTTTCCACATTAAGAAAAATTTGAACTATTATACTAAAGGTTTATAACGTTAGAGCTGAAAATGAATAGGGTGATGATTTCATCTGATAACCACTACATTTTTCTTGGTATAAAATGGAAAAAAATTTCTTTTCAATTAATTCACTCACGGCAGACACAAAACTTTCTATTGTTTATTATAGTTTTGATAATACATGTGGAAATATTTTAATGAGAAATTAATTGATTTCTATTGGTAAGTTTACGTTTCGAACTCTATTTCTGACCGGCCACAGAAAACAGTGGAGTGTTCAAAGTGTCAAAATCAGATGTTGGCGCTACCAAGAGAAGCCTACTAGCGCGCAGGTCAGGTTTTTGCTTTACATCGGCATACTGTAACTCTTGTGCCAATTTTACTTTTAATGTATCCTAGTATTCTCTCGAAGATTCGCGGTCGTTCTATTCGGTTCTAGAAGGCAGGTCCGGCTCAAGTTCGTCACATTACTATTGTTGGCTTCCTCATTCTTCTGATCGAAATTTTTTTCAGATATACCACCTTATTTCTGAGATGAAAGATATTTATGCCCATTCAAAAGTGTGTCCTTACGAGAATTTTGAAAAGATTTATTGCGAATTGGAGTTAGAAGATGTGTCGAAAATTATGGAGGAATCCAGGAACCCATTGGAATTGGCGCATATTTGGAAGGAATGGCATGACAAAACAGGACCACCCATGAAAAATAAATTTATGAGATATGTGGAGATAGCTAACCAGGCATCTAAAATAAATGGTAAGGAAAAGTGAATGAGAATTGGGATTTTTTCAGTTTCCAGTAAGTACTGCACCATTGTGCATTGAGTATAGAACTCCCAGATTTATGTCTGAAGTACTACCTTTCCACCCCAAAATTGAACTTATTCATCAAGAAGAAAAAGTTCAACTTTTGTACAAACATCCATGAAATATGGACTGAATAGGTACACAATTTTCCGTTAAAGTTCTCAGTTTTCCCGAAATTCGAATACCTATATCAGAAAAAATCAATCTCTTTTCTGTGTGCCAAAACGGCTCTCATTTTTTATTGTCAGTAAGAATAATATTGTCATTTCATTTTTATAAACTGCAATAGATGGAATCAACGTAGGGAAAACTCTTCTCTTTTTCCCATGGAACAGCTAGAAAGCTGAAAATTTTCATAACTCATTTAATCAGTGTCTCTCCATTTGTTGACACAAAATTTCGGCGGGATATGGCAAAGAGCTAATGGGATAACGTAGTTTTAAAAAAAATTTGTTTAATCTTCGTGTCGTTATCTCACAACCGTGGACTTTCAATTTGTTCGAATCGGTATTTTTTGGATTAGTGAGAAAAAAGAATTTCAACTTGCTATACCTACGGAACCCCTCGGCGGATTTTGCCCATTATCAAACTCAACCGGCGCATTCAGTCCTCGAACGTACCCTGAATTTCAAAACTCTAGTTCCCTTCTTTCGACAGTTATCTTGTTTACGTCCAAAAAACAGAATTGACTTTGACGCCAAATCTGTGGGTCCTACATAATTCGATCGTTCTCGAATCGAAATTTGGAAATTACAGACATTTTTGCGAAATGAGAACGCTCTTGTTTATAGAAACAAGGGTGCAAAAACATTGCAAATTTTACACAGAGGATTATTATTTCCACAGCACCACGTTGCCTTTATTTAGAGGTCACGAAATATCTCAACTCATTCCAAAAAAATGTCTACATACGTACTGCAAAACTTTGTAAATCATGAACATTGGGAAAAATTTGAAAATAATAAACGAAAAGAAAGAATATAAATTGGATAACATGCCAAAAAGGAACTGTTTTTTTTTACCAAATTTCATTCAATCATAACTTTACCGTTTCTGATCGAAACTAGTGGCTAATAGTGTAAAGTATTTTCCATCTTAATATTTATAGGGTTTGAAGATTCAGGGGAGGAGATGCGATATATGTACGAAGATTCGAATTTCGAGAACGAAATCTCGGAATCTTTTCAAAGGTTGCAGCCTTTGTACAAAGAGCTATTCACATACGTCAGAAGAAAACTACT
This sequence comes from Aphidecta obliterata, assembly GCA_963966015.1. NCBI lineage: Eukaryota > Metazoa > Arthropoda > Insecta > Coleoptera > Coccinellidae > Aphidecta > Aphidecta obliterata. The sequence goes on from OZ014427.1 coordinate 19,308,043, forward strand.
GAATCAATACGGTCCAAGTGTTATCCGTCAAGAAGGACCTCTCCCTGCTCATGTTCTAGGAAACTTGTGGGCACAAGAATGGTCCAAAATAGAAGACATCGTGACACCATATCCAAGTGCTACCAAAATGGATGTAACTGACGAGATGCGGAGACAAGGCTTTACACCACTAAGGTAGTATTTCAGCCCAAGCTGTTTAAGATGACATGAAATAAACAATTTTCATTGCAGGATGTTTCAAATGAGCGAAGAATTTTTCACGTCATTGGGTTTGAAATCGATGCCACATGAGTTTTGGAGACATTCAATGATAGAGAGGCCTGTAGACAGGAAGGTGCAATGCACAGCTAGTGCTTGGGATTTCTGCAATAGATTAGATTATAGGTAAGAATGTTTTATTGCGACAAATAAAAAAGCGCCTGTAGGTTACAATTTTTACAACCTTTCTTTTAAATTGAAGTAATGATCCATCCAGTGGCGGCTTCTGACTTCTCCGGTAGTTTTTCACATACCTGATGTTTTTTCACTAAGTTGTTTTTAACCGTTAAAACCTAAAGGTGTGTGGAGAATTCATGATTATCTAAGAGCCGAAAACAGTAGAAAGCATTTTCACATTACATCCATCAGTTTCTGTTGAACTTTCTCGTTACACTTTATTAGTTTTGTTATTCATGTTCTTGTTCCGTGTCCTTTTCTAAATCGGTGCTGCTCATCCGGGATGATTTCATTTTTTGCTCTTCAATGGTTTTCTTTAGTCTTTCCAGAATCACCTACTTTTTCTGCTATCTTGCTAAGACTAGTGTAAGCAGGCTGAATGGTCTGTAGTATGTAGGTCACGATCTTGAGTTGCAATATCTGTTACCTCGTTTTGTGTAGGCAAGCGTGATCAAATAGTAAATAGATGTGTTTACGATAACATGAAATGTTATCAATCATGTTATCGATTCTCGAAGGTGTTTTGATACATTCGATTAAACACATAACATCTTATTAATATATAAACTTATTGACATCTTGGCTAAGGGGAAGTCTTCAGATGAGAGTCCCGAGATGTTACCAATAAACCTTTAACGAGTGTTAGTGTATTATTCACCATCCCTCGACTGCATAACGATTGAGCGAACCTACCCTAGCTGGGTACGTTACAGGTCTTTAATAATTTGGGTTTTTTTTTTGTTTTACCGGTTTGGGTATCATTATGGTTTCTGCAATCTGCCGTCTGTTTGGGTAGGTCCTTGTGTTTAAAATTGCATTGAATAATTTTTTTTTCAAACGTACAGAAAGGACGTCATATTTTGACTGACAGGATCATCGAGAAGTTCTACTTCTCCTCCGCCGTAGGGAAAAGTGTTGCTATGTCAACGATGAATTACATTTCCGTACGCCGGAGGGAAAAGTGTCGCTATGTAAACGATGAATTAGTTACTACGAACAATTATTATACTTCATGTCCGTCAAAATCAAAATTAATTTTGCATGACAAACGTAACTAGGCAAATTTTGCATTGATCATTCAATTACGTATAAAGATCGTAAATATATGTATAATTTAAAGGAGGATCTCCATATTTAAAAACGCCTTCAATTCAATTCAAACCCAGGCTCGTCATGAAAAGTGACACTTCTCCTCCTTATGAAATAATATACTATTATTTATCTATCGTAATTTCAGGTAGGGTTTTCAGTGCTCGGTTTGCGATTTGGTCCATTCCAGGTGCTTTTTTGCCGTTCAAGTTATTTATTATTTTCTCGATTTCGTCTATGTTTACCTCATTTAATTTTAAAATTTCAAGTTCTTTTCAATTTGTTTTCGAGCGCCCGTACTACTTACACGAGGGCTATATCATTTCCTCACGATGTCTGTATTTTTCGAATTTTCATCCGAAAATGGTCTCAAACGATTGAGTTCGACTCACCGATGACGAATCCGTCGAAAAATTCGAGTGTCCGTTCGGCCGTCCGTCCGTATACACGATAACTCTCGAACGGAACGTCCTAAAAACTTGAAATTTTCAGGGTAGGTTCGAATCTTGAATGCCGCGGTTGAGTTCGTTATTGAGCAAAATTCGACCAGGGATTCCGCAAATATGTTCTTTCGAAATTTTGTTCTCCTGATTACTTCGAAACTACAGATTCGATTGAGGTGGAATTTCGCACTCAGATGGAGAATGATGTGTTCAAAATAAATGCAAAATGCGGAAAGGCCTAGGGACTTGAAATCTTCAGGATAGGTTCGAATCGCGAATTTCGTGGTTACGTTCATCAATGAGCAAAATTAGACTAGGGGTTCCGAAAATATAGCCGTTCAAACAATTTTTTTCCTGATAATTTCGAAACTACTCATTGGATTGGAATGAAATTTTGCACATAGATGAAGAATTATGTATTCAAACTACGTTGGAAATTATGTCCAGATCGCATCACCAAGACCATAGATACCGTAGAAAATTCTAGCGATTTATCGAAAAAAAAATCACCTAAAGCCTGACGTGAAGTCTGGAGTTTCGCCTCAGTTTGAAAATTTTTTCGATAGCTGTCAAAAATTTTTTGAATTTGTTTCTAAAACTGGAAATAGCGAATCTTCCCACAAGGTGGATGAACGAGCGCTCAAAAGCTACTGACTTCACGGCAGTGCTTTTCATCATTTTTCAAATTCTCCTTCGATTGTGATTTTGTTTGGGTGGTAGTCGGATGTGGCTAGTGTCGTTGATTATTTCTATTTGTGTGTATCCGTTATATTCTAGTCATTGCTGCTCCCATAGAATGGGTTTCTCATTTTGTGCAATAATCTGTAATTTTCTGTTTTCTGTTCAAAGTATTCTTGTATTCGTAACTTTACAGTTCCATTCTTCATTCTTCGCATTCATATCTCCTGTGGGTATTATTTTTTTCCTCTTTTAGTGAGTACATCTTGTTCCTAATCTGACTCTGAGTGGGGTTTATATATTGTTTTTTTTTGTATTCTTACGTTGTTTTTCTTCTTCTATTATTGTGTTCTTCGTTATCGGTGCTAGTCGTTATACACTAGGTCTCTTGTTTGACCATCAGTACGACTAATGAATGCCCTAGAGTGGCTTGTCTTAGGAGGACGATTTTTCCCGACCAGTCTGTGAATACTCCATATATAACAGGTTAGGCAAAGTGCGATTTGCCCTGCCCGGTGAGATGACCCAGTACGAACTTCGACTTTTTAATTAGACGCTGACTTTGACGAGATATTGATTTCCGAAACATAAGTTCTCTATAAACTCTCTATTTCTAAACATATCAGCAAAATTATTGTATCTGTGTGAAGAAATTCATCAGGGAGGTCAATGTCGCCTTATTGCCCTACCTTCAGAAGCCGCTAATGTTAAAATATCCTCCAAAACAGTTTTCATTTACTCAAAGATTGCGCATTTTGTCACAAAGTTACAAAGGATATAACTATCAGAGTTTTGTTCGAAATAAAAATTGTCATTTGCAATCAAAATTTTCGTAATCTTGAAATTTCAGAATAAAACAATGTACAGAAGTAAAAATGGAAGATTTGATTACAACCCATCACGAAATGACTCATATACAATATTATTTGTATTATGCAGGCCAACCTTATCTTTACAGAGACGGAGCTAACCCAGGTAGGAACCTACCTAACCGTTTTTCATGAAATATTGAACAATTGCAAAACTCAAAATGAAAACAAAATAATTTTTGATATATCCACTTCAGGTTTTCACGAAGGATTAGCAAATGCTATAAGCTTATCAGTCTATAATCCAAATCATCTTCATCTTGTTGGATTGTTCAATAATGATACAAGTAATTATGAAACAAACATGAGATTTCTGTTTGGAATGGCATTGAAAAAAGTTGCCTATGCTCCTTTTGCCTATCTCGTGGATCTGGTGAGTAAAAATGAACAGATATGTTTGGTGGTCGGAAATTTATGTATATCGTCGTGTTCCGGAGAAAACTACGCAACTCCATATTTTCCAGGAAATGGTATTTTGGTGCAATCTGTTCGGCAACATGGTTAATAGTATGAGTTTTTTGAAAAACCCTTTAAATAAATAAATAAACTCACATATATTTCAATAAGTCAACACAAATATTGTTTAGAAAACTGACTTCCTGTATATGTTTATATCAATATAAAGCTCCCTTTTATGTTTATAATCGAAAAAAATTAAGTATCGAAACAGAAAGTGTACAATATATGATGATAAATACGAATTTCAATTCTAGTGGCGTTATGAAATCTTCAGAAACGGAGTTTCAAATATGAACTCAGACTGGTGGCAACTCCGTATCAAATTCCAAGGAATTGTTCCTCCTGTACCACGGAGTGAACAACATTTAGATGCTGCTGCAAAAAGGCACATTCCAGCTGATATACCATATATGAAATACTATGTTGCTCTACTATTGGAATTTCAAATCTTTGAAGCGCTCTGTACAGCAGCTGGGCATACTGGACCTCTGCACAGTTGTGATGTATACAGATCTAGGGAAGCTGGCCGCATTTTATCGTATGTAATAGCTGAGTTACACCTTCCGAATGTATGGCCGAGTCAATCTCCTAATCGGCCGAGCACTCGGCGCGTGTAATTCAGCATTTAGGTGCAAAAAAACGGTGCAAGGCATTCACAAGATACAAATTCCAAGGTTTGTTATATAAGATATGGACACTATATATCTAACGGGTGTCCCAACAATATTTGCTCAATATATCTTTAATTCTGATATATGAGAAAAGTTCTTCATAAAAGTGATACGGGACCAGAAAGGCCACGTTTTGAAAATAGTTCCAAATGCACTAGGTATTTTATTTTTCCGTAAGAGCAAAAAAAATCGCGCTGAGTAGGGAACAAAGGAATCTCCGCGTAGATGCCTCGCACCGATCCTATGTACCATAATAGACTCATCAAATTCAAGATATTCATCATAAATAATACCTATATCTGTACCTCAGAGCAAAAGGGTATTAAGTCCAAAATTTCAATTTTCGGGTTTTTTGGCTCACCTTCATTTAAATTTCGCGCTATATTTAGTGGTCTACCTTCAAGACGATTGGACTTAAAATAACGAAAATAACATAGTATCAAGTCCTTAATCACAACGCGAATCAAACGAAAAATGCAAGTATTTTACGCTCTCTTGGAAACTCACTTGGAACTCACATTTTGTGACTTAATACCCTTTTGCTCTGAGGTACGGATATGTATTATTAATGATAGAAAGCAGTAGATGTATTATTAATGATGAAAGCATAACTGATTATCATAACATTCCGTTTTTTCAGGGATATTATGAGCATTGGAAAATCAAAACATTGGAAAGATGTAATACGGATATTAACTAAAGGAAAAACAGACAGAATATCCGCCGACTCTATGATAAAATACTTTCAACCTCTTTATATTTGGTTCAAAGGGCAAAATAAGAATGAGAATATAGTTGGATGGTTGACCAACCAAGAAGATGCAGCTTTATTTCAACCCCTGGTTTCAGCTGAAAATAATTTAAAGCACTTCAGTACTAAAAGTCTAGTTATAATTATTCTGTTACCAATTTTAAATCAAAAATAAAAGTTTTTTTCATGAAAACGACTTCAACTTAAATTTATTTGAAAAAAATCAATTACAATCAATGTCTAGATACAAAATCCAGTACGCGTCTCCTTGAAATCATTACATAAAAACTCTGATTTTGTTTCAAAAATACAATTGGAAAATTACAGAATAATGCAATTGGGATATTCTTAGCAAAAATGGAAATGATTTAGAACATTAATATTGGAGATATGAGTTACCGTCCAACCCTCACAAACAAAATTAGCTCTTGATGTGCTACATATTCCTTCCGATTTCAAATTGATCGATCTTTCTGAATCATGTTTCAATTGCAAGAATTCAGAAGTAATACAAGAAAGCTTGATTATAGCTACAATACAAAAACGATAAAAAAATCAGATCCACTCCAGCATATTTTCAAATGCTAAAACAATTCAAAAAGTTTCATGTAAGTAAATAGAATGTACGGATATAATAAGATTCAAGGAACAAATAAAAAATTACAAAGGTTAATAAAAATAATCTTTCCATAGAATGCTCACTAGCCTTCAGAGTAAGTTTTTCTGTTCTTCCAAAAAACTTCATATCATGACACATCCATATCTTCATCATTTGGCAGTTTGGTAGCCGCAAGATAGGGATTGTCAATGAAATTATTTGAAGAATTCGGATCTTCACTTCTTGAACTTTCACTGACCTCTTCTTCCATTTTTTCCGTTTTCACATCATCTTTTCTTACATTTTCTTTTTTATGTCCCACAACTTCTCCTTTAGAATCATACTCTAGGTCTTCTTGGTCAAAAATTTGATCTTGGGGCAGCAGGGCACTCAAATATGGTGTGCTAGTTGGTTGACTAGCAATTACTGTAAATATATGAAATATTACTAACCTATCACAGAACGTTCTTCGAGGTTTTACTGATTTCAAGCAATCATAGCTTGGAGTACTGAGCACTAATGACTTCACAAGAAGCAGCCATAACTCAAATGTCTTGCGAAATTTGAGGGTTTTAGAGCGGCGTTTATTCGAATATTACATAGTATCTTATTGAAAAAACGATTAGATTACTTAATATTTTATGGAAGCAACTAACTGTACATCCTCCACGTTTAGATCAGAATCGGCTGATTGTAACAGCTTGTTATGGTAATACTCACAGGGAAATATGTTTGTATCATCTGTATCAAATAGGTTGTGAGTGGCTGGTGCTGTTTTTGCAAGGAATTTGGTCAACGCTCGCTCTACATCTTTTTTTTGAATTGCAGCTTTTTCTCTTACAGATTCATAATCAATTGTTGGCTGCCGATGTGTCTAAAATAATTCTAAGTAAGAACAACAATAGGTGCTTTCTATGAAAATACTCACAGGAGTTCTGATATATGCATGTGGTACAGGAAACTCAGGCAAATGAGAAGGAATATGTGGTGGTAAAGATTGTCTAACACCAGCAGTGAGCATATTTGGTTGTTTTGGAGGTTGTTGAGGAACTATAGGTGGCAATGAGGGATATTTAGAAGTTTTCATGTAATCTTCCAATGTAGGAATTGTAAGCCCTTAAAAAATATTATAATTAACATTTCTCATTCCCAAAAAATCACACTTTTTGTCTCACCCAGTTCAACAAATGCTAAGATTATATCAGCTACAACAGGTTCTGTTCTTCCAGCTAACTCGCAGTAATTTTTACTTGACAAACCCATTTGACTTAGATCTGAAACATACAGATATTATATTTTCAATTGAATTGAAATTAACTATATTTACAGCACTGCAGCATTTCCACAAGTGTTCCTAGAGCATCTTTTTCGACAGTATCGAAGCCTTCACCAATGCAAATGCTCCCGATAGCAGCTGCAAGCATTTTCCTGTAGAAAGTCTCTGGTGAATCCGGCTGAGATGAAGCCATCTTCAATGTAGTTCTGAAAATAATGCAATTTGTAGTTTATTATTCTCATAAATTATATACTTATAACATATTACAATCACTCAATAAAGATGAATTTGAGATAAATATTTACCTAACCTGACAGCTACACCAAAACAAGGGTTTCCCTGCTATTTAATAACAATTATAAGTAATAACATACCACCCAAATTTTCACCTGTTGTAGAATCTTAGCACCGTTTTTTGAGGAAATATAGGAGATTCAAACTTTTGTAATTAATTGGGAAAATATTCGTACCAAATTCTCTTAACCGTTTCTTGTCACTAAAATTGAAATGTGTAATTTTGTACTACTCTTTGCGGATAATTTTGATCAATGGTAATTTGAAAGTGTCTTATGGTATTTTATCTTGAATTCCTGATCATCAGAAAATACAAATTACTTCACTCAGTAAAAAATCATTATTGAAATATGTGCTTGAATTTTTTTGGTTTCTTATCAGTAGATCAAATGTCCCGAAATTCGTAGTTCATGGAGCAGAACAATTATATTCATATTAATTACAATCTACTGTAGTAAATTTTTAGTTTTTTTTTGTGAAAAGAATGAAAATTAGTTATGTTTGTAAAGGTATGAAGTTCATGATGTTCTTGAGCATAACGTATTTTCAGAATTTTTATGTTTTTACAAAACAATCATTGCTCTATCAATCAAATTTGTCATAATTCGTTGAAAATGTTAGGAGAAAAATGAACAAATTTAAGTGTTATATAAATCTTCTCCTTAGTATTTTGTTTTTGTTGGCTTCAATAGGAATGTGGTATTTTTGTGATATTCCACTGAAAACATGCTGTGAAGAGAATGAAACGTAAAGTTGATGAGGAAAACCCAAAACGAAATTAAAGTTTTGTTTTCAGGTGTGATTTGTAATGAAATATAAGTTTCGTAACTTATGAGATGAAGACAGAAAATTGTATTCCAGGAGATCCTGTTTGGACTAATGGTGTTGGAATTTTATCAAATGATGTGAGTCGTTATTTTCCAATTCACATGATATGAACTAACAATTTTTGTGTTTAATTTGTCACTTTGAGAAAGCACAGTGAATTATGGAGATAATAATCTTTTCAACCAATATTTCTGCTAATTTAATATGTTTTTCCAGGAATGTTTGCCAATTATAGGTGGATGTCAAGTATCTTCAATTCTTTCTACTTTAGATTCATCAGACAAGACACTAATGAATAACTCGGAAGTTTCTCAAACTATGGACATAATAATATTGGAATCATCGGATCTAAAACTACCAACAAATGAATTTAACTTTCAACAATCTAACAATTACATGATACTGAAAGATAAAATTGAACAGAAAAATAATGGAAATCTTAAATGTACAAGCAATAACAAAAATGAATCGACAAACTTAGAAGATTTATTATATTTTGTTTGCAATCTGTGTCCCTTCTTGTGCACAAGTAATGAGAAGATCGCTGATCATTTGAAGAATGCACATTCCAATGAAACCATAAGGAAACAGTTACATCTGAAATGTCCAGCTTGTCAAAACATATTTTATCACAAAATATCATTGAGGTCACATCTGATTCATGATCATGGAGTCAGTAATTCAGATATAAACCAAATTATTCAGGCTGTAGTCTATTATGCAAAAGTTAAAATGAAAGATAATGAACAAAAAAATAACAAAGCGAAACTCAAAGATAATATAAAGGTAGAGAAATCAACAGTACAAAATTCGCTCAAAGTGGAAGATTTAAATAACTGTGCTGGTGACGGTTATAAATTGGATACTGAAAAGAGCAATCCCGAACTGATTAATATACAAGTTGATACCAATAATGGTTTAGCTCTCCATAGTTCGGACTCGAATAGTAAGATAAATAAAAGTCAAAGAAACTTTCAACAAAATGAGAAAAAAGTTGTTACTAAAAACTGGATGTCCAACATTATAGAGAACAAAAAAGAACATATGTGTTTATTTCCATTATGTAGAGTAAGAATGCAAGATCTCAATAAATTACAATACCACATAAACTGTCATACTCCGTCTGGATTCAAATGTGGAGAATGCGATCAAGAATTTCCATTCTGGAATTCCCTAAGCGGACATTTATGGAGGTTGCATAAAATCGATATGGAACTCCATTGTTGCAGTCAATGTGATTACAAAACCTTCAGCTTAGCTAAGCTCAACAATGTGCATAAACTTATTCACACAGATATGAAGAATTTCATTTGTAATATATGTCAGAAGGGTTTCAAAAATAACAAGCAATTGAGAAATCATAAGGTTATACATAAAGATAAGTCCGAAAAGTTAGTACATGCCTGTGATATTTGTTCAAGAAAATTTTCTGATAGAAGACAGGTTAAACTCCACAAGGATACTGTTCATAATAAGTTGAAGCCTTTTTTATGTAACTTTTGTGGATACAAAAGCTCCTCTAGGAGTACCCTGAAAATTCATATCAGGCAGCATACTGGTAAGTTAATTGTTAGATACAATGTTACTCACATCAGAAAAGCCTATGAAATATTCTTTTAATAGAAGGTATTTTCAAGAACAAGATGACTCCATTAAAAAATTCATATATTTGATTATTGAATCTTTAACAGTAAGGAAATAGTGGTACTTTGAAATGATCGAAAATACAGGGAATGCTCCAAAATGTTTGAAAGTAGACGTATTTATTCGTATTCACCTAATTTCCACCTATTAATCGGTTTATCTCACTATATTTGTATCCGGAATTCGAGATGTCAGGTTTTGACAAATTTCCCTAAAAATTCTGGAAACCTGAAAAAAACCTATTCTGGGGATGGGTAATCTTTGAAAATCATCAAATGACAAATAATGTTATTCACCACAGAACTATATAGAATATATGAAATTTCTCAACACAAAATCAGAAAAACTCAATTTAATTTTCATGCGGAACAGCTTTAAAGCTGAAGTTGATACAACACATTTTATCGATGCCCCATATATGAACCCACAAAATTTCAGTAAGATATGATGAATACTTTCTGAGAAATTTTTTATCCTTCTAGTGATACAATCCTTTGAAATTTCACATTAATCTTCGTGTCGTTATCTTAGGACTAACTACAAAGTTTCAATTCGATTGGAATATTTTTTTTATGAAGTTAAGTAGTCCTTACCTCACTGAGTTCAGATATATGTATCTTACCTGGTATCTGTTTCCACATTTTTGCTCATAAATTCCGTCATCAAGTTCCAAACCATGAAAATTCTTCCTACGGAATACGGTTTTTCCCCGTCTATTTCGAAAACGGTTCGTGAAATTTCTGATTTGGAAACATCGTTTCATTGTTCACCTCCAGATACTCTTGTTCGATGAGAATCTGAATGAAAGCCAAATCTTCATTCATGAATAAAACTGTAGCCCATATGTGTATCCCATTTCTGGAATTCTAGAGCTCATTCTAATCTTGCAGCGTTATTGCCTCTTAAAATAGGGGGACATCTAAGTATCCTACGAGAATGAAGACAAATTGTATGTAGACGATTTCCGACAGTATCTGTGCCAATGGTTAAGTTGTGCGCATGTTGTAAGTGCGCAACAGCGCAACAAACTCAGGAGCTTTGATAGTGGGTTGTTTTCTTGTGGTAGAAATCAAAAATCGAAAAAATGTTGTACAACGTCCTGGATGATTTTAGGCGGGACTCCTACTTCCTGAAATGTCTCCATAATCGTCTCACAGAGATCTAGCACTGTCGGAATATAAATATTAAACACTAATGATGCAAACAAACAGAAGGGGACAATCAGATTTCCTAACTTGCGCCAGAAATCGAGTGAACCTTTTAGCAGGTTTCATAGAAAGGCAAACAGGAAAACAAATATAAATTGAAGATTGTGAAATTCATTTAATACATTGATTGCATGTTTTCAGGTGAAAAGCCTTTCTCCTGTGATAGCTGTTCTTATTCAACATCCGATCACAATTCTCTAAGAAGACACAAACTGAGACATACCGGTGATAAACCCTATAAATGTGCATACTGTGCCTATGCATGTATACAAAGTAGCACTTACAAAGTGCACCTCAAGACTAAGCATCCTGGGCTTGAGAAAGATCTGATGTTTACGTGTCATGAATGCCAGTATCGATCTGTTAACAAAGACATGTACCTCACACATATAGCACTAACACACAATCAACAGAGTAGTTAGGCAGTGGTTCTCAATACTTATGTATCAGAATTATTCATAGGTACATATAAAATAGAGGAACATAAGCCTTCTTTTGATTTGTGTATTTAATTGATCTGATTCTTTAAGATTGAGAGCCCTTTAGATGAAACCTAGTGTAACACACTTGTGGCATTCAAAAAATAGGCAGTTTAAAAAAAAATTTCATCCAAAATAATAGATAAACATCTATTTCCATTGATAATAATGATTCATCTATCATAAATGAACATTGCAAAATTATTGAATTGAAATATCCATCAGATATTTGGTAATTCAATATTATTTTGCAAAACACATTGGAAGTTTTAATGACAGTTGTGTTGTTGTAATGAATAAAGTTTTAACTTTAAATTTTGTAAATAATATGTACAAGAATATATACCTACTATTGTTTCATAAATTGATAACATGGACAAATTATTTTATTGTATAAATATATCTTGTATATGTACATCCATGTCATTTTATGACTGATCTATCATTGCAAAGTCAGAACCGCTAATGAAAGAAACTTTTTAGTACATTATATTTTAAAGAGAATATGAATCTTCTACTTTATGCCTAGCCCCATACGCAGTAAAAAAAAGAAGTAACTGTTATGAAATAACCTTGCATTTATTTTCATTTTTAAGCTGCAAAATTAGTCAATTCTAGCAGCAGGTATTACCTGAGATAAATTGTCAGCACCTCACATAAACGGCAATAAAATCTTTGGTTGTTTTAACCTCCTTGTAACACTGTAGTTTCCAATTTGACGAAAGAAATTTTACATTGAACGGAGCAGGATCGGTGTGCCTCCCATTTCCATAAGAAGGTCCAATGATGATTACGACATTTCCTGTATAAATTCTCACATAATCCTCAAAAGCTGAACCATTATTGAAGTAGCAGAATAACAATGCGTGATCTTGGTTGAATATTCTTTCCAGGGGAAATTCCGGGAATTTAAGGTCAATAAAACAAGGCTTCTCCACCATTCTTTGTTTATCTCAAAACCTTCCACTTCCAGGCCTAAAATAAAAGAAAGGGATCATAAAAAACTTTTTGAGGAAGAAGTTGCAAAGGAATTTTCATAGAATGTAATTAGGTTTGGTGATTATCAGGATCAGGCAAAAAACGAGATACAAAATTGAGAAAGAACTCTGTGTAAAGGAAATTTGATGCTCTTCAACTCCTTATTTCATGATGGGTATGGCAATAATATAGAAGGCTAGAAGCGAATATTTGTCAAAAAACATGGGGTGAAAATACAATTTTCGTTAATTAGCGACTTGTTTGAGTTAAAAAAATTATAAAAAGCACTGCCGCGAAGTCGGGAGCTCTTGAGCGCACCTTGTAGGTAGATTCGCATTTTCCAGTTTTAGAAACCAATTGCAGAAATTTTTGTCAGGTGTCGAAACAAATTTCAAACTAAGGCGAAACACCAGACTTCACTTCAGTGCTAAGTAACCAATTTTGTTTTCCATGATTAGCTAGAATTTTCTACGGTATCTATGGTTTTAATGATGGGATCTGAACAAAATTTCGCACATAGTTTGAATACATTATTCTTCATCTATGTGCAAAATTTCATCGCAATCCAACTAGTAGTTTCGATATTATCAGGACAAAAAATTCTGAACGGCCATATTTACGGAACTCCTAGTCTTATTTTGCTCATTGATATACGTGACCGCGACATTCGAAATCCACACCTATCCTGAAAATTTAGGGCCTTTCCGTTCGAAAGTTAGAATTTTCTATGGGTCTGGTCATGCGATCTGGACAAAATGTAGCTTGAATATGTCATTCTCCATTAAAATACAGAATTTCATCACGATCGAATCCGTAGTTTCGAAATTATCAAGAAAACTAAATTTCAAACGAAAATATTTACGGAATCTTTAGCATCATTTTGCTCATTGATAAACGTGACCGCGACTTCGAGATACACGCCCCTGGGCCTTTCCGTTAAATAGTCATAATTTTCTATGGTTTTGGTCATGCGATCTGGACAAAATTCGGTGTGTAGCTTGAACATGTCATTCTCCGTCTGAGTGCAAAATTTCACCTCCATCGAATCAGTAGTTTCAAAGTAATCAGGAGAACAACATTTCGAACGGTCATATTCACGGAACCTCAGGTCGAGTTTCGCCCAATAACGATCTTAACCGCGGCATTTGAGATTCAAACGTACCCTGAAAATTTCAAGTTTCTTGGTTGTTCCGTTCGAGAGTTATCGTGTATACGGCTGGACGGACAGACGGATTCGTCATCATCAGTCAATCGAACCTTATCGATTGAGACCATTTCCGGCTCAAAATTCGAAAAATACAGCTTTCTGTCTTCAATATAGTCCGTGAGTTGCAAATTCCACAATGAATGGTCCATATTATATTAGATCAGCTTGAATAGCCCACTGGCCAGAATGACCTAGCGATATGGAATTCTCTTGAATAAATCAAAAATTATACACTGTTTTCCAAAGGTCGGGAAACGAGCCGGATCCTCACGAGATTGGAAATTCTGATTTTTTTTATAAAATGCGAAAAAAGTACTTTGTATGAAAGCTAGAAGTTACTTAAATTTTGCTTACCTGTCGCCTGTTCCAAAATCCATTCCAGCAGCCCGTTTCCGCATCCTATGGAACTTATTCCTTTCAAACAATTTTTCAAAACAGATTCATGGATGAATTTTATATCATCCTCGTTGGGCCATACCCAGAGTATCCTATTTGCGTTAGGTAAATCGGAATACTCATTTAATCTCAAAATTTCTTTCCATTTCTTCTCCAGGTACAAATGTTGAACCATTGAAAATAATTCATCGTGAAGATGAGACATTTTAACAGCAGGTGAACTAATTTCACCAATTCAAGTTCAAGTTGGATTTTTATTTTAAAATATCTACTCAACAAAATTACGTCATACGTCATCCAACGTGATAATTAGCGAAAGTTATATGTAGGTATTGATTGGAAGTTGGAAACTTCCCAAATTTATACTTCCAACAATCATAGGTTTCAAATTGATTTTGGGAGATTCTTGCGCTACTCGTATGCATTTATTCATACGTAGGTACATACCATTATACAGGATATGATTAAATCATCATTAAATCGCTGATTTAAAGAGAACCATTGAATTTCGCTTAATTCGGAATATATAATGAAAACATTTGAAGAGCTTATGTGAAGTCAGCTTTTGCGCGCTTGTCTAAATTCATCGCCAGTTATTGAACCCGCACGATGCTGCTTGGCTTCAAAACTCTCAGAATCAAGTGATTTTTATTGTTTGTAAAATCGAATACATTTACAATACATCAATATATTTTTGCTTAGTCTAGTACTTCCTACATACTATTATACCTACTATTTGATTGGCATGAACTTGAGTTTTCCAATAATTAATTATATGATAGATATGGTCGTTCTCAGTATTCATATG
Organism: Aphidecta obliterata; assembly: GCA_963966015.1. Taxonomy (NCBI): domain Eukaryota; kingdom Metazoa; phylum Arthropoda; class Insecta; order Coleoptera; family Coccinellidae; genus Aphidecta; species Aphidecta obliterata. Next base: position 19,323,154 of record OZ014427.1, read on the forward strand.
GACAGAGTTTACAGGAAAAAATATTTAAAAAGCCTGCTTCGGGGCTCTCGGTCTCGGTCGCACAGGTGGTCTTCTCAAGATTTTAATTTCTGCACTCCACATTAGCTGATTTTGGTTCTTGAACTTTCAGCTCAAGTTTCAAATGCATATTATGTGAGGAACTATATCTTACGAAGGTATTCCAAATTATCACTCACTAGTGCTGTCCTCTGAATGACCCGTGGAGTCTGGAGAGACAGAAACAAAACCTATACAAAACACACCCATCCTTCGAACTCGCACAAAATTTAAAAATCTTCTGATGGGTTTTGCACAAACCCAAAAGGCATGGACAAATAGAAATAATACTTCAACATAACACATCACTAATTCTAAATCATAGGTAGCGCGCGGTTCAGATCCTCAACTAGAAAAGTTTCTATTATAAATTTCTGAATATATTTTCAGCATAAAATGTGATCACCTCTGAATATTTTCAATTATCAACAAATCAGAAGCGGTATCATGAATCGAAAAGACTGACGAAAAACCGGTACAAAATATCGAATTTTGAGGTGAAAAGTACCGGTACTTTAAAATACAGGGCCGTATCACACATCCCTAACCCATAATCCCAATAATATCGAGCGTTCAATATAAAACGATAGCACGATTCAAGGTGCACATTTCAAAGTACAATGCACATTTAAAAGTAGGGCTTAGCTTGTGTCATATCTAATTACATGTTCCCTTATACGAATCCATATTCATGATATGAGGTTAATCATAATCTTTCAGCTTATATCATGAAAATACCAAAAGATAAGTTATTCTTTGTCCAAACTTTGGATAAAGAACCACAGGAAGGAGCATTCTACTACTTTTCTTCGTATAAGAGCGAGACGGAAACAGCCATATCGAACGGCCAGTTATGACTCATCAGTGTGGGGTTTCTTCACCAACATCGTAAACAAAAGCACATGGGCGTAACATGGATAAGGTTGAGATTGGTTTTTGTTTTTTCTCAGATTTCGTCATATAATTATGATAAATCGTATTTTTTAAATTCTGAGCCGAGAATGGTCTCAACTGATAAAGTTGGAGCTGCTAGTTAATAAAGTATACGCGGATATTGTTGATTGAATGTGTCTGTTTGGCATACCTCACAACGGGAATCAATTATATTTTGATTTATGAGAATTCAATAGGAGGTGAAAATATCAGAAATATGTATTCAAAATTAATTTTATTTGGAGGGCAATAAATGTATCTTCATATATTTTCTATTCTCTCAATCATCCTCCTCCTTTGTTTTTCATCATTTTCATGTTTGAAACTGTCCATTACATCCTTGCACATGGAAATTAAATAATTAATGCAAATTGAATAATAGTTCAATCCATCTGGCTTTTCCGTAAAGTTTTATTGATTTGCGATAGAGCTCACATAAAAAGCTTTAAGAAATATTCTTCGATCAATATTTGAATGCATTAATAACAACTGAAATGAATGGAAAATTTCTAGTTTCTACCCTACTAAAATACCCTACGCCACTGCAATCCGGAAATACGAGTCGGCCATATGTAACAACCAGTTTGGTACCTTTTTTTCAGGCCTAATTCTCCTTCCGTGGTTTTTTATTTAAAGCATAGATCTATGTGTTTTCAGATTTGATATTTGAACTATTATTCTTAGTTTTTCAATCAATATTCTTGAACATAGATGAAAGATAATAATAATAATATTTCATCTATGATTCTTGAATCAACTGTCAAATATTAATGAATAATCAAATATCAATACAAAATAAAAATAGGTACTGGCAAGTTTTGTTCGAATTGATAATTTATTTATTTCATATAGATACATCCCCCAATTTAATAGTAAATTATATTATAATTGGTTGGGAAGGCTTTGCACCTTCAGTATCATTGAAAGTACCAGTATGACTGCTTTTGAAGGTATGTACTACTTTTTTTCAAGTTTGCCGGTATAACTTTTTTGTTGCAGAATTTGGGGTTCTTCCGGAAATTGCGAAAGCCCTGGAAGAACTAGATTGGATGTAAGTTGATTGTTGGTGGTATACTCTTCTTGGTTATTTTCATTAAATATTCTTTTATTTTGATTTAGGTTGCCAACAGATATTCAAGCGGAAGGGATTCCCTTAGTCCTCGGCGGAGGAGATGTTTTGATGGCAGCAGAAACAGGCAGTGGAAAGACAGCTGCATTTTGTCTTCCGGTGATTCAAATTGTTTGGGAAACTCTTAAAGATCTAGAAAAAGGCACAAGCTTAACAAAATTATGTATGTATCAAGTTCTGATGTGAGTAACCATTTTAAGTAATATTTAAATATGAATTTTCAGCTGTGCCATGGACAATGTCTATGTATGATAGGGGAAATGCATTAGCTGTGGCTCCTGGAGGCTTGAGGGTGCAGTCGAGAGAACAAAGAGAATGGCATGGTACACGATGTACTACAGGCGTGAAATCAGGAAAATGGGGCTTTGAAGCCACTGTAACAGATGAAGGGTTATGTAGAGTAGGATGGTCTACATTACAATCTTCTTTAGATCTAGGAACTGATAGGTGATTGAATTTATTTATTGTTATTGGAGAATATCACAAATTCATACAAATCTACATATTTTAACTCATTCATTCAGATAAAAAAACTGCTTACAGAAAAAAGTCCTATTAAGTTTCAGTGTTGATACTAAACTTTCAGATTTGGTTTCGGTTTCGGTGGGACAGGTAAAAAATCAAATAATAAACAGTTTGATAATTATGGAGAAGCATTCGGAAAGAGTGATGTTATAACATGTCTTCTGGATCTGGAAAATGGAACAGTTACATTTCTCAAAAACGGTGTAGATCTTGGACAAGCTTTTACTATCAACAAACAATTTTTGAAATCGGCTTTCTTCCCAGCTGTTGTTCTTAAGGTATATTTGGTTGAAGAACAAACAAACCTTCATCCAAGGATATTTATCAATGAAATTTTTTATAGAATGCTGAAATGGCTTTCAATTTTGGTGAAACGGAATTAAAATACCCACTACCTCAGAATTATAAACCAATTTGCCAAGCCAGTGATGCAGAGATAGCAATAAATTCAAATGAAGAAGCTTCAGATCCAAGTAGTGCTCCTGTTCATAAGAGCAATGCCCCACAGGCTATCATCATTGAGGTAACAATTTAAGGTTATATTCATTTATCAGACTAATTGTATTATTAGCCCAGTAGAGAATTAGCGGAACAAACATGTGAACAACTCAAAAAATTCAAGAAATATCTCGATAACCCAAGAATTAAAGAACTCCTAGTAATTGGAGGAGTGAATGTTAAAGATCAGATTTCCCAATTGCAAAATGATGGTGCAGATATAATTGTAGGAACACCAGGAAGATTAGAAGATCTCATTCAAGGAGGTGAGCAGAAAACATTTTTTGTTTCGAAGTACAGTAGAACCCCTCTAATCCGCCCTCGGTTGGTTCGACACTCCGGTTAATCCGACCTTGCTTAGTCGCGCTAAAAGTACCCAAATACCGTCTTGTCGATGACTCATCGCCAGTAGCGCCAAAAATCTATCATTGACTTTTTTTTCTAAGTAATTTCTTTGTAGCTTTTACTGTTGAAACAATGTTTACAAACATTTTTTGAGTTCATATATCACTTACTTCACTTTGAAACATGTCTTTATATGTTTAATGTAATAAATATTGGCTGTTTGGATAATCCGACCTTTTTTGCGTTCCGACCATACCCCTAGTCCCGAAGGTAACGGATTAGAGGGGTTCTACTGTATAGAATAGTCTAAAGTGGATCCTACATTTTACAATGATGGTTTTCTGTCACTTAATAATAATAGTAATTTATTCCCAGAAAATAAAATTACAACATTCCCTACATTGAATTGAAATGAACTTTTGGTTTACACAATAGTTCACACTTGTGTGTGGGCAGATTGCTTGAATTTCCTTTTTGTTAAAGATAGATAGATTGATATTCTTCTTGAGTGAATAAAGAATATCCATCCATCTAACTTGAACAAAAAGGAAAATCTAATTCGAATATCACTATGTCCATCCCCAATTGAAGTGTTATATGATATTATTTCTATATATGGATAAATGAAACAATTTATGAATTTAACATTTGTCAGAATTAAGCTTTGTTAAACACCATTTTTCTCATATCTTTGAGAAGATTATTTCAAATTAATTGCTCTGTTGCTCCTTAAATCATCACATAAACACAATGATGTGGTGATAAAAGATCCTCTAATTTACCGAAACATTCAAACAACGGAGTTAGCGCTTTAACATTCTACTAATCAATAGCCCCAACTTGAGGGGGGTAAGCTCAATCATTGAAGATTGTTGTTTTCAAGAATTGTGAACTGAAAAACATTATTTTCTTGATGGAATCTAAGCATTATACTTCTAACATATTTTCAGGTTATTTATCCCTATCCAGTTGTCGATTCTTCATTCTTGATGAGGCTGATGGTTTGTTGAAACAGGGTTACACTGATCTCATAGAAAGACTTCACAGGCAAATGCCTAAAATTACAGCAGATGGTAAAAGACTTCAAATGATTGTATGCAGTGCAACCCTGCACGCTTTTGAAGTGAAGAAAATGGCAGTAAGTATATTCCACTGTTTTACAATTCGAAATCACCTATGTTTGCTTAAAGTTATGATAGGTCGAATATAACCTAAGAAATCAGATCAACCAATTGGAATTCTAAGTTGAGCGAATCCTCCATTTTCATTGGTTGTTCATATGTTATTTCATTTCTCTGTTTGAATTCGGCTTTATGATTTCAAATATCTGATAGATTCTTCTCTTTCATAATCTACTTCAAAAATACAATACTTCAGTTTGGAGATATGGAACCCTATTATTTCGGTGTCAATATTATCAGAGACTGTCAGATCTCATAATAGAATATTGTCATGAAATTCACACAGGATATGTAAATCTTAACCTCCAAATCGAATAAAACCCTATGATGATATACTCAAGTACAAAATCGACCTGTCCAAGCGCTTTTCCCAAATTTATTTTTTTTTCAACCAGAAATTTATTTTTCAAGGAAAAGCTCATGTATTTCCCAACATGGGTAGATCTCAAAGGTGAAGATGCCGTTCCAGACACTGTCCACCATGTTATTGTGAAAATTGATCCTCAGCAAGATCGTAGTTGGCATAACTTGCGTCGTCATATACAAACCGACGCAGTCCATGCTAACGACGGAGTTCGGCCTGGAAATAACAGTGCTGAGACTATGAGCGAGGCAGTAAAACTTCTGAAAGGAGAATATTGTTTGCGAGCTATAGATGTCCACAAAATGGACAGGGCAATCATATTTTGCAGAACAAAAATAGATTGCGATAATCTAGAAAAATACTTGAAGAACATCGATAAAAATAAGTATTCTTGTGTTTGTCTTCATGGTGATAGGAAGCCTCATGAGAGAAAAGCTAATTTGGAAAAATTCAAGAGGCAAGAAGTTAAGTTCTTGATTTGTACCGATGTAGCAGCTAGAGGATTGGATATTACAGGATTACCATTTAGTAAGTGAAAATTACCTTTTATGTTCAATTGCGATTGAATATCCATACATATATCGTCGCTAACAAAACGAACTGGCGTAAGTCAAAATTCGTTTTGTTAGCGACGATATCTAATCTACTCAATACTAACGAAAATTGAAAATTCAGTAAAGAATCATGAATCATACAGATAGCAGAATTTGAAGAAACTCTGGTGTATTATAAATACCCTATACAGATTTTTCAAGGATACATATTGGTATAGTAAATATCAATGAATGAAGCTGAAGACAAATCACATTAGGTGAAAAAAGCTAGAATAAACGCCGCATTATATCCACGAGAAAATGATTTACCCTTCCAATGACCCTTAGAGGGGGAGTACCTACACAACACACTCAATAGAAAAGTACTGCTGGCATGTCACGTGAGCTTTTCTTTCGTTTTGAAAGAGTTGGGAAGGGAAGGGTAGAAACGTTGTTGTTCTCTGTTTGACTTTCTAGATGCAGTAATATTACTTTGCCAAGATGTATTCTTGCCAGACCTTTTTACTCTATTAAAAGATATCAGTGAATAAGTGGAAATTCAGTGGATTTTGAGTGATGATTATTACTTTCATCATCACAGTTTGGCCTATTTCGATATCTTTGCTATCAATGCGTTAGTGTTTCAGTTAGTTTAAATTAGTAGTGTGAAAAGAATGACCCGCTTTTTTACGTCCTGATCCTATTTGGCTTTTTCCAAGAAATAAAAAACTTATTGATGAGAATTTGGAGGCTATGGGCAAAAAAAAAATAAATTTTGGAAGTACGAAAAATCACAGATTTTCAATATTTGTCATCAAAAGCTATAAGTGATTTTTTTCAGTGATAAATGTTACTCTTCCTGACGAAAAATCGAATTATGTACATAGAATTGGTCGTGTTGGCAGAGCTGAAAGAATGGGTTTGGCTCTAAGTTTAGTCAGTACAGTCCCAGAAAAGGTGACCTTTTGGGTAGAGCATAAATAATATAATATTTATTATTGTGTATTTTTTTATTCAGGTTTGGTACCATGGACAATGGTGCAACACTAGAGGACGCAATTGTTGGAATACTAATCTAACTGATATAAAAGGCTGTTGCATGTGGTACAATGAACCGCAGGTAAAATGAAAATAAAAAAAAAATTATAAATTTTATTTGAAAAATTCGAATTCTTTGTAGTATCTGGCAGACATCGAGGAACATTTGAACATAACGATAACTCAGATAGAACCTGATATGGTTGTACCAGCTGATGAATTTGATGGCAAAGTGGTCTATGGACAAAAGCGTAAAGCTGGTGGATCTAATTACAAGAACCACACAGCTCAAATGGTTCCTATAGTTAAAGAATTAACTAAGCTGGAAAGTAGTGCACAACTCATTTATCTCAATAGGCACCTTACCAAATTGGCAAAAATTGCATGAGCGTTAATTTGAAATAAAATGCTTCATACAATTTTTTTGTATAATTTATAACCTGTGAAAATAAATATATATTTATTTGACGGAATGACTTTATTTGTGTTAATGAAATCACCTAACTCTCACAAGCTCTGAGCTTATGAGAGGTCTCACAGAAACCTAAGAGAGTCGGGATATAAACATAAACCTAAATAAAACTTTACAGATGACGAAATGAAAAAATACATCCTAATATTACCCTAGATGGTGTGTGATTTTATCTCGTAAAATGGGGAGTTTAATTTATTTCGCGATAAATAAATGGGCATAAAATTTTGTTCAGAATGTTGATCCGCAAATGAAGTGATGACTGGCAGCTCTTTCTCTAAACATTATTTTGTTCTTCTCCCTGACAGAAGAAAATTCGCCTTTGAAAATAACGAACTTCAAAACTTACCAAAAGAGTTGTTCAAAGTGGTCATCATTAGTTTGATAGTCTTGCCCGACATAATAATGAGTGAGTGCATGCGGCCAGGTTTTCAAACAACCTCAAAAAAAATATTTTGGGAATTTTGAACGGAGAGCGTCCATGCCAACAAATTGGCCCCCTCAGATATCCCTACATGTGGAAACGCATTATTTAGATTGTCTCAAACATTTCGTCGATAATGAGGAGTTTTATCGAATAACAACCACATACTCGGATACTGAGGACAATTTGGAGTAATTCCTGTGTATTGTTCAGAAGATGTAGGAAATCTTTACCTGATATTCGCGGCGACGGGAAGAATGGCTTAATAAGCACACCACAGACGAGCCCAATCCAAACATTCAAGGAAAATCTGTTATCCTGCTCCAAGGGGGTTTTCCATTGAGCAAAAATGTGTATTATGAAAATTATTCATTCCATTTATTGTTAATGAGGCTTCATCCTCGAACAAAATAAATGTTGTAAGGTTTTCATTATTCAAAAGCCGCAAATAAAAATCTTGCAGTGGTAACACTTGTACCCTTCGATAATGGTATGGGAGAATTTGATCTTGCCTTATTGTCCTCCAGGCTTCACAGTGGCTCACTTCAACTACTCCTGCTATGAACCTGGTACATACATCCTTGTTTATATCCAGAATTTGAATCGCCTTCGAAAACACCCTGTGTTCACCAATTATTAATCAGAACTTTTCTTGGAATGAAAATGCACTGATTGCTTCTGAAATCTTTTAATATCCTTGATAAAGCACGTCATACAAATCTAGGGACTACATGTTACAGATTGTATCAATAGAATAAAAATGAAGTGTAACAGACATAAATGTTCTGAACATTGATAAACTGACTAGACACTTCTGGTTTCTTTATCGTTGGAATTCATATGACCTAACTTCATTTTCATTCTTCAACATAATCGCTTCACAATAATTTGAATATAATGAGAACTAGAAACTTAACAAAATAAAAGGAGGATATTAAATAATGATTATAGAATATTTAACAATTTATAAAATCTAAAATTTATAATATACATGTTATATATAAATGCCTATTGTTAATAAGAATAGAAGTTCGTTATTTTTCAACTACAGTTATTTTTTCCCAGTCATCATCAATACTGCTAGTACTACTTTCTGTATCAAGGCTTACAGCAGAAGCAACTTTTGCTATTGTTTCATTTGATTTTGTAACTTTACCAGAAAGATTTTTCACCGGAGAATTGGTTGGAGAAACAGAATTTGTCTTCATATTTCTTGACGATTTTTCTCTAATAGGACTGTTTTTCTTAGATCTAGTTTCTTTTTCGTATTCTTCCAATAATTTAATCTGCTGCTCTTCTGTTAGTTCAATACCATCTGCAAATTCTTCTAAAATTTTGTTCTTATCAAAAACTCTCGAAAGATTTTGGTAGTTAAAATTAAAAATTAGTACTGGGTCTGAGAGGCAAAATGGGTTTCACTGAATTTTCGAAATATTCATTAGAGAAGTGTTCAATTTTTGGATTCATTCTAAACTTCCTCTTTTAAATGAAAATAATAATAATTATCAAATTTGTCGAAAATTCATTATTATTGTGTTTCATAAACTGCCTGGTTAGACTGTTTGACTCTCGACCGTGATCTCCAATAAATGGAATTCAAAATGTTTGAATGGCTATTTCTGCCTATACTTTGTTGGATGTACCAATAAAGGCAAATTATTAGACAAAAATCAGTTTTTTTTCTTGTATTTTACAAAAAACAAATTCTTTTCGATGCAGCATTCATATTAAATGTTATATAAATTTATTCTGCATAAACTGCTCTGTATCATTTCAACCTTTGAAGATGTTTATTAATTATTTATACACAAAGTATTACCTATTAATTGAAATTCGCTTCGAACTTGTTGTACTCCAACCCTTGATTGTTATCCCAAAAATAATTTTAGGTTTTATTCAACGTTTTATACCAGATCAGATATTTCAATAGCAGAATTTTTATGGTTGAAATGTATACATACCTTTTTCCCACTCAACTTTTTCTTCGACAATTTTGTTTTCTTTATATTCCTTTTTTTCTTGTATTTCTTGTTTTGCTAGTTCATCTTCTAAGAGAGCTTTTTTAAATAGATATCTGGAAAGAATTCAATGGAAATTTTCAATTACTTACATTAGAAAAATGAACAAACCGTTTCCAGAAATTAATTTTATCTACTTCATTAGGCACAAGTATTTCATATTGTTTTCTCAAAATATCTGATCTTTTCAGATACTTCTCTAATTTGTCATCGTGGACCTGCTCTTCACTTATTTGAAGCCAACATTTATACTGTTCAGATAAGAATGGTTCAGGTTCAGTTGTGAAAGTTTTCTCATTCGATTGTAGATCATATATAATTTGCTGAAATAATTTTGAGAGGATTAGTCAAGTGCCTATGATTTCAAAAAAATTGAAATTATGAAATACATCTCCAGTTAGATGGAATGCATATATTCAAAAATATAATGTCAGATGGAAAATCAAATTCAATTATAATATTTACCTGAAGTTTTGTCAATTTAACAGTTTCTGATCCCTCCACAATCATTATTGCTTCAGTATCAGAATCGTCAGGACTCGGATTAAGGACAGTATTCATTTGATCTAAAATTATTGATCTTATTCTGAATAAAACATTACAAGTATATTTAATGATTCAATGTTCAACTAAGAGCACTTTGATGAGAAATTGGGGTATGAATTCAGTTATGTTATTATTTTAATTGATAAGGAAAATTTGATTTTGTCACCTAAAAATGTGCTGAAACTCCTCTTCACAGAGTTCGCAGTAGAATCTGGGCTGTCCAGCTAAAAAAATTAATGTTTGAAACAGAATGAAAGTGTACTATATTAGAAATGTTTACACTGAGGGTTTTCTCCAGTACATTCCCAGTTGTTGACAAAACATTATTAGCCCCTTTCGAGACAGCACCACCAAACTCTCCTAGATCTTTGTAAACACTCTCTAACACTTCTGAATTCTGTAAAAGAAGAAGTTGCTTATTCTAATCGGGTTGATTCATTTCAATAAACCAGATACCTTCAGTTTTTCTTTGGCTGCTGTGAACCAAGATCCCAACCAATTCTCGTTACTGAAAACATATTGCAAAATATACATGAAGTTTTTGAGTCTACATTATTTTAGTGCAGTATGGAAGAAGTAAAACAATAAACACTCACTTCTCAGCCATGTTCTAGCGAATATTTTAATGTTTTATGTCAATACTAAAAATTTTGATAGCTAATTCTGATAAAAACTCAAAAGCTGTATGTAAGCAAAAGAGACATTCAAAACTAATTTGTTTTCATTGTCATATTTGAAAAGATGAAAAGCATTCACCATGTTTAGATTATAAGACGCATAGAGGCATAGCGGCCTGCGGCATAGATGAAAATAATCTGAAAAATAAACATAACAGTTTTCTTGTCGTAGGTAAGATGTATCTCTTGTAATGTCAACTCAACAATCTTTGGTCAAATGTACTCTAACCTATCCTTCTACCGAATTTGACAAGTATTTATATTTTTGCAAGACTGCTTTTTGAAAATGCAAAATGAGGAAATACCAGAGGATCAGAAATCGAATGATCACTCGAAAGAACAACAAACATGTGAATTCGTAATGAAGAGGAAAAAATTTCAAAAAAATACTCGGAGAAGAAATAATTCGAGTAGCGAAAACGGTAAAATTTTCATCTGATAATTCGAATCCTTTTTTTTCGTCATGCAATCTCAATTTCTACATTGATATTATTTCAGAAGAAGACTCTGAAATTTCTGTTGTTCGCCCTAATTTCAAAGGCTCTAAAAGAATAAATCCTAATGTCCAAAGCACTAGTGGTATTGAAAAAAAACAGAAACTACAAATAACCGAAGAGAATGAGTCAGATTCTGATGAAGAAGAAACTGTTCTGCATTCTTTCAAGTCGAAGAAATCAGCACAGTCTGCTGGTTCTTCTGATCAGATGGCAACTGCTACTTTGGTAAGTAGTAATGAAATTTACTCATGAGTATCTATAAAATTCAATTCAAGTACAGTAGAACCTCAATTATCCGAACCCTCAATTATCCGAACGCTGATCAGTTTATCCAAACATTCAATTATCCGACCAATAGCATTTTGCCAGTCAAAAATATTAGACTATTTTGTGAAAAAAGATTAAAATATTTAATGTACATACCTATTTCACTCTTTTATTAGTTGTATATTTGAATGTTTATTTATATATTTAAAATTTTAATGAACTCACCGGTTCTTATAATGTTCTTTGTTTGATCTTATCTCAAAAATCCGACATTTTGATTATCCGAACTTTTGATTATCCGAAATAGTCCCGTTCCCAATTAGTTCGGATAATTGAGGTTCTACTATAATTGGTTTTTCACTTCTCCTTGATATATAAAGATGAGTTGCTCAAACATGGAAGGGAAAAACTTTGGATAAGCTTTTACAAGATTAGGAATTGCAATTGTTTGTAGGAAATTGAAACAGAGAAGGACAGAGATGCTCAAGCTATTTTTGAGAGGAGGCTTGAAATCAATAAAGAACTAGAAGGTAAAGAAGATGACAAAATATATCGAGGAATAAATAATTATGCCCAGTATTTCAAACCTAAGGATACTGCTGCTGGAAATGCAAGTTCGGGTTAGTAAAAATATTTTTTTTTTATTATCATTTATTAATTTTGTTTTGTCAAGGAATGGTAAGAAAAGGCCCAATAAGAGCACCGGCAAATTTGAGAGCAACTGTCCGATGGGATTATCAACCTGATATCTGCAAAGATTATAAGGAGACAGGCTTCTGCGGTTTTGGCGACAGTTGTAAATTTCTTCACGATAGAAGTGACTACAAACATGGCTGGCAATTGGAGAAGGAATGGACTGAAGGCAACTATGGTCATGATGATGAGGATAATAAGAAATATGAAATCAATTCAGACGAGGAAGATTTACCGTTCAAATGCTTATTATGCAGGAAGAGCTTTGTAGAGCCTGTTGTAACCAAGTATGTTTTGTTGAGTAAAAAAGGGACCCTATAAGACAAATTATTCATTTCTCATCAAATTTGATCAATTGTGAAAGCTATTAATTTTCTTGTGATTTATTAATGGAATATTATAATGAATCTTAGAAATAGTTCAAGAAATATATCGACATTTTCATTTTCACATTAATAATAATAATAGAATGGATATGAAATAAAAATTTTAGGCTTCAATTAATTCAAAAACTAAACGCTTGCGGTCAGTTTGTTCGAGAACAGGATAATAAATATATGAAAGGAAAAAATCAAGAGTTATTCTGTAATGATTACTTGATTTCATAATTATTGATATATTTATATTTCAGGTGCAAACATTACTTCTGTGAGAAATGTGCATTACTAAGGTATAAAAAATCTTCAAGGTGTTTTGCTTGCAATAAGCAAACAAGTGGCATTTTCAATCCAGCAAACGATTTGATGGAAAGATTGAAGAAGAAAGATGAAGAAATTCCAGATGTTAAGGAAGAATCAGACTCTGATTAAAGTCATTAGTATATATGAAGAAATGTGAAAAATCGATTGAATGGATTCTTCAATTATTAATAACATCTCGATTCAATGATTCAATATATTTTATGCAAGTGAAAAAAAGATCTGTTCTCTTTACTCATTCCTTCTGGACTTGTTGGCATTGCATGATATGTTTGTACTCTACTGATGTAGCAATTCGTACCTGAAAAATTTAAAGTTGTCAACTAATATGACTCTCTAGATTTTACATTATGTTTTAGTTTCCTCAAAGGCATATCTAAAGAGTAGGTGTGTGGTTGAACACTATACATATATCAAAAGAATTGATGCGCCCCTATAAAGACGGTTGTGGGACCAGTAACATTTGTCTTGTTTTCCCTTGTTCAAAGGTAATTTTCAAAGGGCATACCTTACCGACTATTTTTTTCGATACCAATTACTCTGCTCAGAAAACGATTAAAATTTTTAAATAAACCTCACGAATACCTGAATCCTGCATATGAAATAAAAATATCTGGCTTGAAAGTACGTGAAATTTGAAAACAATACTCTTTTTGTAGGTTCGGGATTTAACCGGCTGGGGGCGTTTAGACTCTTGGAATCGTGAATAGAATAATTTTATATTCTATGGTTGAACCAAACCAGAGAGTAACTAATCTTTGGTTGAGCCAAAGATTAGACAAATTGTTACTCAATTGTAGCTTTCGATTTGGCTATCAGAGCATTCAATTTGCTTCTAAAAGCGTGCTCGAAAGCGCAATTTGATTACGTCTCAACCCAAACGAAGTAGTTCAAATGTGATCTAACCTATATATGTTTGTGTCAAATTGTTGAAGCTTCCCTGTTTTGTATCATTATTCATTATCACCTGTTAGTTCCCAGTATATTGGAGAATGTGGGCTGATCATTTCTCTAATGAATTAAATTCAAATCTCCCTAAAATTACAATCTAACACACAAATAATCTGTGTTCGTCAAAGATATGTCATTACTTCGAATACATATAAGAATATAATATATAATCACAGTTGTATTATGTTATGAGTTAAGATTCCAATTGAAATGTAGATAAAAATTGGATTTCAATATTCAGTAATGTCATATTTCCAAGTGGAGCCCGGTGCAGCCGGAGAAAGTCTCCTCTTGGCTACGGATACCTCCCAAAATGCAATTGGTGAACAGATGAGCTCCAGTTTGGAGGAAATCAAAAACCATGGTAACCCACAGGATGGCGAGGATTGCGATAATGAAAATATAGGTAATGTTAGCAATTATGATGAAATTTCTAGTCCTGTGAAAGTAGAAAATGATGATGGTGAGGTTATTCAGGATCAACAATGGGCATTAATGGGAAAACACATCTTTGTTCTGAGTATGGCAGGGAAACCAATTTACTCCAGGTAAATGATATTTCATCTTTCAAAAACTAAAATATCTTGGGGAGGACACATGGTATAATCATGATTATTATCTTAAAACTATTGAAACTTTTTCTCTTCTTGTTAGGTATGGAAATGAAGATAAACTAGCTTGGCTTTTTGGCGTTATGCAGACTTTAGTTAGTTTTGTTCAATCAAATGATGATAATTTAATTAGCATATCAGCAGCTGGTGTGAATTTTGTATTCTCTGTGAAAAAACCATTGATTTTAGTGGCTGTATCAAGAACACATGAAAGTATACCATATCTACAATCTCAATTGAAGTAAGGCGATTCATTTTCTAGGCTATCTAATTCATATTACATAGTTATTTTTCAGTTATATTTACAATCAAATAGCAAGTACATTGACAACTACAAAATTAATCAAAATATATGAGCAGAGGCAAAATTATGACTTGAGAAGACTCCTAAGTGGTGTAGAGAGACTAATTAGCCATCTTCTAGATTTCTCTGAAACAGAACCTGCATTTTTACTAGGAGCAATACAATGTTTAAACCTCAGTTCAAGTATAAGAGGAAATATTAGTTCAGCAATCATTAGCTCTTGTAGTAAAATAAAAGTGAGTCGAGTGAGATAACACATTTTTCTAACTATTATTTGCAATAATCAAACAATAAAAAAATACATTAATCAAGTAGGCAGTTTCTTGGAGATTCTAAATTTTCAATAGTAATAAGATTTAACACAACAAAGAATACACTGATTGACATTGTAAAAATTTTAATGCATTCTTTCAATATGAATTTCTATCAGTATTAATTACAATGAAATTGTAACATCTTAGAATGTCAATGAAACAATTTTCACTGTAAGTCGTAACATGATATAACCTTTTCCTCAATCATTATTATTTGCAAGTAAAATTGAATTGCAGTTTGTATTTAATTTCCAATTTTTTTTCAGAACATTGTGTTTGCTATTCTGATGGCTAACAACAAATTGATTACTTTAGTTCGGATGAAGAAATACTCTTTACATCCAGCTGACCTCCATCTTATATTCAATTTAGTACAGTCAACTGAAAGTTTCAAAACCGTTGAGAGTTGGGCTCCGATTTGTTTGCCTAGATTTGATCCCAGTGGATTCCTGTATGGGTATGTTTCGTATCTTGCTGAGGATTGTCAAGCATGTCTCCTTCTCCTCACAGTGGAAAGAGATGTATTTCACACTCTCAAGGAGGCGAAACAGCGGATTGTTGATAAATTGAGACGAAATAATTGTTTAGAAGCAATAAATGAATCTTTGTCTAAACCTGATCTAACCTGCATCAATTCTGGGTTCACAGAAGTCAGACATTATTTATATAAATCAAAATCAACAGCACAGTTTTACCAACCTACTGTAAGTCCCCCTTACAATAAATATCCTGAAGAGTTGGCATGTCTATATAAAAGGTTGCACCAAAGATTGCATTGTTCGGCTAGGGCTTTGAAGCTTTTATTTGAAAGAAGGGCCACTGAAGCAATATTCGCATGGGATACTGTGGGTTTTGAATTGTATATAGTTTTTGAACCTTTAGTTGAAACTAGGGATGTTGTTGATATCATAGCCAAACTTCTGAGTTGGATGAAGGAAAGAGATGACAATTTGTTTCATCTGCATGTACCAACTTTTTAATTCAGTTATTAATTAATACATTGTTAATGTTTCCTTATCAGTTCATGTGAATTTTCAGTTTTCAAAGACAATAGTACCACTTTTATCTTTGAAAATATTTTGTGATTATTGTTGATATAGAAAAGATATATTTTGCAAATTTCCTTTAATGAAACTTGAAATAAAGCAAAAAATTGTGTAGAGTATATTTTCTATATTAAATGCAACTAGGTTATAATCACTGTTTACACAGGTCTCCACAAAACTTCTCCTAACTAGGATGTACCTTATTTAAGTTTAAACTGTACAATATTTTGTCCAGATCGCATGACCAGAACCATAGAAAATTATAACTTTCGAACGGAAAGGCCTTGAAATTTTCAGGGTAGATGTGGATCTCGAATGTCATGTATTTTTCGAATTTTGAGCCGAAAATGGTCTCAAACGACAGAGTTCGACTCGTTGATGACGAATCCGTCAAAAAATTCGAGTCTGTCCGTCCGTATACACGATAACTCTCGAACGGAAGGACCTAGGAACTTGAAATTTTCAGGGTAGGTTCGAATGCCGCGGTTATGTTCGTTATTGGGCAAAATTCGCCCAGGGGTTCCGTAAATATGGCCGATCGAAATTTTGTTTTTCTGATTACTTCGAAACTACTGATTCGATCGAAGTGAAATGTTTGCACACAGATGGAGAATTACGTGTTCAAGCTACATGCAAAATTTTGTTCAGCTCGCATAACCAGAACCATAGAAAATTATAACTTTGTAATGGAATGGAATATGTGTGGATCTCGAATGTTGCGGTCACGTTCATCAATGAGCCAAATTAGACTAGGGGTTCCGTAAATAGGGTCGTTCGAAATATTTTACTCTGATAATTTCAAAACTACTTATTGGATTCGAATGTAATTCTGCACACAGCTGGAGAATAATTTATTCAAACTACGTGCGAAATTTTGTCCAGATCGCTTCACCAAGGCCATAGATACCGTTTACCGTAGAGAATTCTAGCGAATTATCGAAAAAAAATTGGTCAGCTAAAGCACTGACGTAAAGTCTGAAGTTTCGCCTTAGTTTGAGAACTTTTTTGACAGGTGTCAAAAAATTTTTCAATTTGTTTCTGAAACTGGAAAATGCGAATCTACCTACAAGGTGGATGAACGAGCGCGCAAAAGCTCCAGACTTCACGGTAGTGCTTTTCGTAATTTTTTATGTTACATCTGGCGGGTGGCTCTCCGAACGATCGAGGCAATTGAAATAACGCAATACGAGCCTGTAGCGAATTCACTTCTTAACTCCTTTCGAAGTGCTGCTATCGGTAATTGTGTTCAGTGATTGTCCAGTTCACCAGTTCTGAACGATCTATCCACCAAGTTTATTGCTGCTTTCGATTTGGAGTTTCGTGCACCGGAGGAGCTCGGTTTTGGAGGTTTCACGCACACTCTCGAGCTTCTCGACGCAAATCGAACGCGTCAATGTTTCGAGCACTGGACTCTGAATGAGCTCAGATAGCCAAATCGAAAGCTACATATATGTCTATGGTTTCATCAAAGACTGGTTACTCTGTGGTTTCATCTAACAAAGAAGGAGAGAAGTATCTTTATCTGTGTTCGTAGTGTTCTGTGGTTTTCTCCTGATATTTTCCAACAGTAGTATTTTTAATAAATTTTGTAAAATAGCCTGAATTAATGAAAAAGGTTAGTCGATGTCACCTCAAAAATTGTTTTAATTTTTTAATAATTTCTAGGGCAATTATGTTCGAGCTCAGAAAACTTTTTACAATTCCTGCTTTCAAAAGACATTTTAGTAAATCTACAACTTCTACTTGTGTTCTTGAACATTTGAAAAAGAAATCATTAATAAGTGTAATTGGTGAAGAAGCTCAGAGTTACTTGCAGGGATTAATAACTAATGATATAAAACACCTTTCTAACAACTCCTCTAGTCTTTATACTATGTTTTTGAATTCAAAAGGACGGGTTTTATATGATTCTATAATATATAGGATAGACCCAAAAACATATTTTGTGGAATGTGATAATACCCTTGCGCATTCATTAGAAAAGCATTTGAAAATGTTTAGGTTGAGGCGAAAACTTGACGTTTTTTTGAATAAATACCAGATCCATGTTATGTTTGATGAACAATATTATGATGAAATTTTAAGAAACAAAGAGAGTTCATGTGACCTGAAGCAGACTTTCGATTTAGATTTTTCTGTTATTGATAATAACTCTCCTCTTAAATTCTTTAGAGATCCAAGAGTTTCCCAATTGGGATATAGAATTATATCTGAAGTAGGGAATGACGTACAATCTGAATTGGTGCAGTTGCTGAAAGTTAATGTGGATAATATATCTAATCTGAGCTATCAAAAATATAGATACAGTTTGGGTGTAGGAGAAGGTGCTGTTGATCTTCCATCTGGTAGTTGTTTTCCTCTAGAAAGTAACTGTGATTATTTACATGGTGTTAGCTTTCATAAAGGATGCTATATTGGTCAAGAGCTTACAGCTCGTACTCACCATACAGGAGTCACCCGCAAAAGATTGATGCCCCTATATTTTAACAGATCATTGGAAGAACTACCTTCAGATTTGATCTCTAGCGATAATGTTAAAATAGGAAAATTGAGAGGTTTAGAAGGAAATGTTGGTTTGGCATTACTGAGATTAGAATCAGTAAAACCCAATTCGTCTATAAATATTGCTGGGATTGAGGCAGTTGTTGGTAAACCTTTTTGGTGGCCTATTAACGCACCTAAAGAAAAACTGGCCCTGAAAAAATGAAATGTTACTCTAGTTACAGTCTAGTCGTGTAAACGAGAAAGGTTATTATTTTGTTACTTTCTGCTTGATTATGGAATCATGATTATTGCAAAAGATAAAATGAAATGAGAAAACAACAATTTAACTTATTTTTCAGTTAGTTTTGGAATGGAAAGTACAAATACAGTGAAAACGGAAGATGCCAAAGATAAGGAATCAGGCGATGATAAAGGTGAGATTCTTCACTACTTCCAGTGTGAAAATTGTACTTTCAGGGAAAAGTATGATTATTTCGGATTTGAACCACCTTTCTTTAAGAAATATAGATTGAAAGAAGAATCATATGTCATAGAAGATCCATTTTTACCATCGAAGCTGGGTGAAGTAATTATTCTGGGAGCATGCTGTATCAATTGTTCAAAGAATGTATGCAAAGATTCAAATTGCAGCTTTTACTTCAATGGAACATATTGTATTCCCTGTGCTAAAATGAATTCTCATACATTTCCCACAACTGTGAAGGAAAAACTTGACAAAATAATAACTTGATTTTATTACATTCTTGATATACTGTTTTATGTTGTTTTTTGCCAAAATTATTTGTTGAACTGTTGTTTTTCACTGGATATTTGTACTATCCCTTCTAAGAATATATAAATGTTTCTGGAAAGGTCTAGTAACTTTATGTTGATGAACATGTGTATAATATACTAGTGACATACAAAGAATTTAATAAACAATAGAAATTTGAAAATAATAGGAACTGACTAAAATCATGTATGATTAACCACTTTTCGCGCGCTTGTTTCTAAGAATAAGAACATTATCATTTTGCCCAAATGTCTGGAATTTCAAGCCGAGAATGGTATCTCACTGAAATACCTCGAGTATGCGTTAATAAATCAATATGTACACTTAATCAGATTAGAATTCCAATTGATCCCACTGGCTGCATTAATTATGCGTCTTTACTCTGTTTTCACTCTTTCTACCGAGCTGGTTATAATTTCACTAGGTTTGGTGGTGTTTTTTGTTGGGAAATTTTTACATTTATTGAAACTAGGGTTGAAGATATTTAGGAACTCGTGTAATATAAAGGCGATGAATGTGAATGTGTTGGTGAAAAAAAACTTCACATAAATAATTTATGTATATGTATTTCCAAAAACCTTCCAATACATATTATGAAATAATTACCCTTTTTTGTCAGATTTTTATCCTGTAAATTTTTAGATATTTTTACAAAAATTTGAATTTGAAGAATTCAAGGGATAAAATTCATTACAGATTCCATCCCACTCTTTTATTGTTGCCTATATTATTATGTATCTATCCTAAAAAGGAAGTCACTTTATTTACACAAAATTAACTGGGGAGTTCCAATCCATAACTGCATTCCGGTTATAGCTGTTCCAGCCGAAATGATAATTTCTGCTTTCTATGAAACCAATTTTTTAGCCAGTTTGAGTTTTTTCTGTACACCTTTATCCTTCTTTTTCTAAAATGTAAAATTGGAATGATATAAAATGCTTGTTGAATTATTGGTTAATGAATTAATCACCTTCTTTTTATTGAGCACTTTTGTTCCAGCAAACAACTGATCTGTATTGGCAGCATTTGCAGTTTTCTTTTTCTTTATTTCAACCTAAAACAAAGAAATAATTGAAAAATGAGTTGAGAAAAGATAAATGCAAACGTACCTCCACACTTTCTCCATCCTCTCTTTTTCTTTTGTTATTATTTTCATGCACAGTGTTTCTAGGTTTCCTAGATTTGATGACCTGTGAGGATTAGAAATGTAATATTTCAATTAGGATGCAAACATTTTTTCACAAACCTTTGATGAACTATTCATCTTATTTTTCTTAGCTGCTTTTGTATTACAGGGTTGAATCCTAATCACTTTCTTGTTTATCTTGACATCTTCCATCTCCAGAGCTAGTTGTACTGAATCAGAGCTAGTGAAATTTATGTAGGCGAAACCTTTTCCCATTCCCGTGCTTCTATCTCTAACTATTCTCACAGATTCGATTTTTCCACAGGATTCAAAAGCTTTCCATAACTGATCATCTTCAATATCTGTAAAATTGATAATAATAAAAATAAATCTTCGAAAAAGCAGGAAAAATTTGAAGAAAGTGGAGGAATTATGTGAATGCTTATTCATATAATAATAATAGCTAAGCCCCATTTACAGGAATCTATAATTTCCTTGATATTACTTTTTTACAGCTTTATATATTCAATTCCAGGTCACTCACTCAGTGGTAAATTTCCAGTAAATATTGCTCTGCTTTCATCATATTTTTCACTCATTTTTGTACAAATGGATACCCTGAGATGATGATCCTTATAAATTTCACCATTTGCCTCTAGGCCCTTTTTGGCATCTTCTTCTGTTTGGAATCTTGAAATATAAGAAATTATAATTAGATTTTTCATATGAATTTATCCAGGTGAAGTTTCACAAGTTGTTTTTTCATTTGACTAAATGATGGCCGAAATCGATCACATGAGAATTTATATTTATAAGTTTCTTTCCTCTGTTTATTTATAATTATTTGTTTGTTATTCGAATTTCTTTGTCTTTGGCATAAACTATGATTATGAATAAGAAAAAGTACACATTACTGGTCCTTCCTTTGCTTATATAGACGTTTGCATTGAATTATTTATTTGTTAATCAGAGTCCCAGGATAAAAATGGGTGGTTGAAATGTTGAGAAAAAGTATAAGTTGGATATGAGTAATGCTTGAGCAGCATCAAAATTGAGAGTTCTTAGGGTAAATTGGCTAAATCCAGAAAGACTTTGCCAAACACTACTGTTATACTTTGTTTTAGCTGGCAAATTTTGAAACAAATCTAAGCTAAAACACTCAATTCCCACATGCTTCAAAATAAACCTGAGTTTCTAGGTTGATCATTCAAGATATTATACATATAAAACACTTACTTTACATATGATACCCAACTGTTCCTTTCTGGATGATATTCACCTTTAATAACCGTTACTTTCTTCGAAGAGTTTATATTTTTCACTGGTGGGCACCTAAATCTAACGGATTCAACTTTACCATATTTATTGAAAAATCTCTTTAATTTTATCTTAGTTGTTGTGAGAGGGACATTTCCTACAAAAAGAGTTTTTGCCAGTTCTTCTGGGTTGTTATTGAGTTCTTCTTTTTCTTCCAGTAGAGCTTTGAATTTTTTTGCCTTTGCCTTTTTTTCTTTCCGATCAACTTTTTTCTTATCCTGAAGAGTAATTTCTTCACTGGAAACATTTTTATTCACTGATTCTAAATTGTTCACAATTTCTGTGGAGACATTCTCTTCAGTTTCACTTGTGTGCATCACTTTCACTTTCTTCCTTTTTTTGGGCTTTTTCGTGGCGTTACTGGAAGGTTTGTCAATACCATCAATTCTTGGTTGGACATCATTTTCTCTATCAATCGAAGTTTCGGTATGTATGTTTTTTTCAGATTCTAATTTTTCATACCTTATGACCACTTTTTCCTTGTTTTCCACTTTTTTACCAGTGATCAATTCTGATAAACTTCCTTTTTCAAAAACTATCTCCATTGTCGTTGATAACCACAGTCGACATATAAAATAAATCTCAGGAAAATGTTTCTTGTATTATGTATCCGAGAGAACCGCAAGTTATTTTTGCTTGTATAAATTTTAGGTTAAGAATGTTAAGACAATTTTAGTTAGGTTAGGACTGAGCGAATGCATAGATATAACATAAAATCATAGTATCTGAATTCTTCTTGTTTTGAAAAATATCCACGGAGGAAATTTATGATGAAAAGCATTTTTTCCACTATGGTGAAGAATTAAAATCAAGGAACAATTTTTGATTTTCAAAATATACAAAAAGTTTATTGAATAAATTTTGTTTAGAAGAGCAACTGATTCTTGGAATATTGGTGTACTTTCCCGTATTATTCAAGATAGATTGTCTTTTCATGAGTTAATTGAAAGCTTTAACCACGCCTTGTTGTGCTGTTTACGACTGTAGTAACTATAACAGAAAAAACGAAAGGTGCCGACATAAAGTACTTTCGCTTCCCAAAATTTAAACTTTCGCTTAAGTGGGTGTTTGCTGGTAGAAGAAAAGATAAAAATGTTTTGAAAAACGGTAGATATTTACATGATTATACCATTATATATATCAATGTAACCTTTTCAGCGTGCATTTGTCCATTTCGATAGTGATTGCTTCGATGCAATTTTAGTAAAGCAGAAGTTCTCTTGTTTTTTCAAGAAAAACCTGTCGATTGAAAAATCCATTTCTGATCTATTTTTTGTATATCTCGAAAGAGGGCGCTTTATTTTTCCAATAAAGGACCGCATTCAAGAATTTTATGCACTTTTTGAAGTGGGGTTCAAGTCGTGTCGTATCTTATGCCCGTATGACATGGTGCAGAATTTGGTACAATTTCTCTATAGAGAAGTAAATTTCAATTCTTCTGCATCGTGTAATTGGACACTGTGCATGATCACATACAAGAAATACGTCTGAAGCATAGAATATAAAATACCAGGAAGGAGCATACCAGGTTTTTCTTTGAGTAATCTTGCGAACGGAAACTGCCATAATGAAGAACCTTGTATGACTCATCAGTTAGTTATACTCTTAAGTTCTCTATCAACATCTGTTTGGCCGACTCCCGTTTCCATAAGCAGTGGCGTAGTAGGATGTGCAGTCCAGTAAAACAATTTCATGTAAAACAACACGATATGAACTGCCATTTATTCAATTCAGAAATTCAGTATAAGTTCGATTATTGCAGATTCATTCTACTTGTATTTCATATTACTGATTTTTGAAGGCCAAATTGGCATTTATGGTCGCGTTATTTCACCTGAAATTGTTGGGTGCTAAAAATATGTGTTTTGAATTACCTATTTTCGCGTCAATCTCTTCTATTGAATCAAGCGTAATTTGGGTTGCATACGTAGAGTCCTTAAACCACTATACGATCACGATCTTGGCCAATAATAATCTAGAGTAATATTTTCACTTTAAAAAGTACTCATTTAAGGTAGAGTTCTAGTTCTCTGCAGTTTTCAATAGAAAACTGTAAAGTCGGTAATAGTTTTACCACATAAAAGTATCAATACAGTACACTGTGTCATACGAACTTTATTACATTCTATGTTTCCTGAAGCGTTTTTTTTCAAAGCACGTTGTATTGCACGTTTATTCACCTCCCGGTAGACACACTAGAAGAGAACAGGGAAACAAGAATATGAAGACACTACGAGAATAACAATCAACAAAATAAAAGAAAATTCTATTTTTCTCATCTTCTAAACTAGTTACTACTACTAGGTAGTAGAATGTAGTAACTTATTAGAGTATCAGAAGATGATTGCTCTGCACCCGAAACATATATCTCCAACGAAAAACAATAATAGTAGACTAGAGAGTATTGTTACTCGCTATTTTAATATTATTCTTAGTCCAGAGAAAATAAATTTTCCGAAGAATAGGAAATTCTTTAGCTTCACTTCAGATACCACGTATACTTTTTTTCGAAATCAATGGAAATGCAAAATACGAAGAGGCTTCCAAATTCAAACCAACTGAATATCATCAATAATTTAATTAAATATATAAATATGTATTTCGTGAAAAACATTTCAAGTATAAAAATAAGAGAATAAGAGAAAATACCAACAAGGCAACAATATATTCATAAAAAATAACCAACTGCATCATATTTACGAATTATTGTACCTTCACATAAGTATCATCATCCACAATTTTATATCTATTTTCTCGGAAGTTGTTGAGATCTTCATAGAGCCTTTTGACACTGTGATCTCTCAGTTTGATTATAACTGGGGCAATTGGTTCAGTATCGGCCATTTTGGCAAGGTCATCATAGTATTTTTGCTGGTCAGGGCCCATCATATGGGCTTGGCGTTTACTGTACCCTTTTTCCCAACGAATTCGCATATCTTCTTCAGTATCCAGGTGCATCATTTCTTTCGTGGGCAATTCCATCGATCCATTCAGATATTTGCAATAATATCTTGCCTGAAAAAATGGCAAAATCAAATTTCGATCTAGATATGATTTCATTTTCTTTAGTCTGAAAGATTAGTCTATAGACATCAATCTTTTAAGTCTATAGTCTTTAATCTTTAGTTTATAGTCGTTTAATACCATTCCCAGCTTAAAATAGAAAAATTATAGACATTTGGCAAATTGATAAAGGTGTTATTTCAACTAACCTGTAGGTCGAACATTTGGAAAGCACAAACGTTGAAAGGTATACCAATGAAACACATCGTGGGCTTTTCGATATGGACCATGTGTTTATAGAGAGGTTGGATGTGATTATCTGTTACTGCAATACCGCATGATTCATGTAGGAATGGAAAACTGTATTTGAAGCCCGTACAAAGAAGTATAACGTCGAAACAACAACAAGTACCGTCTACAAATTCTACCATCGTTTCGTCAAGGATACAACGAATGTCGGGCTTCTGTTCAATGAAGTTCATGCCTTTTGCTTCTTTCACATGATGGCTGAGTACTACCTGTAAATATTCAAAATTTGTAAGAAGGCAAATTTTGAGGAAATGGTGATAAAAAAACGTAAAATGAGAGAGTGACACAGTATAACATCTCGGGGGCATATTCATTGAGGAACGGTATTATTTTCAAAAGTTCCAACCGGCACTTACTGGACCGAGAGTTTAGAGTCAACCGTTGCTTAGACAGACACATATACAGGCCCTTAGTTGATTAACATTTCGCCATAGGAGTCTAGGCATTCTGAGAAACCAGTTTATACTCACCTAGTAGAGGTGAATGAATACATCGGAATAACATAAAATAAGTATAACATGACATTAGGCCCACTACCTTTTAGTAAAACTTCAACAGTCGATATATAATATATAAAAACTTAATTCAAGGAGAAAATTGTGGGCGTATACGCTTCATTTAAAATTTCAACAAAATATAGATTATTCATTACAATAGTTATTCCAGAGATGTTCAAGCCAAATTTTGAATTTTTTGTTTGTGAACCTCACCCTAATGCTTGGATGTGATATCAGCTTAGCACTGAATGGTAACATTATAATGTGCTAATGTATACCAAATTTTGTTCAAATATCTTCAGTAGTTTAGATATTGTGAAAAATAATCGATCCTTTTCGACAATTTCAGCGGCCGATATCATTCAAAAGAAGCGTTTTCATCGGGTTGACATGAAATTTCCTTCCAAAACTATGTTTCTCGAAGTACTTTCAAAATTATCCTTCCAGGATATGGATTCAGTAAAATGTTCAGAAATATTTACCTTTTCTGCAACTTTGGAGATATGGAGAGCCATATCCAATCCAGATGGGCCAGCGCCAACAACAAGAACCCTGAGTCCAGCAAATGCCTTTGCACTACGATACTTATGGCTGTGTAAGATTTGACCTTTGAACTGCTCTTGTCCTTCGAATTTTGGGACTGTTGGCTTGTTGTAATGTCCGTTGCAAATTATTACAGAATCGAACTCCTTCACGATCTTGGTATTTGTTGGCTTGTAAATGGATGTTATTTGCCATCTATCCTTTTCTAGAGGCCTGATCTCTGTAACCATATGATTGGTCTGAAAAGAAGTTTTTCAAATAAATATTTTGAAATTCATTAAACTCAAAATCACTTTTCGTGAATGATTGGTTAGAATATCCAGCAATCCTTTGTTATGCTTTACTTGGAAACGTGACTCTTTTATTTCTGTACTTCTGATTTCAATTATTTTGTACATAATTCATTGCAGTCGAAATGAAAAACCTCATTTTTATTTTGGCTCCCCTAAGTCTCAGACTCTTCATTAGCTCAGTAACGCTATGAAGGCAACTGTTGAACGTGAAACTGATTTTTGGCGTTTTATATATTCTTACCTTCATTATTGGCCCAAGTCCAAAGTGATCTACGTATTGGGTCAAAAATTCCAAAATTTCAGCCTGAGTGAGGTACGATTTATTCTGATCAGGTATTGGAAAATCTGGAAAACCCATGACTTCTTTTGGAAGGTTAGTTCTGAAATAAATATCACAAAATTACAATTCATGCTACAATCTCCGGATTATTCTGATAATTATGATATGCCTCATCAAGTTATTAATAATAATTAATATTGATATAATTAGTTTTAATCAACATAAAATTATATTATTTTGAAGTAATTTGTTCTTAATGTTATAAAACATTTATAACAAAAACTTTTTTCCATAGATAATTCATGACCTTTTTATCAGAACAAAGATTTGATATATCGGTACCATTCAATATTTTACATATCAGTAGGTAGGTATTAGGAATTTTGACCTTTCAAAAAACTCATTTTCAGTTTGTTTAATCAATTTTGTAATCAAAAGCAGTTCTATCGCTGTTGCTGAGCAATAAAAGTTTTGCATCGAAGAATCGAATTGCGTTAACATTTGTTATTCAATTGAATCATAATCTTATCAAGGATATTTGAGTTGAACCGATATTTCAACAGAACCTACGTTATTAGAGAAAAAAATCCTTTTTTGCATTTGACATTTGTCTGAAATTCGAAATTTATAGACGTATGGAATTTGTTTTAACTATCCGGTTCTTATACTACTAGCTCAAGAATCCGATACAAGAAAAGGCTTCTCAGAGCTCTCACCTTAATGATCAATGAATTATGATATTCTTTTTTCAGAAAATAAGTAGGAACCAATTTTTGAGCGCTCGTACTACATACACGAGGGTTATATCATTTCGTCACGATGTCTGTATTTTTCGAATTTTGAGCCGAAAATGGTCTCAATCGACTATGTTCGACTCACTGATGACGAATCCGTCGGCTACAATTTTGTCCAGCTCGTATCACCAGAACCATAGAAACCATAGAAAATTGTAACTTTCGAACGGAAACGCCTAGGGACTTGAAATTTTCAGGATAGGTGTGAATCTCGAATGTCGTGATCACGTTCATCTATAAGCAGCATTATTCTAGGGGTTCCGTAAATATGGTCGTTTGAAATTTAGTTTTCTTGATAATTTCAAAACTACAGATTCGATCGTGACGAAATTTTGTATACTAATGGTGAAATTTATATTCAAGCTACATTCCTCCAGATCACATGACCAGAACCATAGAAAATCATAACTTTGGAACGGAAAGGCCTAGGGACTTGAAATTTTCAGGATAGGTGTGGATCTGAAATGTCGCGTTCACGTTTATCAATGAGCAGAATTATACTAGGGGTTCCGTAAATACGGTCGTTTGAAATTTTGTTTTCTCGATAATTTCGAAACTACGGATTCGATCGAGATGAAATTTTGTATTTTAATCGAGAATGATATATTAAAGCAATATTTTGTCTAGATCGCATGACCAGAACCATAGAAAACATAGAAAATTGTAACTTTTGAACGGAAAGACCTAGGAACTTGAAATTTTCAGGGTGGGTTCAGATCGCGAATATCGCGGTCACGTTCATCAATGAGCAAAATTAGACTAGGGGTTCCGTAAATATGGCCGTTCAAAATATTATTTTCCCGATAGTTTCGAAACTACTGATCGGATTGGAATGAAATTATGCACCTAGATGAGGAATAATGTATTCAAACTACGTGCAAAATTTTGTCCAGATCGCATCACCAAGACCATAGATAACGTAGAAAATTCTAGCGAATTATCGAAAAATTGATCAGCTGAAGCACTGACATGAAGTCTGGAGTTTCGCCTAAGTTTCAGAATTTCTTTGACAGCTGTCGAAAATTCCTTCAATTGATTTCTAAAACTGGAAAATGCGAATCTACTTACAAGGTGGATGTACGAGCGCTCAAAAGTTCCTGCCTTCACGGCAGTGCTTTTCGTAATTTTTTTGTTTTACGAATTGTGATATTCCGTGATATCTAGAGAGGAATCAAGGTCTTGAGGAAAAAATGAGCCCCGGTATAAAAAAAAAAATTCAATTTTTGGACAAAATTTCGAATAACTCGAAAAATGTGCTTCTTATGGAAGAAACTCAGGGATGCTTGGTTTTTCACGTTTTTGGGAAATAGCCTATGAGTACACTTTTTCAGTCTGATGACAGTGATGACACTTTGTTGCACGTATATCCATTTGATACAACGCCTTTTGAATTATTCCATAAATGGTTCATTATTTCCAATTAATCCGTCGTTCGAGGAAAATAATGTACCAGTCTGACGAATGTAGAACCCTAAATTTCACACAACTTTTTGAGCGCTCGTACTACTTACACGAGGGCTATATCATTTCGTCACGATGTCTGTATTTTTCGAATTTTGAGCCGAAAATGGTCTCAAACGACTATGTTCGACCCACTGATGACGAATCCATCGAAAAATTCGCGTCTGTCCGTCCGGCCGTCCGTAAGCACGATAACTCTAGAACGGAACAACCTAGAGACTTGAAATTTTCAGTGTGGGTTCAGTTCCCGAAGGCCTCGGTTGAGTTCGTTAATGAGTCAAATTACACCAGGAGTTCCGTAAATATGGCCGTTCAAAGTTTTGTTCTCCTGATTACTTGGAAACTACAGATTTGATCGAGATGAAATTCTGCACTCAAATGGAGAATGAGGTGTTCAAGCTAAATGTGAAATTTTGTCCAGATCGCATGACCAGAACCATAGAAATCATAGAAAATTGTAACTTTTGAACGGAAACGCCTAGGGACTTGACATTTTCAGGATAGATTCGAAAGCAGACCATAAATCGGTATATTTCACGATATTTCAATATGACATTCGAAATGTTACATGTCACAGGGATAGATTCTGTGAACCAAACCATCTGTCAGTGTGACAAATTATGTCATTTTATTTTTATAAACATCAAAAGATGAATCCCAAGAATCATTATCAGATCAGCTAGAAAACTGAATTTCTACATAACTCATACTATCGAAGCCCGATATAAAGCCACAAAATGTCAGCAGGATATGTCGGATAGTTTCTGAGATATTGGAGCCTTGAAAAATATTTTTTCAAATTCTTACGAAATTTCAAATCGATCTGCTGATTATTTTTTGAATTATGGAGAAAAATATTTTCGATGGCTATATATATGAAACCCTTTGGATGATTTGGCCCATTTACGAACTCAACTTTCTTCGATCAATTCATTTGGTTATGAGTTGTCTAATTCTGGAAACGATTTATGAAAAATGGAAAACGGAGTGACGTGGAAATAACTGATCTCTGTGTGAAATTCTGGTAATTATTCAGGGGAAATTCACGTCAGTCAATAATTAAATGGGGTTCGAAACCTTAGGAGATCGAATTTAATACGAAATCTATTCAGGTTTTTCAATGTCGATTAAAACCTACCTTAGTCCTTGATACATAGCAGAATACACCGGAAATCCATATTTATCCTCGCCTACGTCGTCGGTGTAGACCCAAGTTCCTCCAATTTGGGCCGCCATCTCGAAAAGCTCGCATTCGTGGCCTCCTGCCTTAACGTGTTTAGCAGAAGACAGGCCAGCAGCACCACCACCAATAATTGCCACACGCATTTTGGAAAATCAAAGACAAAATGGTTAGATCTCGATGTCAAGAAGGAATTGAATCACGAATTGAATTCGTTGAAAGCGCTAGAGAACACTGATCGCGTTGTGCGGGAAGAGATGCAAATCGATTAATGTTTCTCCTATCGAGGGAGAAGATAGATTAAGCGTAGGATTGTCAGCCGATATCTTTTATAATTGGTAATTCAACGTGTGTGAATACCGAGTGATCTAATTATTGCATTTTCTGTCTCGTTTCATCATACTAGCAGCGTTATCATCTTAATGGGAAATGAGATGTGGGGTTAACATTCTTACGTCAGATAAGGATATGTGAACGCTTAGTCTAAGGTTGAAACTCTTGGGTTTTTTCTATTTTTGCAATAGATTGTTGTTTCTGGAATAACCGTTGAGTATATTTAGTTAAGTGGATATACCAAGACCCTAGGATTGAACTAATACAGAGGAGTTCATACAGGATTGGAAAAAGTCAAGACACGAAGGTAAATTCAATTTTTTCAATTTTTAATGTATTCCATAGGATGTGCAATTTATGTCGGAATTCTGCCATATGACAATCTTCGTTGGTGACACAGGCAGCAAGTCGCTAAGGGAAATTTTGCATAGCTCGCTTCCGGTTTCATTATAAACCATGGAAGTGTTGCTTTTTCTCTAATAATTGCGGCTTTCAGTTCTTCCAAGTCTTTGGTGTTACAGGCTATGGAGGTTTCTGCATATGTACCCAGAAAAATTCCCGGGATCTTCGGAGGAAAAATCCGCCCACCAGTTTCATTGATCATGTGTTTCACTTTTTGTCTTCAGCAGTGGCGGCTGGTTACTTTTTCGGTCGGGCTTCCAGATGCGAGGGTCCGGAAGTCTTGTGAATTATTCAATCGGAAACTCAATATTATGACGAGTTTGATATCAAAAATTTCAGTTACACTTATACAAAAAATTGACCAATCCACGAAAAATTCCCGGATTCCCCTAAGAGCGATTTCAAACGAAGAATTCGCTTTTTGAGATACGATATAGCGAGTTGCTATTTTCATTTCAACTTTTCACCCCTTCTTTTTCCTGGGTTATTATACCAGCGTTAGTCAGCTTCGGTGGGGACAGCGCAATCCCTGACGAGGGTTCAAGTCTGCTAATGCAGATAATTGCAAGAAATTTGAAGAATAAGTTGCTATTCTAGCTCAAGAATAATACCCATTAATTAAAGAGGCTGAGAATTGGGGGATATAAAGTTTGCAAGTATATCATTGCTAAAAGAATATACAACCTAGAATGATCAAATTAAAGTTCTCATATTTCTCACTGCGAAATCTTCTTCTCAAATTACAATTTCTGGCAATTAATTGACATCTAGGGAGAACCACTATTGTGATATAAAAATTACGAAAAGCACTGCCGTGAAGGCAGGAGCTTTTGAGCGCTCGTACATGCACCTTGTAGGTAGATTCGCATTTTCCAGTTTCAGAAATCAATTGAAGGAATTTTCGACAGCTGTCAAAAAAATTCTGAAACTTAGGCGAAACTCCAGACTTCATGTCAGTGCTTCAGCTGATCAATTTTTTTTCGATAATTCGCTAGAATTTTCTACGGTTTCTATGGTCTTGGTGGTGCGATCTGGACAAAATTTGGCACGTAGTTTGAATACATTATACCTGAGCTAGGTGCTCAGCTAGGTGCAAAATTTCATCCCAATCCGCTCAGTATTTTCGGAACTATCAGCAAAAAAATATTTTGAACGGCCATATTTACGGAACCGCTAGTCTGATTTTGCTCATAGATGAACGTGATCGCGATATTTGCGATCCAAACCCACCTTGAGAATTTCAAGTTCCTAGGCCTTTTCGTTCAAAAGTTACAATTTTCTATGGTTTCTATGGTTCTGGTCATGCGATCTGGACAAAATGTTGCTTTAATATAACATTCTCGATTAAAATATGAAATTTTATCTCGGTCGAATCCGTTGTTTCGAAATTATCTTGAAACCAAAATTTCAAACGACCGTATTTACGGAACCCCTGGTATAATTCTGTTCATTGATAAACGTGAACGCGACATTTCAGATCCACACCTTTCCTGAAAATTTCAAGTCCCTAGGCCTTTCCGTTCGAAAGTTATGATTTTCTATGATTTCTATGGTTCTGGTCATGTGATCTGGAGAAATGTAGCATGAATATATCATTCTCGATTAAAATACAAAATTTCATCTCGATCAAATCTGAAGTTTTGAAATTATCAAGAAAACTAAATTTCAAACGACCATATTTACGGAACCCCTTGTATAATTTTGCTCATAGATTAACGTGATCACGACATTCGAGATCCACACCTATCCTAAAAATTTCAAGTCGTTTTTATCGTTTTTATTTCAAGAGTTTTCCTCAATTCACTAACAGTTCAGAGGGGATCGTGCTGTGAAAAATTTCGACCGAATTTTATGATTCTACTATATTGGGTACTTTTCCAGAAATTACTATTTTGTTTAAATTGCCCTCTGCGATTTGCACTCAAAATCAGTGGATTCTCTAAAACTCAACTGAGAAAAATTTTCGATGCTCCCCATGCAACATGAGACTATTTTTGTTTTGAGTTATCATATAAAGGTGTGTACAGACATGCTCCGAATATCGTACCGAACCGCGTCGCG
Source organism: Aphidecta obliterata (assembly GCA_963966015.1). Taxonomy (NCBI): domain Eukaryota; kingdom Metazoa; phylum Arthropoda; class Insecta; order Coleoptera; family Coccinellidae; genus Aphidecta; species Aphidecta obliterata. The sequence continues at coordinate 19,356,151 of OZ014427.1, forward strand.
TACCCCGCGAGAGCGAATCAAATTCATCGCACGTAGAGGTGCAATTTGAATTCGTGAATTTGATTCGCTCTCGCGGGGTACGCGACGCGGTTCGGTACGATATTCGGAGCATGTCTGTACACACCTTTATGCATTTTAACAGAAAACGGTTCACGTTAGAACATTTGACCTAGAGCAGTTTTTTGTATAGATAACATTGACGGTTTGCAGAAATTGTAGACGAAAAACCTTACGTATCCACATAAATCTACCACTGCCATACGAAAAAAAATTGAATTACTTAATTCCAAACATTACTTGATATGCCGTCTAAAAAATTTGGATTCTGTCATATAAAAATAATTTTTACGTCATGATAGGAGCTTTCCTTCTCAGAGAGAACCAAGGAAGAGCCTCAATTTTCTGAAGCTTGTTTCGAAACGCCTGTATATTTGTTATATATAGTTGAATAGGTACACATGTACTTCATTTTAGTTTTCTATTCAATAATTTACAAATATTTGCCTGCAAAAAAGTTGTCTTATTTTCGGATGTCACAATATCCAATTATCTCCCATATCTCCTTTGTAGGTTGATTGGATTCTAGGAATTCGAAGACCATAACTTTTTTATCACCTTCATCGTTACGTCCCTTCCACTAAATCGGAGATAAACTTTTTAATCTTATTTCCAACAGTATGAAAATTTCATCAGCCACAGTAAATGATGTAATTTTCGTGGCTTCCAGCAATAGACAATTTCTTCCTCTGAATGAATACATAGCTTCAGGTTTTACATAGTGCAATCAGTTAACTTCTTGAGGCATATGTTTCATAATGTATTCGAGATATTTAAAATTTATTACCTCGTTGAAAACCAAAAAAATTGATTTGTATCTATGATGAGTTTTTAGGTATAGATGATTCTTTATGATATATTCATTATATACAGGGTGATTCAAAACGACAAAAAAATCGAGAAACTGGAAATACTACACGAAATTATATGTCGATTATAAGCCAAACTCACCTTATACTAATGTTGCTAGTTTACGAGACTGTGAAATTCGTACAACAAACATTGAAAAAATTGCCATAATTATAATAATTTTGGAAGTTGCAACATAAAAATTGACAACCATTCAGGAGAAAAATCAGAATACGTAACTCGTTTTAATGTAGCTCATAGCTGGGTGTAGCCAATTACATGAACAAAACATGTCGTATTTTATCAAAGAACATATCTTTTTTTTGTTGGAAAATTCTTGACCGTTTTTTGAAGTTTTTTATAGAATATTGCAATTTATGCTTGCATTTCGAAATAATAAGTTGGCCGAAATAGCGTTTTTTCATGATACATATATTCATTATTTTATTTTTTTTATAATCAATTTTTATTGTTGTATAATTTTATATTCTATCAAATATATGTTTTTTCTCAATATTGATGATGAATCACCCTGATAGAAATGAGAGTTACAATTACTATTTATAATATTAATTTATTCTTCCGAAAATACGAAATTTTGACCAACTCAATGAAAAAAAGGGAAAAGAATGTAATAATATCCGAAATAGGATTTTTTTCCTTGAATGATTCCAATGGTTCATTATTGGAAGTAATAAACCAAAATTAAATTATAGGATGCTGGGTGAAAGTGAAAATGCGATTGTGAATGTTATGGAAATTCACAACAAACTATGTTGTTCAACACATTTATTAGTTCAACGGTCTGTTTTAGAATTACGCAATTATATATAACATTATTTTCGATAAAATATTACGTCAAATGATAAAATGAAAAGTTTTTGCGATTTTCATTATAGAATGGAATATTTGCGTTCGATATGTTGCAATATAAAAAGCCATGATTCGTCAATGATAAGAAAGCAAGCTTCCCCAAATCTGTTGTTGATTAACAATAGAGTTTTCTTTATTATTCAAGTTATATGATCTTGTATTGGGAAATGTATTTATTGTTCTACTGAACTATTTCAGCACTGGCTGTGAGGTAATTCTTCGAACTTTGTATATTTTTCATGTATATTCCATATATCGATTTTATCGGAAATATTTTTTTCTTTTATATTTTTTTGAGAGTATTTGGGATGATACCATCAGCGAAAAAAAACTTTTCTGTAGAAACTTTGCTTGTGCGCTAACAATACATGGTGTAAACAAAATTATTTTTTTTCCGATATTTCAGTCTATTAGTAAGAATTATGGATTAAATACGAGAATAAAATCCAAAAAAATAATTCTATTCTCAATTCATTCTATGTAATTTAGTTATTTGCAAACATAAGACGTAAGATTGCCATGACCTATATCGATATACTTCAAATTTTGGTCTGCGAGAACACTTCTTATCAGCTTTCATTTTTTAACAAAGGATCTGAATCACGTGTAAGAGTGATATTTGATCCAAATCACTCGACCTATGAATGCATTATGTTTCTTATTAAGTTAACACTGTACTTTTTAATGAAAGCTTATTCTTGTTTTTTTCACTTATTGTTGTCAGCCAGTAAGCTACTGATATTGGCAAATTAGAAAGTGAAATGAAATGAAGATAATCTGACGATAGATGAACCAAAACATTGCAATGTAATGCAATGCAATGCAATGTAAATGTAATGTAATGCAATCTTCATTCTTGCTTTACGAAACACTCGTTTGCACTTGTCACATGTGAAATTAAAATTAATAATAGAGCACTATGCAAACAACATAATAGTACAAAGCAATGAAGATGACTATTCAAAATTGGTGAAAAAAAATTGTAATTTCCTCCAGAACATTTCTGCGAATCTGAAAAAGTTACATTTTGAAGGTGTCATGGAAAAGCCTCGATCCAAGATCAGGACGTCGTTAGCAGAAATAAATTGGGAGCCATTAATCTGAAAGATTCAGTTTTTCTTGGCAAATTCCATTAATGCTCTAGAAGAGTTGAACATACAGTTATCATCGTTTACAAGGTGAAGTTCTTTATCGTGCCAAAGTTTTTATGGCAATACTACATTGAACTTATGAATATCTCATTAGTAATATAATACAGCTTGACACTAAAGCAAACATTCAGCGATAAACTCGGAGATGAACGGAAATTAGGAAATGAAAGCTTTTTTCTAGTATTTGTTTCCTGTATTTTCTCCGAATTGGACTGAAAAATAAATATTCAGAAAAATAGGTTGCTATTTACGCAAACGTTTCAAAACAACTTGTTTTCGTTTTCTAATCGCCCCCCTTCCCATATTTCCTTTCATAATATACGCTGTTTCGGAAATACAAGGACATGTGATTTGGTTCATCACTATTTTTGATCAAATATTTTTTTTTATTCAGAAGTAATGAATTTGTATTATAAATCGTGGTTTATTTCATTTCAAATCAGATTTTGGCATCGACTGCTTGGGCCATTAGCCTGTTAGGTTTGATTATTTTCAATAATGTTCCTCTGAAACTGTTCGAAAAGACATATCTGGAATTTATTAATTTATCTTTTCGAGTAGCTATAGAGAATCCGAAAATCGAATAAAAACAATGCGTCCACGGTTAATAGCTTTTCTCGGAAAATATGAAATGCTTGTGAACAATTCGGTACCAAACTCAGTAGTTCTTGAAAATATTATTAAACATCCAACTGAATTCGGTGTTTTAAAACCAGGAAAAAATAATATCCTTCCTTTTGGTTTTTTGAAAGTTTTTCTATTTTATTTAATGTATTCGAAGATGTCGTGCGGGAAGTATTTTTTTCGCCCTTTATCTTCGACCTTTCAAAAATCATCAAAGTTCGAAATGTTCTCAGACTAGTCCAGAAGATAACCCCTCGAATTTTTGTCGTTTGTTCAATGAACACTCTGTATGTGAACCAGTGTGAATTAATTAATTCTAGACCGGATTCAATTTTAGTAGATCGTACAGTTGTTGATAATGTTTATCCTGAGTTTGAAATAAAATTATTATCTTTCCATTGATTTTTCCATACTCAATCGGTATTTGGGTCATTCCGTCTTGATAATCCATCGAATATTACTAATAAGAGATTCATAGCCGTTATTTATACTTATTCAATCTACCACGATGTCATTATGGCACATTGAGCATGCTCATTTGGATGCCATCATGGAATTCATAATAACACTCCGCATTATTATGGATTCAAAACAACACGCATCGAGAAATGAAGAACAAAAAAAAGTCACTCCTTTTATTTGTTACTTATAGAAAATTCATTACCTCCATTTTTACTAAGATATTGTATTATGTAGATATCAATTATGAATTCCGAACAATTTTGTGAAATCAAGGTGGTGTAATCTACATCGTGTTTATTGTTGTGGTCGAGAAACTCCATAACAGACCTAAAAATAACACCCTATTGATACGATTCCGCGTCACATTTTCTGTATTATTTGAGGAGGACGATCCTGCCCGAAGGACCATAATAGAGATACTTCCGTTTAATCAGGCGTCAACCCTTCGTATGTTATTAACTGAATGGATATTTGTTTATGATTGTATTACCTTTATCAATATTGACACGTCTTGTCCGACTTTGTGTTATGAGTTGTGATAGATCGTTTCTCTTAGCAAATCTCTTCTCTCTCTGAAATTGTCTATCAGTCTTTTATTCCGAAAATGGTTGCTTTTGAGTTATCAAAGAAGTAGAACGGATGCAAGTATATCAATATAGTATAATATAGAGCATTTGTGATGATTCGTCAACAATCATCGACATTTGACCTGAAAGGAAACGATCCAACTTGATTGAACCGGAATGGACAGTCGTTAAGAAATTCTAAAGTTCTAGAAATTATTGAGTAAGGTCATATGACGCAGTTCATTGCAGAAGTGTTTTGTTCCTGTGTGCGTATGTCTGAACTAAGTGCATGGCCATAAATCAAAGTATCAGTTTTATCTCGAGAATTATCATTCTCTATGTATATTGTGATCATCAGTCTAGTTTATTTGTTTTGTATGATTTGGTGTAGGACCTACATGAAAACAACATATGCCACGGAATTAGTTGGAATTTATTGTGAAGAATGGTTAGATAGATGTATGGATTCGTTTTTTTATTTCCTCATTTTCTGTCTTTATACTCAATTTCCAAAAAAACTTTTTCTTTAATGGGGAATCAAACCCCTGCTCATTCCTGAATTTCAAGCGCGTTGAACTAAGCTATAAAGGCAGTTGAAAAACTTCATAACTCTTTCAGATGTAAAACTTTGTGGTGTAGAAAAACCGAAAAGAGGGGATTTTCATAATTTTTGAAGAAGACGAAATGAATAGTTCAAAGTTAATAAAAGATTTCACGTCTTCACGCCCTCGAGATTGTTCAAAAAAAGAATTCTTCTATCCTATAGACGAGATCGTTGTACTATTACTATACAACCATTAGGAAAACATATCGATACCTTTTTGCCAAATTATCGTAAGCCTCAACGTACTACGTTGAGGCTTACGATAGTTTGGCAAAAAGGTGTCGATATTTGGCAGAATCCTATGCATCATTGCGATATATCTGGATTTGTGCGATCCTAAAAAATACACACAGACAGATCACTGCCTATGTCGAATATCAGCAACTCTTGTGGCAGAAGAAGGAGTCAGACTAAGCTGGAACGACATGGTAGATGGAAGAGTACGTTTGTTGCTGAAGCTTAAGGAAATAGTATATCTTGTAGAAATAAGGTTTGAAGAATGCTCACAGGAATAACTTCTGGTTTCTTTACGGAATGTGGATGAACAGAGAATGCAACATGATTGTTTGCTGCAGCCAATCTAACATTCATGGGTCCTCTCAGAACTACCAACTTCATATTGATTCGAATTGAAGATGTTGAAAGTGCTCATAATTTATTTAGATATTGAGTTTTGAAGATTTTTTAAAGAATCCTTTATTTTTTGGCTTTTTTATCCATTTATTTCGGATTAAATCTCCTAGGAGCCGTTTCTTCGATGTATCTAGTTGGAGGGCATGCCAATTGATAAAAATGATCAACACAAACTGAACCTACTACTAACAGCTCAATAAGAGTGCTCGACAACGGTTAGAATCAAAAAATTTTCACTAAGTGTAAAGTAAAGTAAATAAAACAATCAAAAACAGAGCAATTTTTTTAAAATTCATGTTCGACATGGCCACCGCTACTACCTTAACTGTCGTTTGGTCAATGTTTTGCCTATTTAATAGCAAGTGTTATACCTTTTTGAAAAGCTCAAGAAACGTAGAAGTTTTTAAACTTCTCTGCCGAATAAGTTTCATGGAGTTTTTTCTATAAAAAGCTCTTCAAATTTAAAAACACTCAGTGAATATTCTTCAATTTTAAGAGTTGTCGAGCAGTCTTATTGAGCTGTTGGTAGTAGGTTCTGTTTCTGTTTATCATTTTTATTAATTGACATGCCCTCTAAGATACATAAAAAAAACTGCCCAATATTCAGTACGACTTTCCCTGTAACCCTGTATTTAAAATTATTCATCTGTTTACGTTATGCTCGAGGATTTTAAAGTATTCAGATGCCCTTACTCAAAAATGATATTAAAATTAAACAATAAAATCAAAATGAACTGTATCACATAACAATAATAATTATTTTTATAATCTTTTTACAATGGTTATAGGGTTTAATGAAAAATTACCCTTCTGCATGGTATGTAGCAAAATGCACCACTTTTTCAGACAATTTTTGTTCATAATTTCAATACTCTGGATAATAATTTAGTCCTAGCTCTGGAACGAGTTCAATGAACACATAGATACCTTTCGTGATATGATTGAGATTAATTATCCAAATATTTTAAAATGTTAATCATTGAGCAAATAATTTTAACGGTGTGTTCAGATAGCTTCTGTAATACTCATAGTTATCTTCCTCAGTTCCCGTTTGAAATTCGCATTGATTGGGATTTCCCAGCAGTTAAATATAATTCCTGGTGAGTTCTTGGATATTTTTGTGAAACATAGTAATTAGAAGTATGGAGATAAGATAGTATTTCTCGAAATTGAATGTTATCTACAGATGAATTGACACAGACGTTAATTATGGAAAAATTCTCAAATGTGACACTGAATATTTTTATTACCATATCGATATATATTATGTATTCTTAGGTGTTCCTTAAATTTCACTAAATGGATACATGTTTAAAAATAATACATGTGAAAAGTATAGTATTCTACATTATCTTTTAGATTTTTGTGTATGTTTTATCCTCTAAAAGGCTAGTTTATATATAATTGTTGATTAAAGTCATTTTGGTTTTCACTTCCAATAATAAACCTTCGAAAAAATACTGAAATTTTCAAAATTTACGTCTTGGGAACTCCCAAACAAACTGCCTGTCAGCCGTACTTCCACGAATCATAAGATCTAATTGCACAAATTTCCATACAAAAAACAGTTGATCCTCTGGGTGAAAATACAATTGGTCTTGATTATATACATTGATTTTTGCGTAAATTTTACTGACGGTGCAGTACCTGGTCTAATCTGATCATTTTCCTTATGGAGTTTGATGAGTGGATATGATTCAGGAAAAATATTCGATAATGAAATGAAAATAAATAAATGAGTGTATTTCAAGGCAATTGGTCCTTCAGAAAAATGCATAGAATAGAGCTTATAAAATAGTCTCAGAGTGCGAATTTCTATTATTCCAATACACGGTTCCTTCCCAGAAACACCCATAATACGAAACCTGTATGTAGGGATTTTTTGATAATATGTTATTTTATTTTTTTATATTTGAGTATGGGAATCACACTCGAACAATTATTTATTTTACTATAAATATTGTATTCTTATTTATAGGACCAACAATGAGGATCGGAGTGATAGGCACCGGGGCAGCTGGTCTTGTAGCAATCAAACATTGCATCCAAAATGGTCACGACTGTGAAGCCTTCGAACAAACCGAATTCATAGGAGGTACTTGGAATTATACAGATGATGTTGGATTCGACAAGAACGGACTTCCTTTACACACATCAATGTATAAACATCTTAGGTAATTATCAACATTCAATTGATTTTATTTGTTTGCATTGTTTTCAATGATAAGTACCTATACGTTTTGACGATTAATCCGGATCTCCATTCAATTTTATTGATACAACGAAGAGTAAGATAATATTCCCTTGAAGCTGTTGACCATGATCATTTGAATGGAAAGTTATTCGAGCTATTTCTATCGACTATGGAATTTCTTTCGTTCTGATTACTACTCTCGTATTCACGGAAGCCTTAAGAAGGGCTGGTTTCCCCCAGATCCATTCCATTACAGAATCAAGATAACTGTTTACTTGGTATAACTTGATTGATGTATTATATCCTCTATTTCTTCCTATCTTCTAGTATTGTCAATTTTTAGGAGTTTTTTTGTCCTTTGTCTTATATTTTCTACCACAATACATCTTTTGAAGACTTGGCGAGTATCGGAACATTTTATGTAAACCCCAAGTATGTATTATATGGATCCATTGAGCATATCTTATATAGGAGGAAGATTATTTGTAATCTAGATTCCCACATTTCAGTACATTCGATGGAACCTACATTATTCGTGGAGGTTATTAATGGGAATATGAATAATGGAAGTGGTAGACCTCAGATCAAAGGCTGATATTGAATATTTTCATTCGTTGTAATGTGCTCGTACTTGTGCAATAATCATTCAATACCGCGCGTTTTCATCGATTATAAAATTTTATTCTGAGAACCGACGCATTCGCCATTTTGGACCCCCTTTTTCTTTTTGATTCCTGAACTCCTGTTTTTTTTATTAGAACGGTACGTTAACTTATGTTTCGACCTTTTCATTTATTTTCATAGATTATCCCAATTGAAGAATCTTAAAAATCAGGTAAGTAACAGGGAAACAAAGAAACTTCTATTTTTTAATTTTTTTAATCGTTTCTTCTAGTTAGAATTAAAAACTTGATAGTCTCTCAGCTCAATAACTTAAATTAAGTAATAAAAACTTCTTAAGTTCAAATTCATTTCTTCAGCTCATCAATTTCTCATTTCCCTTGAAAACGATGAACTATTCATAAAAAATTGCTTATTGCTACAATAAAGATACATAGAACCCCAGTGTAGCAACTAATGTATGAAAAATTTCAAGGCAAAGTTGTCACTTTGGGTTTTGGATCATGATTAAGTTTGGCAAAAGTCAACACTCTTTGACGATCGGCGCTTTTAACATTGTCAAATAGATTGGCTTCGGTTAGATTATGTATTTTCAATGAGAAAAAGTAGAAACTTTTTTAAATATAATATTTTTTCCCGAGTGTCGTTTAGATTACAGTTCCTTCAATAATGCTTTCTCTAAATCAATGTAACAATGGAGGGATTATTTAGAAATCATGAAGTATCTATAGAACAATTTTCTCGCCCTCTTTCGATAGATACGAAAAATAGATCACGAAATCGATTTTTCAGTCGATAAAAAAAACTGAAACAAAATCTTATGAGTGCCAACAATGGGTTTCTATATATCGCACCCGTCGTAGAATAAGGGTACAATTCAAAAATTGATTTTGTTGGGAAATCGTATTTGAAGTTTTTGTTCTATACTTTTGGGTTTACCTACTTTTGTGTACTTACTCAATTTAACACGCTGAACATTCGTAACTACTGCAGCAATCTATTTCAACATTAACTCTAGCACCCAATATTCAATCAATGCAACTTTTCCCCTGTCGTGGTGGAATATTATGCTGTTTTTCCAAAAAAATTGAAATGTTACCTTTTTCAAGGACAGTTTCTTATGTGGCGGAGAGGTCAACTAGAGTTATTCCGATATTGCACGTACGATAAGGGTTACTTCCTGAGTTCAATACCGTTACAAACACGAAATGATCCTTTTTTGAATTGTCTCATTATTCTTCGAAGGGTACGATATCTCTGCTACAACTAAGTGATACTTCTAGAATTATATCCAAAGAGTCGTGGCTCCCTTTGTGAATAGCAAATTCAATGCAATCCTTCTTCTGCAGAACGAATTTACCAAAGGAATTGATGCTGTTTGATAACTTCCCCTATCCTGAGAATCTAAAGCATTCTTATTTATCACAAAATGAAGTATTGCAGTATTTGAATGATTATGCCGATGGAATGAACTTGAGGGAACATATAAGAGTAAGTTGAAAGTCGAGCCAGTATAAACATCGAATGAACATAATGTTTCTTTGTTGAGCAGTTTTTGACTCAAGTTACCCACGTCCAACCAATCGACGATAATAATTGGGACATGGAAGTCCAAGACATCCTTACCAAGGAAAAGAAAAGAAAGGTATTCGATGCTGTTATTTGTTGTAATGGAAAGTATAGTGTGCCTTTTATGCCTGATATACCTGGATTGGATTCTTTCACAGGAACTTGTAAACATAGCCACAATTATAGGAGTGAAGTGCCCTACAAGGATAAAATAGTCCTTGTTATTGGGGGAGGACCGTCTGGAGTAGATATCTGTCACCATTTGAGTAGAGTGGCGAAAAAGGTAACTCATAACCTACTGAAAACTGAAAAATGTTGTTTTATTCTTGAAGCAATGGTAAACCCCCCTCAGTTTTTTTCCAATAAAACTTAACCTCTCATAGTTCGTGTGTTACAAAAATTAATCGGGAAAAATAATTGTGATTGCTGATTTTAATCAGATAGATAGATACTTCCTCAAACATGTCGTGAATCAATATTTCGCAGGAATATTTTATACAAATTTCCACAGCACATCGTTTCTTCTATAAATATTTCACAAAATATACTTCACCTTTTCTCTAAAAAAAATTGCTTAATGGGGTATCAAACCCGGAACGCTTATAGACCGGAAATCTCTGTATCTGTCTTTAGCAGGAGGATCAACGCAGAATAGCACCGAATTTCTGGCAATCAGCACTCACAGTTTCGACTATTGATTATAAGATTTAATACCACAAAGCGTATAATTTTATTCCGGAAGAATCATTTCAGATTTAATGAAAGATCAACTCGTAGGAGTTCTCCATCTTTTCCTATTTCATATTGCTCCTAGTTTCGACCATTCAATTTAGTTTGAAAACAATGAGAAGGGCCAGAAGTAGCAGAAAACAGAATATTTTCCAAAAATGGAAGCGTGCAACAAAAAATAGATTATATTTTATTGGGTACACGAATATTCTGATATATGTGTTTTGTTTTTCTTCTCGACAATGACATTTTGCGGACTACAATAAATTGTTTCCGTTTTTGGAATAAAACCGTGGTATTACCATACAAGATAATCATCCGATCCTTTATTTGGAGCTCATCAACGCTGATTACCAGGCCAACGATTGTCTTTCTTTGTCTCATTCCCACAGCTGATGAGATGCATGTCAAAAGATTCAGATTCTTGGAAAAGAACAATTGCATCCATTAACTTCCATAAACTTGTTGCATGTAACTTATCCATATTAAGGATTGAACAGGAATAGATAAAAATCACCCCAAAAAAATGTTCCAGGTTGTCGAAATTGAAGATTTTTAGAAAATGCCCGTATTGCGGAATATCATGAACCGGACTATCAATATAATGTACTACTCAAAGTTTGAAGTCTCCCATAATTCCAAATCATTTTTAGGTTTTCCTGAGTATGAAGTCTTCTCCATTTTCTAATATATTGAATGGAATAGCAGAAAAGCCCCCGATTGAACAAATCAGTGGAAAAATAGCGAGATTCGAAGACGAATCTACGGAACAAATCGACGATATTATTGTCTGTACAGGTAAGAAAATGGACAATTCATATTACTTCGAATAACCTCATCGTAAATTTCCAGGATACGTTTATAATTACCCTTTTCTGAGTGAAAAATGTAGAATAACTATAGATGATAATTACGTCAGAGGCTTGTACAAGGAGATAATATGTGTGGAATTTCCCACACTGATTGTAATAGGAATACCAGGACGTGTATGCCCTTTTCCTACCTTCGAACTTCAGGTGAGCAAAAAGACACGCCAACATATTTTTTTGGCGCTTGTTTCTAAATCCAATAGCGTTATCATTTTGAAAAATTATCAGAAACTATTCTCCATACATAATCGGCTAAAATTTGGTGTCTACATATGGGACATCGATAAAATGAGTTATTTGGAAATTCAGCTTTTATATTTTCAATACATTCGACTTTACCCTCGTATTATGCTCATCAATTTTTCATTAACTTCTGTTCCAGATGCGTTTTGTGATGGAAATATTCAGTGGAAAATTCCACTTACCATCGAAGGAAGAAATGATTGAAGAGATGGAGAAAGAAAGAACGGCCAAAAATTGCCCCAATAGACATTTTCATAACAAAGGGGTGGAAGGAGAGCACATGTATTGGGTAGATTTAGCAGAATCCGCAAACGTCAGAGGAATCCCTAATGTTTTGAATAAATTGCATGCCCATGTCATTCAGCAAAAACGAGATATTAAACAAGGGTTCAGAATCCTGAATGATGAAGAGTTCGAGGAGTATGAGATATAAATGTTTATTATTAAGGTTATTTATGTGATTTTTCACAGATTGTGATATTCTCAACTACGATAGAGATATAAGTGGATATAAAGATTTATTTTGTTGAGCTTTCACTTGAAAATACAGATAGAAAATAGTACTAGTGATGATCTTCACCCATCAAAAAAATGGCAAAATGGGCAAAATTCGACCAGGGATTCCGTAAATATGGCCGTTCGAAATTTTGTTCTCCTGATGATGAAACTGCTGCACTTAGATGGGGAATGACGTGTTCAAGCTACATGGAATTTTGTCTAGATCGCATGACCAGAATCATAGACACCATAAAAAATTATAACTTTGTAATGGAAAGGCCTAGGGACTTGAAATTTTCAGGATAGGTGTGGATCTCGAATGTCGCGGTTATGTTCATCAATGAGCAAAATTAGACTAGGGGTTCCGTTAATATGGTCGTTTGAAATTTGGTTTTCTTGATAATTTCAAAACTACGGATTTGATCGTGACGAAATTTTGTATTTTAATGAAGAATGATATATTCAAGCTACATTTTTCCAGGTCGCATGAACAGAACCATAGAAACCATAGAAAATTATAACTTTCGAACGGAAAGGCCTAGGGACTTGAAATTTGTAGGGTAGGTTCGGATCGCGAATTTCGCAGTCACGTTCATGGATGAGCAAAATTAAACGAGGGGTTCCCTAAATATGGCCGTTCCAAAAAAAAATTTCCTGAAAATTTCGGAACTACTAAGTGGATTGGAATGCAATTTTGCACATAGCTGAAGAATAATGTATTCAAACTACGTGGGGATTTTTGTTCAGATCGCATTACCAAGACCATAAATACCGTAAAAAATTCTAGCGAATTATCGAAAAAAAATCATCTAAAGCACTGACGTGAAGTCTGGAGTTTCGCCCAGTTTGAAAATTTTTTTACAGCTGTCAAAAATTTTTTTGATTTGTTTTTGAAACTGGAAAATGCGAATCTCCCTATAAGGTGGATGAACGAGCGCTCAAAAGCTCCTGACTTCACGCACTGGCGGATCCAAGGGGGGGCGCGGGAGCACGTGCCCCCCCCAGACGGAATTTTTGTGTACTGTGGAGATTCCATCACATCAGTACATACTTAGAATATTTTTTTGCCTTCCGCCCCTTGTGTCCCCCCAGAAAGAAATCCTGGATCCGCCCTTGACTTCACGGCAGTGCTCTTTATAATTTTTTCTCTGGTTATAAAGATTGTGAATGGAAATCACCGCTCCAAGAGTGTGGGCACGACTCCACTATGCGGCAAATTAGGGACTTCTCCGAGATATTCTCAAGTGGCCCTAAATTTAAATATATCAAACGTTAACAGATATGTTACCAATATACATACGCACAGTGTGGAAACTTTTTCAGACGGCAAAAAAGCTGGCACCACTAGGGTTCATGGAAACCAGAATTTTCTCAGACAAGAAGGGAGAGGGGTGGGGGATTTTGGGAGATGAAGCTGAGTGATCAGTTCCCATCGGAGATTCGAGACCTACTAAATTTGAGAATGCAAAAGACTTGTGAAGTGTTATTCAAATTTGTATTAGTATGATGATTTTTACTCATTATTCACTAATTTTACACTACGATTTTCACTGATTGAGTTTTTGATGAATTACGACACTTGTTTCGCTATACAATAGCACCATCCGGTAGATGAGGTTTAGCCTCAAGTAGTGAAAATCGTAATGTATGTATTATTAGTGAATATAAGTAATTATGGATTTTCATCAAGTATGTTCCAAATCTATTCAAAATTGATTTCACCCACTAGTTGGTGGCGAAGTTCTCTGATAATTTTGTAATTTTTTATACTCTTCCGTCACTGCAATACTCCTACTCACATCATTTTTCATTAGTTTGTTGTTACTTCAAGTGAGTTTTCTGTATCTCCTTTGTCATTTAACACTAAGTGACTCATTTCACAATTCTCACAACCTCCAGATATTTTCTGTACTACATTGCCATCAGGTGAACACCAAACATATATAACACAAGATCTTCGATTTGTGCTCCGGTGCTCCTGTGAATATTTTCGATTTCTAGGCCTGAAATCTTTTTCCATGATGTTTAGGAAATAAGATAAACCTAGCTATCTTTGGAATATTCATATTTATGCTAAGCTTGCGAAGTACTTTTCCTCACAGAGTATGTCGACCACACAGTTTGTTGTTTTTATTCCATACGGACCATGCTCCCCAATGTATCATCAACTCGTTGATGTTGATGGCGCAAGTGAAAAATAATCCGTGTTTTTCCATTTATATATTGGCGGAATAAAATGATGTATTACACAAAGAAAAAAAAAGTTTGCTCTCGATATGATTGTCATGTTGAGCAACTATAAACATCGATAATATCTAGGAATATGTATTCTTCAAGATAGGAGGTATTTCCAAGGATAAGATGTATAAGGATTGTTAACTGTTTGATAGTACCAAAATAATTTGAGAAATTAGTGAGGCAAAAAAACTGTGAAGGAAAAAAAATTATAAACATTTTTTTTGTCGGAGAGCTAGGATATAGTTTAATTTGCCTACAGAGATTGGGAGCTTTTGGAGCGGACAGGTGGCGTGAATAGGGAAATTAGGGTTTAAAGTCTTTCATTTTCTTGCATCTTCGCTGAGCTATACTGATGAGACTTGAACTCGAAACCGGTCTATAGTTGCGAATTTTGGATTTGGTGTTCTCTGGGTTGAAATGGATTGATTTGTTGGCTTGCTTATCAGTTTATCTGGAACAATTTTTCTTTTGTTTCACTACATGTAATTTGAATCCTCAGATGAACAGCCAATATATTATTCATGTTCATAGCTCATAGCTCATTGAATTTTCTCAAAATAAAATGAAACAACAGAAGATGTGGCAACCTATTTGATTAATTATAGCTTTATGCTAGGATTTTCTTGGTGTAGATAGTTCCATTCGGCTGTCAGAAGCTTTCTGAAGGCGAAACCATCATGGATGTTGCCCATACTGGGTTTAATAATTATTCTTTGATGCTTGTCCCAAATATTCTAGATCGGATTCAGATCCGGAGATTCTTTTATGATTCAACTAACCTGTCACAATATGGGCGACATGTGGACAAGCAGCAAAGGGAAGATTTCACCAACACCTCTGCAAAGGGACGCAAAATGTGTTGAAGAATATCATCCGAGCTCTGAGGAAAGCATGTAGAAGAACAAGGTCTTTTGTTCCGCCGATTGTGATTCCTCCACAAACCAAAAGAGAAGGTACCAACCTTATAAGTGTGCACTTTCTGGACGTTTCTCAAGCGTTCTGCATTCTAGATTGGCTCCATACCCTCGTTCGATGAGAATCAGGATTAAATCCAAATCTTGAATATTATATAGCCCATTCATTTGCATTCTAATTCTAGTCCTGGAATTCCTGAGGTCATTCTTATCTTCACAATTGCCTCTAAAAAATGATGGACAACTGAAGTGGCCTGCGAGAATGAAGTTTAAGGTCTTGAAGACGATTTCTGTCAGTATCTCGCCGATGGTCCGCAACCAACCCAAGAGTTGGTTATTATCTTACGGTCATAATGAAAAATCTGTCTTGTAGGTATTGCTGCTGTACAACGTCCATGACCTGGATAATTTTTGGACTGCCAATTGAAAACGCCTGCATAACCGGCTTATAACACTTTTGCTCAGCTGTAGAAATTTGTCTCATGCCAGCTTGAGTCATCCCTTCCAAAGTTAAATGACGTGTTTCTATTATAAACAACAATTGTAAACAAATTATTCCCACAGACCATCGCCACTAAAGTCACAGTAAAATGTATGAAATCTTTGAAATCGAATAATTTAACGTAGATTGATGAACAGTTTTTATAGTTTTGTATTTTCTTACCATTAGAGTTTTTTGTATTCCTTCAATTTCTCTTACTATTGAACCTTTAATAATGAAATACATCTTATCAATAGGGTTATCTTATTTTCGAAGAATATCCGATGTTTTTATCTTTCCCAGAAGAAGTTCTAGTTCTCAGCGCATCCGCCAATATTCATTCAATAACGACGAAACTTTTTCATGTATCGAAGATATTGATTAGATTTGGTTCAGCTCAGCCTGATCCTTCTAAATCACCCCATCCCTTCTGAATGAAGAGTGAAATCTGCACTAATACTATTTCACCATCAGAATAATTCTCGAGGTCCTCATTACAGCGACAATAAATCTTTGAATCCCATTTTTATTCTCATCTAAGCCTCTCACCCAGCACACCCATAGAATAAAATTTATCGACACTCTGAGACTCTTACCGCGGCATTACCGGCGGCGTTAAAACAATGTTTCATATGACAAATGCCCAATCACGTCGTCCGGCTCTTCATGCAGCAGGAGTACAGTCGGCAGGAACGGATGGAGCCAGCAGGAGTTCCAGCTCTCGGGTCATATGTCACTGCGATCTAACAGTCACGTCCGAAAATATAGATTGCAGGCACGTCACAAGGAATAGCTGGAGATGGAGAATCGAGAATTACGTGCCTGGTGGCTTTTTCAGAGTTATTTCCTTTATGACGGAAACGGTCATATTGAATAGTCGTGTTACAAGGTTCCTTGTGGTTTCCTGATGCTTGGATTTATGTGGGTACTGTCTCATGGTGTCGCTTCATGGAGTAAGAGGGGAAATACTATCCGCAATTAGATTATGACTTCGTAACCGACTAACTCGCATCTATTTCATGTCATTCTGCTACGTGAATTTTCATCATTTCTATGTCATTTAATACAAATTATTGTTTTCTTTATTTTACTGAAAACTTGATGTTTCTGAGGATGTCTGAATTGAAATTCTTCATAAAACTCCTTTTTGATGCTAATATTATGGGGCCTAATTTACATATTTATATTTCTCCATAGATCACAATAGTTCAATAGTAAAAATTCCATTTGCTAATCCAACTCCAATTTCTTATTTCGCGTCGAAAAAGACGAGCTGTCTCTTCGAATTCCCGAAGACTTAACATTCAATAGTCGAGTAAACCAACGAGCCGAGCAAGGAGGGCAGGTGTTGTTCACGTCAGATCTAGTGATAATTTGAAATACGTACTCGGAAATACACAGTGCGAACTGTTTTCTTGAATTAATTTCTCATTTGCAAAGTACACGATTCCGATACAATAGCCTTTAAGCTCGAATTTATTTACCTTTTACCGTTACAACAGTACGAGAATTCTTGGTACCTAATTTCTTAAATCGACGTCTGAATCCTTAACTACTGAATGGGAACCGAAGAGAGAAGCTTTTTCGGAAAGAGCATGCTCATGAATATTTGAACATCCTCGCTACTTTGATCTGCCAATCTGATGTTTTGTGAACGAAAAAGTAGAAGAAAGTAAGTGGGTGTTCCATTTTCTCTGATCGACTTTTAGATATTCGAAGGAATATCTGAGAGAAGCATTGCCAGAGTTATTATATATAAGTATGTAGAATCGAATTTGGCGAATAATAGTATCTCGTATTGATATGTTTTCAGTATGTGCGATAAATGTCTAAAACTAAAAGTATGCATCAAAATAAATCCAATTATTTGTGATATTTCAATGGATACATAAATAGAAAATAGATTTTCAAATGTCCAATAGAATCCACTAAAATTGCACAATTGTCCAAATTTATTCATTAGAAAATTAGGAGCTATTTCCATTCTCAATTCAATTTATATGAATTTATATTGTACAGGGTCTACTTTTGAAAAACTTCAGAGGGAGATCATACGTGAGATTTGCCACAAAAATTTCATATAACACATGGTCGAAATGTTGATGGTTATTCTTCGATTCAACATTTCTTGATTTCACGTAATATTTCAAGTTTTTCCATAAAACCAATTATACTTCAGTTATCCTTGTAGCCTCATCAAAGTTGACCACATATCTGGAAACAGCAATAAATTTGCTACAAGATAAGAATTTCTGTGTGCCAAAAAAATTTTTATTGCGGGCGTAGTAAGGAGATGAATATCACTATTCTGAAGTGAACAAAACCAGTCATATTTTTGCAATGGTTTTATGGATGAAAAATCATTAATTAAAAATGGGGTACTTTTTGCTAGAAAGAAAACATGTCCATAATTAATGGTTTTTCATCGATAAAACCATTGGAAAAATAAAACAGGTCTTGTTCCCTACAGAATCGTGATATTCATCTCCTTACCACGCCCGCAATTTTTTTGGCTTATAGGAATTTTTATCTTGTAGCAAATTTAATGCTGTTTCCAGAAATGTGGTCAACTTTGATGAGGCTACAAGGATAACTGAAGTATAATTGATTTTATGGAAAAACTTGAAATATTCCAAATCAAGAAATGTTAGATCGAAGGATAACCGTCAACATTTCGACCATGCGTTATATGACATTTTTTGTTGCAAATCTGATAAATGATCTCCCCCTGAAGTTTGGCCCTTTCAAAAGTAGACACCCTGTATGTAAAAAATGAAGTTTGAGAATCACGAAAGCAACTTGTTTAGATTGATATGTTGAAGATCTATTAGTTTAGAATACTATTTATTGTAGAAATCAGAAAAATGTATGTTTTAAAGGCTTGTAGGTATTTTATCACATAATATTCATAAGAATGACCAATAAAACATGAAGGTCGATAGGAAAAATTTGCTATAAGGTACACAAGGTGAGAAAATGGAGCACCAGAGGAATGTTATTTTGTCATTTTATCAACTAAATTTACAATTAGAGAGGAAAGGTAGCAGTTTATTGCAGTAGAATTTAAGAAAAATTTTCCCCTCTCTGAAATTGAATAATTTGTGAAGAAACACAAGAAAAGAAAATTTCATAACATAACTAAAAAATGCTGCAAAATTCACACGACGGAGTTATTATCTCCACATCTTAATTTCCTGTCTCTGCATTATACAAAATTTGTTTTTATCATTGTTCACAATTTAAATTTTACGGCAATAGTGAGGTTTGGACGTTGTCCACTTAACAGGTGAAGTTGTTGAAAAAAGACGATTTATTTGACTTAATCTCAAAATTTCTTAAAAAACGAACTTTTAGGAATAAAGCTTTGCAATGAATTTCATGAATTTGGCTGATAATCTCATATAGCTCTGGATGCGGACATTTTATTCCATTTTTAGATTCTACTCTACCCAAAACCAAAATATTGAAAATTCCATTTTTTTCCTTGAACCAATTTTTTCAGGTTCCGAGTTCTGAATATTTAGTCAAGTAGAATTATCTTATGGTCAGGCATGTGCCTCTTCGGCCTGGTGGTTCAGGCAGCAAGTTCTAGCATATTGTGCCTGCTTCGATAACCCATGAGTTAACAATTTTTGAAAGTAATTGAAAAAACTTGAATGATTGAGATATATTGTGAAATATAGGTAAATAAGACGAGGAGATGTTGAATGACAAAACATATTCTGAATGGATGGTATAATTTCTCGTACATTTCTGTGAAAATGAAAGTTCTTTTAGGAAGTTGCCAATGTATGTGAGGCTATAAGTTCTTCATCTTACTATGGAATATGGCTCGGCTTCTTCACGTGTTGTCATGTCATCTGCATTCGAGTCCTACAACGTTTCAAATTCAGGCATGATGGTACTCTTTTTTCTTCCTTTGTTGAACTAATGAAATAAATCCCAGCAAGCCATGTACCCCGTGTTCATCTTCATATACGGAAGTGGTCCCGCCATTGGTACCGTTCACCTCTGACCCTTGCGTGAGGTTCTAGTCGGTTCTTGACAACAGATTAGTCGGGCAAATCTTGGCGATGTTACTACTTTCGAGAATGCGCCGATCCTGGGGAAATTAATTCAAGAATCCGTAATCCGTTGCTGCGGCATCGGCTGAATGTGATTGGAAATTTCAATGGAAAAGTTACATTTGAGGTGTTGCCTGACTCATACTTAATCCCTATAAGGACGAACAAGACTGAACACACGAATAATTTTTTCACAGAATTCTACATATTATCTTCAATATCGTGCTTTAAAAAAAAACGAGCTCAAGAGTGCTATTGAAGAAGGAATTAGCTTATTTTACAAACTAATGTCAATAACGACTTCTAGTAGAGTTATAAGTACTACATTTTTGTGTATTTTTCAAGAACATTATTGTCGAATTTGAAAACACAAGGGGGTAACGCGTGGATCCAATTTTCCGATTTTGGCCTAGGTGCAGACACTATTTCCAAGAAGAAAAGCCAGGTTGCTTCGAAATTCGCCAGTCCACGAAACATCATTTCAAGTATGAAATCATACTCGGAGAGAAATACCCGTTGAATCGCTCTTGAACATCGACAAAGTCAGGGCCTGTCAGCGATTGAAAGGCATAGGTCAGTTAATACTTCACGCACAAATTGTGAACAATACGAAGAGCTGTTGTTTTGAATAATTGAAAGCCCACTGTGATCATGTGCAATTTGCCGCACCATAACTGCGTCGATGTTACAGTAATTTTAAATGTGCGAGGCAAAGGACGGGACCCAACAAATGAGAGGTTCCTGAAAGGAGGATGTGTTATTTTATTTCCGACTCGAATCGAAAGATATTTCAGGGTGCGGCAGGGA
The DNA here is from genome assembly GCA_963966015.1 of Aphidecta obliterata. Lineage (NCBI taxonomy): Eukaryota > Metazoa > Arthropoda > Insecta > Coleoptera > Coccinellidae > Aphidecta > Aphidecta obliterata. The sequence goes on from OZ014427.1 coordinate 19,377,197, forward strand.
AACTTGCTGATTTGAAAGGCCAATAAGAGAAAAAGTACCTACTTCACATATCGATTCAATTCTTTTTGAGCGCTCGTACTACTTACACGACCAATGAGCAAAATTAGACTAGGGGTTTCGTAAATATAGCCGTTCAAACTTTTTTTTCCCTGATAATTTCGAAACTACTCATTGGATTGGAATGAAATTTCGCACATAGATGAAGAATAATGTATTCAAACTACGTGGGAAATTTTGCCCAGATCGCATTACCGAGATCATAAATACCGTAGAAAATTCTAACGAATTATCGAAAAAAAAATGGTCACCTAAAGCACTGACGTAAAGTCTGGATTTTCGCCTTAGATTTAAATTTTCTTTGACAGCTGTCAAAATCTTTCCAATTGGTTTATTAAACTGGAGAATGCGAATCTACCTACAAGGTGGATGAACGAGCGCTCAGAAGCTCCACTTCACGGCAGCGCTTTTCTAATTTTTTTTGTCTTATTGTACCATGGGATTGTTTATATTTTACTCAATAGCTATCTCAGATAATATTGGTCTTACAAAAACATTCAAATGGGCAAATTTGATGTATTTTTTATGGGCATTCAGTACTAGGAAATGCAAAAGCATCGTAAACCTAAGAATTTTATGTGAACTGGTATTTTTCGAATGGAATGGTATTTTATTATCCCATTCGGTAGAGGTTTTTTTCTGATTTCAAATATAAATATACTTCATTGAGGTTATCTTTGTCCGTTTCCGAAAAATATAGATTTTTTCGTCTAAATTTAAGGCAGCTGAAGAACGTCACTCCCTTCCTCCTATCTAGATTTCACGTAATTTCTCCCAAAAAATATGATACGTTCTAAAAAAAAAATATGAAAAATACTGTCATTTCATTTTTATAAACTTCAATAGATGGAATCACCGAATTATATTGGATAAATAAGAGAAACTCAGTTTCCTTTACACATGGGACAGCTGGAAAGCTGAATTTCCTCATAAATGATTCAATCGATACCTCATTATGTAGACACAATATTTCAGCGGGATATGGCGAATAGTTTCTGAGATACCGAAATTTTATATGAACCTTCTTGTCCGTATATTGCAACTATAATACAAACTGCAACGTTTCAATTCGATCGGATCAGTATTTATCGAAATTGGAATAATATAATGGTTAATTATCTGAAATGATCAATTCAGTAGTGAAATTTAAAAAAATTATACTAGATGAACTAACTTTACGGCGGGTCACACATGTGTCTTTGTCTAGGGGAGTTGAGAAAGCGATTCATGCCCTGCAGATATATGAGACAGTTGCTTTTGGAACGGCCAGGTGGCGTGATTGGAAAAATTTTCTCTCATCACCGTTGCGTTATGTTTCAATGGGTTTTCTGTTTCTCACATCGAATTTGTCATTTTGCTAAGTGTACTGAAGAGATTTGATATGAATCGAAACCGGTCTACAGGTGCAAATGATACGTTTGGTGGTCCCTGAGGTACATAAATTGTTTTGTTAGCTTGCTATTGGTTTATCTAGTATAATTTTTCTAATTTCATTACTGAATGGATTTATCGAAATTATTCGAAATGAGTATTCACAATTTCTCACTCCAGTGTTTTCAAAAATGAAGATATCGGTATGAATGTAAAAAATATTATGAAAAGCACTGCCGTGAAGGCAGGAGCTTTTGAGCGCTCGTACATCCACCTTGTAGGTAGATTCGCATTTTCCAGTTTCAGAAATCGATTGGAGGAATTTTCGACAGCTGTCAAAAAAATTCTGAAACTTAGGCGAAACTCCAGACATCATGTCTTCAGCTGACCAATTTTTTTTTCGATAATTCGCTAGAATTTTCTACGGTATCTATGGTCTTGGTGATGCGATCTGGACAAAATTTCGCACGTAGTTTGAATACATTACCCCTTACCCTTAATCTAATTTTGCTCATTGATGAACGTGACCGCGATATTCGCGATCCAAACCCATCCTGAAAATTTCAAGTTCCTAGGCCTTTCCGTTCAAAAGTTACAATTTTCTATGGTCTCTATGGTTCTGGTCATGCGATCTGAACAAAATATTGCTTTAATATATCATTCTCGATTAAAATACAAAATTTCAACTCGATCGAATCCGTTGTTTCGAAATTATCGAGAAAACAAACTTTCAAACGACCGTATTTACGGAACCCCTAGTATAATTCTGCCCATTGATGAACGTCATCACGACATTCCAGAACCTCACCTATCCTGAAAATGAAATGAAAATGAAAATCCTGAAGTCCCTAGGCGTTTCCGTTCAAAAGTTACTATTTTCTATGATTTCTATGGTTCTGGTCATGCAATCTGGACAAAATTCCACATGTAGCTTGAACACCTCATTCTCCATTTGAGTGCAATGTTTCATCTCGATCAAATCTGTAGTTTTCAAGTAATCAGGGGAACATAACTTTGAACGGCCATATTTACGGAACCCCTGGTGGAATTCTGCCCATTAACGAACTTAACCGAGGCATTTGGGATCTAAACCTACACTGAAAATTTCAAGTCTCTAGGTTGATCCGTTCGAGAGTTATCGTGCTTACGGACGGCCGGACGGACGGACAGACTTGGAATCTCGACCATTTTCGGCTCAAAATTCGAAAAATACAGACATCGTGACGAAATGATATAGCCCTCGTGTAAGTAGTACGAGCGCTCAACAAATTGTTCAGAAAAAATGGAACTTTAAAATGTCGTAATCGAAATATTATTTAGTTCCTGAATTTTTCTACAGGATGTTCAGAAGTAAATCGTAAAATGCAATTTTTCGTGCTACCGTGTATCCCAACATATCCATTCATCCTGTTCGTAAAATCGATATCAGGACATGATAAGGATGAAAGCATCAGCATTCTGTCAAAAATGATCGGAATTGGTCGTATAACCTCAAAGTTATTCAAGATTGAATTCAGGTGAAATTTTTTCTGTCCGGTTAATTTTGTGGTCCTGTGTATTTCAGTGATTTAGAGATATGAGTTTGCATACTTTTGCTCTGCTGAAATATGGTACACATTGTACAATGTACAGTCCACTTCACAATGAAATTTTTGTAGTTCTTCACACCCTTGATGCCCGCACTGCGCGGCACTGCTGTATATCGAGCAGGTGCAACAATAAATTTTGTATATCTCACCTGAAGAAACCATAATTATGGCGAAACACGTGTCGTGGTTTAATAAAATTAAAAGGCAATAATTGCATAATACATAATATTCCTTTTGAATTCATACAGTCGTCACATGGATGGAACATAACTTATTATTGGAATGTGACGGCTCAATATGAAGGAATATTATTCTTCATGCCATTTATTTTTTTTCAAATTGAGTCGTCACATCCCAATAAAATTACGTTCCATCCATGTGGATGGAGAATATAATCTAAGTGTCATTTTCCAACGAAAGTGAACGACAATCAGAACATAATCTTATATTTCAGAAATGAGGAATATTTCAAGCTCGCTCAACAACATCGATAACATACATTTTTTCGCTATCGAACTTCTCGTAGTGACTTTCTCACGGTGCGGCAGAATGGCAGAAAGCTGCTCGAAACACGTGCATGGCAGCCTCCTATGATCGGGAATTTGAAAAATGATGCCGCACCGGCCAGCTAGAACTGCACTAACTCATCAACGCTGCTTCTCGGGCAAGACCAGCTTACTACTTGCATATTATAACTCACGGTGCACATCCTCATTTCATATTATAATCTCGAGAGTACAAGGCTTAACAATCTGAGTATCACGGTAAATTGCGAGATAACTGAGCGAATAAAATCGCCGAGAAGTTAATAAGGTTGTATTGATATTGAACGAAATAACTCGCTGAGAAAGATATCTATCCGGATAACGACAAGAAGGCCAGCATATATGCCTTTGGAGTTGGTCCAGGATCCACATTTTACTCGCGTTGAATATGGATCCGGAAACGGATAGATACATGATACAGAAGAGAAAATGTACTCGGTTCGCGAAGGGAAGTTGGAAAATCGGCGAAAATTTGTAAACCGTTTTTCTGATTTTCACCAATTCAATAGGCTTCTGGAGATCCCAGGTCCACGTTCACGTAACCTTGTAACCACATCGCAAGTAAGTACATAACAACAATTGACAATGCAATCGTCATTAAAAGACAAGGGAAAGCTTGAAATCGGGTCTTATCGAGATACGCCCCTGCGTAAACAATAAATTTCTTCGAGTATTCGTCGCCCTGAAAGCAATAAACAGCTAACCATATCCAATTTCGATTTGGTGAGCTGTGGTGGTTATTCGGTTGCATTTAATTGGCAATATGGGTGGCGGAAAATGCGCGTTCAGTTCGGGCTCGCACGTTTCCACATAACCTAAGGTGTTACTTCACATAACAGAGGTAAAAATTCGGAACGACCAGTCCATAGCTCGGCTTGTAAGTTCCGCATCATCACCCTTACAATACCCCGGAGTAATTTCTGGATATTTCTCGGAATCATTTGGCGGAGAATTAATGCATAACGAGAATAATGAGAACTCATTTCCAATTTGTAATTATTGCCTGGTGTTTATTGGTAATTTTGTCTGGTACGACGGTAACTAGAAAATTCCACATTCCCGATCTTGAAAGGGCAAAAATAACTCCAGGTTATCGAAACAATAAATCACTCAGGATACTAATTTGTTTTATTGTGAGAGCAAGGGTTGAAAATGATGGTTTATGCGGTTGCGTTAAATGTTTAAGCTTACAATGAACCTAATTATTATGACTTTAGTATTCATTCTTTCACGAAAATAAGAGAGTTCACCTCCAGAAAGTTATCTTACCTCGGCCACTAATTCAAATCAACACCACTAGTAACGTGCCAAGACAATTAAGGATGAGACCTACCACCTACCTCTGTCTGGCATTAAAACAAAACATTCCTGGGATGATTATTATCCTCAAATTCTATAAAAAATATAATTGCATACTGAATATATACGAGAATGGCTTATCTTCAAGAATGAGGATTCCTCCGATGACCTTGGCTGCATTGAATGAGATTTGAGAGAGGTATCCAAAAGTATTACACAATGTTCAAATTTCCAACACCTGGGGATGAAGTTGGGATCAGGAACCCTTACTTGCGAGAAAGGGCGGATCCAGGATTTCTTTTTGGGGGGGAGGGGGTTGGCACGTGTCCCCGTGCCCCCCTGGGATCCGCCAGTGCCTGCGAGGAATTACTTTTCAATAATAATGCAGTTTCCTAGCTCCGGGGTAGAGATCTAAAATTCAGGTCGTTTTTCAGCTCCAAGGAAATTCGTTTCAGAACGCGCGATCGAGCGTTCAATAAAAATCGAGGTCAACAGCGTTATGGAAATTCGAAATAGGGCGTGGCTTGAGTCATATCTTATTAAATTCTATGTTCCTTCATATCTGAATGGTAATTTTATGATATAAGCTAAAATATTCCTCCGAAATCTCAAGTCTTGCTTCATTTTTGAGCGCTCGTACTACTTATACGAGGGCTATATCATTTCGTCACGATGTCTGTATTTTTCGAATTTTGAGCCAAAAATGGTCTCAATCGACTATGTTCGACTCACTGATGACGAATCCGTCGGAAAATTCGAGTCTGTCCGTCCGTCTGTCCGTCCGGCCGGCCGTGAGCACGATAACTCTCGAATGGAACAACCTAGAGACTTGAAATTTTCAGTGTGGGTTCAGTTCCCGAATGCCTCGGTTGAGTTCGTTAATGGGCCAAATTTCAACAGGGGTTCCGTGAATATGGCCGTTCAAAGTTTTGTTCCCCTGATTACTTGAAAACTACAGGTTTGATCGAGATGAAATTGTGCACTCGAATGGAGAATGAGGTGTTCAAGCTACATGTGAAATTTTGTCCAGATCGCATGACCAGAAACATAGAATCCATAGAAAAATGTAACTTTTGAACGGAAACGCCTAGGGACTTGAAATTTTCAGGATAGGTGTGGATCTCGAATGTCGTGATCACGTTCATCTATGAGCAAAATTATACTAGGGGTTCCGTAAATATGGTCGTTTGAAATTTAGTTTTCTTGATAATTTCAAAACTACAGATTCGATCGTGATGAAATTTTGTATACTCATGGAGAATGATATATTCAAGCTACATTTCTCCATATCACATGACCAGAGCCATAGAAACCATAGAAAATCATAACTTTTGAACGGAAAGGCCTAGGGACTTGAAATTTTCAGGATAGGTGTGGATCTCGAATGTCGTGATCACGTTCTTCTATGAGCAAAATTTACTAGGGGTTCCGTAAATATGGTCGTTTGAAATTTAGTTTTCTTGATAATTTCGAATCTACAGATTCGATCGTGACGAAATTCTGTATACTAATGGAGAATGATATATTAAAGCAATATTTTGTCCAAATCGCATGACCAGACCCATAGAAACCATAGAAAATTGTAACTTTTGAACGGAAAGGCCCAGGATTTCGAAATTTTCAGGGTGGGTTTGGATCGCGAATATCGCGGTCACGTTCATCAATGAGCAAAATTAGACTAGGGGTTCCGTAAATATGGCCGTTCAAACTATTTTTTTCCTGATAGTTTCGAAACTACTGATCGGATTGGAATGAAATTCTGCACCTAGCTGAGGAATAATGTTTTCAAACCACGTGCAAAATTTTGTCCAGATCGCATCACCAAGACCATAGATACCATAGAAAATTCTAGCTAATTATCGAAAAAAAATTGATCAGCTGAAGCACTGACATGAAGCCTGGAGTTTCGCCTAAGTTTCAGAATTTTTTTGACAGCTGTGGAAAATTCCTTCAATTGATTTCTAAAACTGGAAAATGCGAATCCACCTACAAGATGCATGTACGAGCGCTCAAAAGCTGCTGCCTTCACGGCAGTGCTTTTCGTATTTTTTTTAATGCTATGTAGCTATGTTCTAATGCGTTCAAATGAAATCGATGTCTAAAGTTCTTTGACCTTTTTGAAAAAGGGCTTAACATTTTTTCTCATAATATTTTCCAATAACATTCTATGATTTTTGTGGATAGACAACATAGAATGTAATTGAGATGTAATGAGAAAAGCTAAGCTCTACTTCGAAAAAGCCATAGCAGTTTTAACATGGTTTTTTTATCGAGCGTTCAAATAAAAACGAGGTGTAAACTGCTTTGGCTTTTTCAAAGTAGGGCTTAGCTTTTCTCATTATTATTATCTAATTACATTCTATGATGCCTATCCTCAGAAAATATAGAATGTATTTTTATATTAATATGAGAAAGGCGAAGCCACTTTTCAAAGTAGGGCTCAGCATTCCTCTTATTATTATCTGATTACATTCTATGTTTTCTGTGAATAGACATCACAGAACAACAACAATTGTAGACTGTTTCTAGTACTAGAAAATTTCATTTAGACTTCACCTGAACGATGATTCTAATTTATTTCTTACAGATATATTAGGTCACAGTCATTTGAAATACGGATATGCATTAATTAACACTCTTGTTGACAAGTATTGAATTACCCAACTTGTTACCTAAAATTCAATACCTTACCGACTATTTTTTTGAGTGCTCGTCCTACTTACAGGAGGGATATATCATTTCGTCAAGATGTCTGTATTTTTCGAATTTTGAGCCGAAAATGGTTTCAATCGACAAGGTTCGACTCAATAATGCCGAATCCGTCTAAAAATTAGAGCCTGCTCGTCCGGCCGTAAACACGATTACTCTCGAACGGAATAAACCTAGAGACTTCAAATTTTCAGTCTGGGTTCAGTTCCCAAATGCCGCGGTTAAGTTAGTTAATGGGCAACATTCCACCAGGGGTTCCGTAAATATGTTCGTTCGTGATGTTGTTTTTCGGATTACTCCGAAACTTCAGATTCGATTGAGATGAAATTTTGCACTCAAATGGAGAATGACGTGTTCAAGCTGCATGCGAAATTTCGTCCAGATCGCATGACCAGAAACCATAGAAAATTATAACTTTCGAACGGGAAGGCCTAGGAACCCCAAATTTTCAAGATAGGTGTGGATCTCGAATGTCGTTGTCACGTTTATCTATGAGCAGAATTAGACTAGGGGTTCCGTAAATATGGCCGTCCAAAATATTTTTTTCCAGATAATTTCGAAACTAAAGATTGGATTGGAATGAAATTCTGCACATAGATGAAGAAAAAAGTATTCAACCTACGTGCGAAATTTTGTCCAGATCGCATTACCAACACCATAGATACCGTAAGAAACTCTAGCAAATTATCGAAGCAAAAAAGCACTGACGTGAAGTCTGGAGTTCCGCCTTAGTTTTGGAAATGTTTTTTGACAGCTGTCAAAATTTTTTTAAATCTGTTTCTAAAACTGGAAAATGCGAATCTTCCTACAAGGTGGATGAACGAGCGCTCAAAAGCTTCATGGCAGTGCTTTTTATAATTTTTTCAATACCAATTACTTTGCTCAGAAAACGACAAAATTTTTCAAATATACCTGGATATAAAATAAAAATATGTGGCTCAAAAGCACGTGAAATATGAAAACAACACTCGTTTTCTAGGTTCGGGATTTATCCAGCAGGGGGCGCTTAGACTTCTGGAATCGCGAATATTGAATCGTGCAATATGGTTGGTTGTTGGAAGTTGGAACGCGTTCACTGCTCGTAGTCCATAGCACTGGATTTATTTGAACGTTCGATATTATTAGGCTAAGTTGGAACGGTTCTGTTTATCGTTTATCTATGAATATTCTGTGATCAGTGTTCAATGACAGCTAAGTCCCTGTTATTTATTAGAGGTTAGATCTTTTCACGTTGTTATTAGTAAACATACATTCGAGGGATTTTATAAAATGCCCCAAAACTCAATATCAAACAATACCCTTGCGGTCGATGAGGCATTCTGCGACGAATGTGGTTCAATATTGCCAATTATTGTCGGAAATGAAGTAACGTGTTACTTCTGTAAGAAAGTATTCGCTTCCTCGGGTAAGTAAATTAACCTTTTTCTTTTATTATGAATTTAGTAGACCTAGTATTTCAATACTCATTTGAAAATTCTTCCCAGTGTTTATATTTGCTTATCACTTGGATTTTGTACAGAAACAATTTCGAAAACATTATGTATTACTGATATAGGTATCACCCGTAATTGTTATATCGAACCACTATAGGCATCTCGAAAAGGGTGAATATACGAAGTCTAAAGATGTATATTTAAGTGAATAATGTACCGTTTCCGAATCGGAAATATCACGAACAGTTTTCAAATGGGAAAACTGAAATGCCTGAATTTATACATCTATTGATCAATTCATAGTTAACATGCAGGGCTAAGGAAATTCATATTTGTTTCAGTTTTTCGGGGTTCATCATATGAATTTGAAATCCACTTCAATTCAGAAGTTGAGGAAAAAAGTAATTTCAACAGTATGGAAGAAGATGGGGAGGATGGCCCAGTGGTAGATAGAAAGTGTCCTAGATGCGACAACGAGAAGATGGCATATGCCACATTACAATTGAGATCGGCCGATGAAGGACAAACTGTTTTCTATACATGTACTAAGTGCAAATTCAAGGAGGCAGAGAATTCTTAAAAATTTTCCATGCACTTCAATGGAACCCAGATACCGTGATACCCAAAGCTTTTATTTTGTTATATTTATTATTGTTTTGAAAGGTTTGTAATTGTGACAAATGAATAAAACTTGACAAACCTTGAGAACTGAGCTGGGTTTCTTATTATGCAGAGTGTCCTCTTGTGGCGATTCTATGATATCTCACGAAGTGCCCTGGTTAACCTCGAGTAGTTCACATGCCATCTGCTGCCTGTGAACTACTCAATGATTTATGTTGAAAAGAGTAATAATAATGAAGAATAATATTGTATCAGCTTATATCGTATAAATATTTTATTATATCTGTCCTTATTTGAAACAACTTCTGGCAGAGTTTTACGATATATTGGAATTTTATAAAAATTTACTGATTCATTTGATGATGGTATTTCTGGATTGGCCACCTCGTCATCGACTTCCCCTCAGGACTGGATGAAAAATTGAATGTGGGTTGAAGTGAAAGAAAGTCAAGTTAAGTTCAGAATTTCATAAATGGATGATAATTGCTTAGGATCGAGTTAACAACAAGAGTTTCATCATCCATAGGGTTTTCACATTGTTTTGAAATAAAATTGAATAGAAATTATCTAAATGCCACAGAATAGTATACAATGCGAAACAAAACTTATAATATCTACATGCTGGCGTAAGGTTTGTAGCTGGTGTTCTTTGTTTAATTGTAGAAGCCTTATTATTTCTTGAGAGTTTTCCTTGTGTGATGATGTGCACATAAAGTTAGGTTTTCACTTATTATAACGGAGCGATAAACTCGGAGCTCCGACGAGAGGTATAGATTGAAAATATTCTGTTTTTCACATAGAGTGAGGAGAAGCACCGACTCAAGTAGGTGTTGCTCTGTTGAGAGTTACAAGTTGAATAGGATGTATCATTATCATTTGTCTGGCTTCAGTAGGTACACTGAGTACAGTACCCCTACTCTTTTCCCAGAAATGCTGAACATTCCAGGTTTATGAGTCTCAAAATAGGAAAGAAAAGAGAGAGAATTCCGATTTCAAACAGTAATGGATTGTAAAATTCTGTAACTAGATCGAATAGGAAATTTTATACTTTCAAGAGTAGAGCAAATGAGTAAATGGATAACAATTTCTTCCATTGTCATTTGAAAAAAAATTCAATGGCTTCAGAAATATGTAAGTAAATCGAAGTGAGCACAATAATTAATGTTCCTCTAATGCAAATATGGAAAAAAAGCTTATTGTGTTCATTTCGATTTATTTACATATCGCACCCGTCGTAGAATAAGGAGACAACTCAAAAATCGATTTTGTTGGGAAATCGTATTTGAAGTTTTGGTTTTACCGAAGACTCAATTCAACACGCTGAACATTCGTAATTACTGCTACAATCCATTCGAACATTATAACTCTAGCACCCAATATTCAATTAATGCAATTTTTCCCGTCGTGGTGGAATATTCTACTGTTTTTCCAGAAAATTTGAAATGTTACCTTTTTTCACGAACAGTCTTTTATGTGGCGAAGAGGGCAACTAGAGTTGTTCTGATATTGCACGTAAGAAAAGGGTTATTTCCTGAGTTCAATACCGTCACTAACACAAAATGGACCTTTTTTGAGTTGTCTCCTTATTCTACGACGGGTGCGATATTTCTCAACGAAATTGAATTTTTTTCCCAGAAGCAAGTATTATGCACTCAACTCCACAGCAGCGCTTGTCGTCATACTTGATCTACCTCCCTTATACATGTGAGGGTAGCCTGCTGGGAGCAATAATAATATCCCTTAACGGGAATGTCCAACCTGATGGTAACTGAATATATCGAAGATGATGGCACAAGAGAAACACCAAGTACTTTCTGTGTACATGAACGCCATTCTAATATTTTTCATGATGCAAAAGAGAATTCAAAGGCTACAAAAAATTCAACACAAATAAGCAGCACAAAATTTGACGATTTTTATCCTCATCTTCGCATTCATACGAGCCACGGAATGTTCGTGTTTCTTCGCTCTTCCTGCGATGTGTTTCAAGTAATTCAATTAATTAAATCGCAAGACGTAAACGAGAGAACGAAATATTTGTGCCATAAGACGTGTTATCGAGCGTTTCTATTTCTATTGCATGCCCGGCACATGCAACTGCGACAGGAAAGTTTGTTGACGTCTTTTCTTTTCAACAAAATAATACACAAAATGAAATGCTTATTTCTGAAATTTGTCTCCGTTCATATTGGTGTGGTTGGGTGGGCACGAGCCCTTTTGTGGCCTGGGTGGGATATCAGACTTTGGGGAAAAACTTATGATATGAGGTTGAAAAATATTCGATGAAGTAACTAACGTTAACAGAGTCTTCTGTGTTTTTGCATCATCCCGTTGGGAATATCTATTGAACAATTCATCTTCTTCCAGTTCTTTAATGAAAAGTGAAAATATGTTTCTTCTTCATATATAGTTGGACAATGAAAATAAATTCGTTCAGGACAATATTTTACCTTAGGGCAGCTAGCTCAGATTTTGGCGATATTTTAACTTGCACTGTTCAAACCTAGATAACACGTGTATTTTGTCCCCATTTTATCTTTTTCCAACCTCCCGCGTCCAACATTTTATACGAAAATTAGTGTTATAAATTATAAAAAGCACTGCCGTGAAGTCAGGAGCTTTTGACCGCTCGTTCATGCACCTTGTAGGTAGATTCGCATTTTCCAATTTCAGAAACCAATTGAAGAAATTTCTGACAGCTGTCAAAGAACAATTCGAACAAAACCGAAACTCAAGACTTCACGTCATGCTAAGTGATCAATTTGTTTTCGATAATTCGCTAGAATTTTCTACTGGATCTATGGTCTTGGTAATGCGATCTGGACAAAATTGCGCACATAGTTTGAATACATAATCCTTCATCTATGTGAGAAATTTCATTCCCATCCAATCAGTAGTTTCGATTATCAGGAAAAAAATATTTTGAACGGCTATATTTACGGAACCCCTGGTCTAATTTTGCTCATTGATATACGTGACCGCGACAGTCGAGATCCACATATATCCTGAAAATTTCGAGCCCCTAGGCCTTTCCGTTCGAAAGTTATAATTTTTTATGGTTTCTATTGTTCTGGTCATGCGTTCTGGACAAAATGTAGCTTGAAAATATAATTCTACATCAATATACAAAACTTCGTCACGATCAAATCCCTAGTTTTGAACTTGACCCCTTGTCAAATTAAGCCCAATAACGAACTTAACGCATTCGCGATTCGAACCTACCCTGAAAATTTCAAGTTTCTAGGTCATTCTGTTCGAGAGTAATCGTGTATACCGGCCGTCCGGACGGACAGACTTGAATTTTTCGACGGATTCGTCAGTAAATCGAACCTTGTCGATCGATACCATCTTCGGCCCAGAATTCGAAAACTACGGACATCGTGGCGAAATGATATAGCCCCTCAAGTAGAACGAGCGCTCAAAAATTGAAGGTTTATTCTAGAAAAATTTTCGGAATTAATAATAATGCCTGTGGAAGTCGAGATAACCACTTCGGAGATTTTTGATTATGTGGGTAAACGTGAATGTGATAGCAAATGACTGCCATATAATAGAAAATTATTGAACTTACGATAAAAAAAATCATCTTTCAGGAAGTGTTTGCTGCAAAGTAACAACTTTTTTGAGATACGTTTCCCAATCTTCAAGATTGTGTGCCATTTTTTTAACTGCCTTGCGATTCAACGGGAATTTATGCAAAGAATTTTCACAGAATTGTTGAGTGAAAAATGAAATTTTGTTGAATGACTATCGTTATCATTTTTTCTATGATCATTCAGTAAATGATAAATGTTTGTTAAATTCTATTTTTCATCTCAATATAGATTTGAAATTTTTGGAAAAGCAAAAGCGCGATGATGAACATCATTATATGTTGTTCGAAAAAGTGTCAAACATCATTTGACTGTTATAGATAAATATAATAAATTTCCTGACTCCAATGTTCTTTGAGAGTAGTCAATATTCGTCGGCGATTATAAGACCATCTTCGATTTTTTTGACTCGACTGCATATTTATAAGCCCACTCAATTCATCAGCTTCAAATGACTGAACCTGAGAGAGAGTGCAAGACGGAGCTTTTTGCACCGAACGACGTTATTTCGATAGGTCTCAATATCTCTTGGTGTGGTCCCACCAGCCTCTTCTTCGTGTTTACCACCTGGTTGTAGCCATTCATCTTGGCTCGCATCCTTCCTGTTCTCCATTTTTTACATGAAACGTCGCCTCAACTCCGGGCATCGATAAATACGTCATGTCGCCAACTTAGATCGAAAGAATATATTAACACTCGTTCTATGCGATTAACGGGGGAAAATCATAAAAAATACGGCCTAGCTTGGGAATCCGGAAAAGTAACTTGAGAAAGACAAGGCATTTCTCTCGTTGACCATTCCTCCGTGTCTATTTGGCGACGATTTTTCAGACGGATATGTACTTTCGGTGTTTGCAAATGCGGTGTTATTCAAATTTGCTCTATCCCATACGTATGCTTGTCTTCTCGTATAATATTACATCATACATTCAAGAGAAATGATAAAGATTTGTTAACTGTAAGATGAAGACTTAATGTGTGATAACGTCATAAGATGTTTTATTCCTTTTGATCTCAGTGAAACAGCTTTTCAAATATTTGCATTTGGGAATATTTCCTTCAGTTTTTGTTTGAAAAATGAGGCTATTTTCGGGCTGTAATCTCGATTAATTTACTTTCAGAATCTAGAAGTGAAAATTCCAGATTTTCATTGCGAATAATAGGTGAATGAAATTAGCTTCAGAAAACGTGTCAAAATTATTTGGTCTTCAAACGTAGTTTACCTCGTGAATGAATAGATGGTGGCTGCCATTAAAATTGTTTGACTGATCCAGATTTTGGGACGTTTGACCTTTTCAAGGGCGAATCCAGGCTTTTACGAAGGGCGATGGAAAAATTACAAATCATTACAAATGTGTTAGGCTCTGGTGAGGGAAATGATTTTTTTCCATTTTGTTCAGCAGAACACTCAAATCAGTACTCACACCCCTTATCCTCCTTCAATCAAAAATCGACAGGTCTGAGCGTTTTTATAAACTATTTACGCATTTAATGTACCTTCGTAGATCATAATTCAACTAAAATTTTAACTTGCGAAGACGCGGGTACAAGTTAGTCGATTATTATGGACAAACATAAAAACATATTCGATTTACGTTCGAAAATGTTCCTCCGTCGATTAATGGTCCTACAAGTCGCATATATACAATAATCGATGAAAGAATAGAAAAATTGAGTTTTTACCACCTCATTCAGAACCGGTTAGTTTCTTCTAAAGAACGCAGTGAGAACGCAACTCTTTGCTTCTATAATTAGGAATTTCAAATTTATGAATTTCGCTCGAAACACGGCTTTTATTACGAAACCCTGTAACGCGTTATGTTATGGTTTATTGAAAGTGGAAAATTTATTTTATCCGGTACGCGAACAAGATTATGGAATAATCCATTCCATAACGGACATATTTCGCCGCCTATTCAATGACGCGAAATAACGTTTGAAGTTTCTTCTTTTGATTATTTACCGATACTGCGAAGCAATTATTGTCTTCGATGTGACAAAATATGGCGCTGCAGGATGGAGGATGCATATTCCATTAGCCATCAGGTTAACTGAGGTCCATTTCACGGTTTGCATGCCACGGAGTATCCGTAGTCGCTTTTTATCGAAGGTATAACATGCTACTGTTTTATAAGAGGAAACTTTATAGAGCTTGGAGGATGCGAATTTTATGCTTCACTGGGTATTATTAATATTGAACATGGCTCATTTAAATCCGACTTGTGAGAAGTCTCTTCTGATTAAGTTTTTGCAGGTTACATTAAGCGTAGTGTTAAGTGGAATATTTATGGAAAGTGAATCAGTAGTTAATTGCATTTTGTTCTTAATGATCATGGCAGTTTAATCGACCTGTGAAATATTTCGGGAAGTCATGATATGGGAAAAAAAACCTATGAATGCTCGAGGTATTTAGTCCGAAGCTAATGCTTTAGGAAGTAGGAAAATAACGGCAAGATATTCATCGTGCATACTTATCCTTCACGCTAAGATTTTGAATTAAAAAACTGAAAAAGGTAACTTAGTTTTTTCATTTTGATCTTTCATCGGATCCTCGCTTGCTGTACTCTAGACTAATATTATATATGGTGATTCATGACTTTTGTGCAAAATTTTGGATATGGATACAAAATAAAATTTGAAACAAGAAAAGAGTATGAAATTATCGCATTTTTGGCTTTGTTTATGAGTTCTATAAGTTTTAACATCAGAGTTAATAGTTATAAGTTTTTGGATATACAGTACTGGAATCGCAATACCTAATGTAAATATGGTCATTATTATTTTACAATTCTTCTTTCTTTATAACTATCATCTATGAAGTTTCTGTGCTAAAAATTTCACATTTCAAAACTTTCAAAATTTTATTCTTCATTTTTTCCTTCGATATTTCATTCTGCATCAAAATCCGAGATATGGCACACAATTTATGAATAACCCTATATATAGGTAAAATTTGTTTGTTTGGAAAATATTATTTTCAATTTATGTATAAACTGATCTGAAAGGCAATTACTCTGTAGATAGGTAATTTTATTATAAAAAAATATTATGAATACCGCTCAGCAATGTAGTAAAACTCGATTCTCTTGGCTAGCTTTCTGCAGTGTTTAAGCAGGAACATTTCTTTGTCAATATATTTCGAAAAAACCATAAAAAGCACTGACGTGTAGTCAGGAGCTTTTGAGCGCTCGTCTATCCAACTTCTATTGAACGAATTTTTGACGGCTGTCAAAAAAATGACAGCAGTTCTTTGTCAATTATGCCGAATCAGCTGTTACAGGATAGGGATTTTTTTTTTCGATAGTTCGCTAGAATCTTCAACGTAATGCGATCTGAACAAAATTTCGCACGTAGTGTGCGAAATTTCATTGCGATCGAATCATTTGTTTCGAAATTATCAGGAAGAAAATATTTTGAACGGCCATATTTACGGAACCCCGAGTCTAATGTTGCTCATTGATAAACGTGACCTCGACATTCGAGATCCAAACCTACCCCTAAAATTTCAAGTCTTTTCCGTTCGAAAGTTATAATTTTCTATGATTCTGGTCGAGCGATCTGGACAAAATTCCATATGTAGCTTGAACACGTCATTCTCCATCTGAGTGCAATTTCATTTTGATCGAATCAGTAGTTTCGAAGTAATCAGGAAAACAACATTTCGAACGGCCATATTAACGGAACCTCTGGTCGAATTCTGCCCAATAACGAACCCAACTGCGGCATTCCAGATTTGAACCTACCCAGAAAATTTCAAGTTTCTAGGTCGTTCCGTTCGAGAGTTATCGTGTATAAGGCCGGACGGCTGAAAATTCGAAAAATACAGGCATCGTGACGAAATGATATAGCCCTCGGGTAAGTAAGTACTTTTCTCATTGTTTTGGAGGTTGTGGTATTTTTTCCAGAAATTATTGATATCGCTTCGTGAGTTCAGATATATTTGCATATGTTGGAGATTCTGGAAGATACTAAATTTCTAAATAATAAATAATTCAATTCGAAAATTGTATGCATTTAGTGTCTTACTTTAATGAACTAATTTATATAAATAAAAAGTAAAACTAAATCTTATCTGTTACTGATACTTTTTCCAGTTCACTTTCGGATTCGGATTTATTATTGAACACCGATTTCTTGGCTTTATCAAGAATAAATGGTCACAATCAAATTAATAGGAACTCTAATTACTTGAATATATCATTCTCGACGAAACTTTATCACGAATTTTCCGACGGATTCGTCATCAGTGAGTCGAACATAGTCGATTGAGACCATTTTCGGCTCAAAATTCGGAAAATACAGATATCGTGACGAAATGATATAGCCCTCGTGTAAGTAGTACGAGCGCTCAAAAAACGATGTCTTCATTTCAAAAATTTTTTCGTAGGACAAACCTGTGGAATTATTTTTATGTTTCATGTTTTTATATTTATTGATTCCAAAAATTTTGTGACTCAAAGCAAGCTACAATATTCCTACGTAATATATGTTATATGTTTTTATCCTGGCTCTCCTAGGACTTATTTGCGGGACATCTTAGAACTCAGCGCTTTTGGGAGTGGCGAAATATGGTTGTGTTGTAGGCTTCGGCTGAGGCACATCACTGTTGATTTTTTACCTTTAATTGAATGGTAAGAAAGTTCCTTCCCTGGCCGGATATTCGAACTGAACGCACTATTAGCAATTTATATTTTGAATTTTATTTTGTTGTAGAGAATGAATTTGATACCTAGATTTTCAGCTAGGATGATCGATTCCGGATGGTCATACTAAATTTGATGAAAATAGCTCTTATAGTTACCAAGAAGAGTTCTCGAGGGGACAGAGAAGACCAACAGATTTCTTTCTATTTCCTTAGTAAGTACCACACTTGAAAACTGTGAAAATTTCAAAATAAGTTCAAACAATTTTTTTCGAATGGATTCCGAAGGTTTATTGTTGGGAAAAAAAACCAAAATCTATTATCTACACTCTTGAGAATCTATTAGGTAGTAACGACTTCTTTCTGAAATGTTGCTTCAACCGCAACTTTTTTCCCGAATGAATTAAAAGATAAAAAAACCAGAAGAATGTCAGTGCACATACATATGTAACAGATTCTATTTTTTTCCTCCTTTTTGAATTATATCGGTACGAAGCAAACGCATATTTTCATGAGTGTCTCGATGAAGCATCTTTCTATAACCAATTAAAATGCGAAAAACTTATTTGTACTTCGATATCCTCAATTACGGCTATAAATCACATAAAATAATTTGCAACTTCTCGACGGCAAATCGGCAAGATAAAGCGACATGAACGACATTAATTTTACTCGATATCTGCTTTTTTCGTCGATGATTTTTGTTATTTATGATTCATCGCAGAATACTTCGCATTTGTTCCAATCGTAAATGTATTCTTAATAAGAAGGTAAATCATTATGAAATGATTTGTTGAAATATGTAGGTACATACTGAATAAAAATTCATATCCTTACAATTATCGAGCGTTCAATAACCAACGAGGTCAATAAGGCTGTGGACTTCTGAAAGTAGGGCGTAGCTCTTATCATATGAATATTTCATTCATGTTCATGAATAATAATATGTCATTCATGTCTGCTTATACAGAAAATAAATGTCATCGGCATCCAGCAGAATTTATCGATATATTTGAAGTTTTTTGAGGAATTCAACAACAAAAAAATTACGAAAAGCACTGCCGTGAAGGCAGGAGCTTTTGAGCGCTCGTACATGCACCTTGTAGGTAGATTCGCATTTTCCAGTTTTAGAAATCAATTGATGGAATGTTTGACTGCTGTCAAAAAAATCCTGAAACTTAGGCGAAACTCCAGACTTCATGTCAGTGATTCAGCTGATCAATTTTTTTCCGATAATTCGCTAGAATTTTCCACGGTATCTATGGTCTTAGTGATGCGATCTGAACAAAATTTTGCACGTAGTTTGAATACATTATTCCTGAGCTAGGTGCATAATTTCATTCCAATCCGATCAGTAGTTTCGAAACTATCAGGAAAAAAATATCTTGAACGGCCATATTTACGGAACCCCTAGTCTAATTTTGCTCATTGATGAACGTGACCGTGAAATTTGCGATCCAAACCCACCCTGAAAATTTCAAGTTCCTAGGCCTTTCCGTTCAAAAGTTAGAATTTTCTATGGTTTCTATGGTTCTGGTCATGCGATCTGGACAAAATATTGCTTCAATATATCATTCTCGATTAAAATACAAAATTTCATCTCGATCGAATCCGTAGTTTCGAAATTATCGAGAAACCAAAATTTCAAACGAGTGTATTTACGGAACCCCTGGTATAATTTTGCTCATAGATGAACGTGATCACGACAATCGAGATCCACACCTATCCTGAAAATTTCAAGTCCTTAGGCCTTTCCGTTCGAAAGTTATGATTTTCTATGGTTTCTATGGTTCTGGTCATCTGATCTGGAGAAATGTAGCTTGAATATATCATTCTCCATAAGTATACAAAATTTCGTCACGATCGAATCTGTAGTTTTGAAATTATCAAGAAAACTAAATTTCAAACTGCCATATTTACGGAACCCCTTGTATAAAGTTGCTCATAGATGAACGTGATCACGAAATTCGAGATCCACACCTATCCTGAAAATTTCAAGTCCCTAGGCCTTTCCGTTCAAAAGTTACAATTTTCGATGGTTTCTATGGTTCTGGTCATGTGATCTGGACAAAATTTCACATGTAGCTTGAACACCTCATTCTCCATTTGAGTGCCAAATTTCATCTTGATCGAATTTGTAGTTTTCAAGTTATCAGGGGAACAAAACTTTGAATGGCCATATTTACGGAACCCCTGGTGGAATTTGGCCCATTAACGAACTTAACCGAGGCATTCGGGAACTGAACCCACACTGAAAATTTCAAGTCTCTAGGTTGATCCGTTCGAGAGTTATCGTGCTTACGGACGGACGGACGGACGGACGGACGGCCGGACGGCCGGACGGACGGACAGACTCGAATTTTCCGACGGATTCGTCATCAGTGAGTCGAACATAGTCGATTGAGACCATTTTCGGCTCAAAATTCGAAAAATACAGACATCGTGACGAAATGATATAGCCCTCGTGTAAGTTGTACGAGCGCTCAAAAAATTGGACGTCAGGAATGAATGAAAAATTGAACGCGAACAATAGTTCAGAATTTCCTATTCGGATGTTTATGGATTTTTTTTATAGATTGAGAACGAAATTTTGTATCTAGAGTACATATTTCGTCTTGTTACTTCATGTTTTTTTATCGTTAATAACTTCAAGAGTCCACTTAATTTGTAGAGAATTCAAAATCATGTAAACAAAACAGAAAAAAGTATTTGGCATCTTACATTCGCGCAACCCGGGGGTTTTTAGTTTCTGAATTGTACTTACTTTTTTAATCACCGAATCCAGTCTAGTTGGCCCTGAATTACCTAATTAAAGTGGTATTTACCATCAGTTTGATTTATGTTACTAACGGGATTCAAAGTCGACAATTCCACAGTAAATAAACAACTACTACATTCGATCGTTCGCTTCAGATTAATACAGCTGGACAAAAGGGAATATGCCCCACTTATACTTTGCGTTAGAAGCGCTATTTATCACTTCTGTATAAAAGCGAGGTGCTCTGGCATGAAAACATAAGTTCTCAAATACAAAACTTTCTATTTGTAAACATATCTGAATTTTTCGGAAATTATGATTAATTAGGTATCCCTCAACTATAAACTATACGAAGAGGTCCCGTAAATATTTTCAACGAACGCGTTTTTCATTCGGTGAAATATTCAAAGGATAAAGAAGACGATGGAAACGTGAAGTGGAAATAACGAAAAATTCTGCAAATTTTGCTGCGATTTCAAGGCCTTAACCTAACTCCTTGTTCATTTTCGAAGTTGCCCCGAAGCCAACAAAATTACCCCTAACCTCTTATTCTGTCATTCCCTCAAACTTCGCTTACTATATTCTCCTTTACAAAGCTCGAACGTCTGCAGAATTTCATATTCTTCCATGTGGAAAGTAAAGAACGAACCTCTCATGACAATATCTCATTGCGAGACAAAACGCGGTGAATGTAAATGTTTGTTTTGACTTGTAGAAGATTAATTGGATGATATTTGAACACGAACGACCAATGGTTTCAACCTGGCAGAAGTTATTGTATTAGAAGGGACAAGGCATTCTGATCGTGATCAACTGACTCCGCCTTTGTTCTAGTCCCACTTAGGTCATGTTGGGGAATTGCGGCTTCTGAACACCTTGCATACCATTAAAATTGGTTATGTAAGAGTTGTTGAGCTGAGAACTTGGAATAATTCTTCCCATTGATCTCGCGTTTGGACCATTTGATAGGTTGGCGTGAACGAAGTAACATCATGAAATTGGTCCGGTAAAACTCAAATAATGATCTGTATTGATTGGTTGAAATGGATTCATTCTTGTTCCTTGACTGGTATATTTGAGTTTCCGGGTAGTATGCAAGAAAGAATATTGTAGGAACCTGAGCTGCTTTATGGATTTTTCTTGATACAAACGAAAATATAATGTTATCTTCAACACTATTCACTTCAAGAGCGTAGATATTGGGGGGGTAGTGCTGGGGGTAATTATTATTATTCATTCAGAATGATCTACATTGAGAAAATAATTGAAAAAATGAGTAAAGAAGACTGCATGTGGATTTTATTTGGCCCATCGATACAGATTCCTCAATTTGTTGTCCTCAAGTTGCCCGCAATAAGATCCGTAATGATCAAAAAGGCAATTTGACATAATTTGAAAACAGTAAGAATATGCATCGGGCAAAACGGTGGCACTTTTGAGCAAATTTTATGGTTTCTTTCAAATGTGGTTCCTGCGAAGATGAGCCATATTTCCTAGGGATGGAGTATAATTTGAGGAATTTGTATAGATGGGCTTAATAAAATTCACATGCAGTCTTGTTTACCCATTTGTTTATTTCCTTTTCACTGTTGATCATTTTGAATAAATTATTCAAAATCCATATTTTTCTGAAACATTCTTGAAATTATTCATCAGAATATGAAAAAAAAATCAAAATTTCCATGAGTACAACAGACAATTTTTCGGATTCAATCTCAAAGTACAACATTTTTGTGAAGTAAGTGGAATTTCCCTATCGAATTAAATCGTTCGACAAAAATTTGGATGAGTCAAATGTCGTGCGGGACACTGAAATGTACTGATTGGCATCGAAAGTTTTCTGCTTTTTCTGATTATTTCAATCAAATTCCTATATTTCTTCTCACAGGGTGTTGAATCTCAGCTTGCAAAAAGTCCCATATTTTTCTAATAAGGACCTCGATTTTCTGAAAATTTCAATGATGAATCGATTCATCCATGGAAGTGTGTTTTACGTTCCGAATTTCAATTGATTATACTGGATGGTTCAGAAGTTATGAGCAATTGAAAATATTGACGAATACACAAATCACCCTGTATCTCGGCTATGAAGATGATAAGACCTATCACATATGGGTTTTTTGGACTCTTCTAGGGTAGCTCTACCTCAGGTTAACGTATGTACATTTATCAATGCAACTCCCTGTATAGTTAGAAATTCAATGAAACGAATACCTACATATAAACTATATGATTTTTTTCATTATAAAAAAATTTCGATAATTTATGAGTTTATGAAATGATGAATTTGTGAGGGTTAACTACAAAGCTTTCAAAACCCACTACTGGAGAATTGCAAATTAAGCACACAAAATAGAAAAAAAAACATTTTGCACATTACATCCGCACAGTCAGTCGGCTAAATTGTGATGCTTTTCACGCTTTTATGTTTTGAACTGTTTTGTAGTTGTTTGATCACTTAGTTATCTAGGAAGATCTACATTTTTGAGCGCTCGTACTACTTACACGAGGGCTATATCATTTCGTCACGATGTCTGTATTCTTCGAATTTTGAGCCGAAAATGGTCTCAATCGACTATGTTCAACTCACTGATGAAGAATCCGTCGGAAAATTCGAGTCTGTCCGTCCGGCCGTAAGCACGATAACTCTCGAACGGAACAACCTAGAGACTTGAAATTTTCAGTGTGGGTTCAGTTCATGAATGCCTCGGTTGAGTTCGTTAATGGGTCAAATTCCACCAGGGGTTCCGTAAATATGGCCGTTCAAAATTTTGTTCCCCTGATCACCTGAAAACTATAGATTTGATCGAAATGAAATTTTGCGCTCAAATGGAGAATGAGGAGTTCAAGCTACATGTGAAATTTTGTCCAGATCGCATGACCAGAACCATAGGAACCATAGAAAATTGTAACTTTTGAACGGAAACGCCTAGGGACTTGAAATTTTCAGGATAGGTGTGGATCTCGAATGTCGTGATCACCTTCATCTATGAGCAAAATTATACTAGGGGTTCCGTAAATATGGTCGTTTGAAATTTAACTTCTCGATAATTTCAAAACTACAGATCCGATCGTGACGAAATTTTGTATACTAATAGAGAATGATATATTCAAGCTACATTTCTCCAGATCACATGACCAGAACCATAGAAACCATAGAAAATCATTACTTTCGAACAGAAAGGCCTAGGGACTTGAAATTTTCAGGATAGGTGTGGATCTGAAATGTCGCGTTCACGTTTATCAATGAGCAGGATTATACTAGGGGTTCCGTAAATACGGTCGTTTGAAATTTTGTTTTCTCGATAATTTCGAAACTACGGATTCGATCGAGATAAAATGTTGTATTTTAATCGAGAATGATAAGAATAATATATTGAAGCAACATTTTGTTCAGATCGCATGACCAGAACCATAGGAAGCATAGAAAATTGTAACTTTTGAACGGAAAGGCCTAGGAACTTGAAATTTTCAGGGTGGGTTTGGATGGCGAATGTTACGGTCAGGTTCATCAATGAGCAAAATTAGATTAGGGGTTCCGTAAATATGGCCGTTCAAAATATTTTTTTCCTGATAGTTTCGAAACTACTGATGGGATTGGAATGAAATTTTGCACCTAGCTGAGTAATAATGTATTCAAACTTCGAAATTTGCGTGCGAAATTTTGTCCAGCTCGCATCACCAAGACCATACAGACCGTAGAAAATTCTACCAAATTATCGAAAAAAAATTGGTCACCTAAAGCACTGACATGAAGTCTGGAGTTTCGCCTGAGTTTCAGAATTTTTGTGACAGCTGTCGAAAATTCCTTCAATTGATTTCTAAAACTGGAAAATGTGAATCTACCTAAAAGGTAGATGTACGAGCTCTCAAAAGCTCCTGACTTCACGGCAGTGCTTTTCGTAATTTTTAATAACGATAGCGTTATGATTTTACCCAAATCTCTGTAATTTTCGATTTTCTTGCCGAGAATGGTCTCAAACGATTAGTTCTCTGATGAAAAATTCTTGGTTTAATTCAATTCTGTCAGTCCGTAAATAACTATCGAAAAAAGAAGCTCAGTGTTCTGAAATTTTCAGGGTACGCTCGAGGTCTGAATGCGCCGGTTGAGTTCGTCAATGGGCGAAATCCGTAAAAGGGTTCCGTAGCTATAAATATAACCATCTGATTTTTTTTCACTAATTCGGAAAACACCGATCTGATCAGATTGAAACTTTGTATTGAGTTGTGAGATAACGACACGAAAATTCATGTGAAATTTGATAAGGATCGTATTTCTTGAAGATTTAAGAAAAATCTTTTTCAAAACTTCGGTATTTTAGAAACTATTGACTATATTCGATTTGGTGATCGCGACGGAGCACTACATTATTAAATCGTTCGCTTCAGACAGATTAGTCAGCAGGGCAAAAGTGGAAATGAAAATCATAGGTTTCCGTTTGTGAATATTTCATTTAGAACCGATAGGGCAACATGCGATTTGCCCTGCCAGTCTAGCTAAGCTGATAGGAACCGCTACTTTTTCACTCGACGTTGAGTTTGACGAGATTATATTGACTGTCAATTCTGCAATATGAGTTCTCTATTAACAAACTTACTTTTTGTGACAACATCAGCTAATTAACATAATAGGTTTCCATAAGTAGTTTATATGTAGAAAGAAATTAATCAGAGAGGGAATACCCCCATTGCTCGTCAGCGATAGTCACAAAAAAAAATGCGTCAAAAATTCTCCATTAAAATATGGAAAATCTTCAGAACACTGAACGGTAAAGTTCTCCACACTAAATCAATATTAAATGCCGCGAGCTTTCCAACAACGCAGTCATGCTGATTCCCGTTTCAGAATTTTTTATAAGTGTCTCTTTCACGCCATCTATCAGTCCCTACGATTCTTGTATCACGAATCAAAGTGAACGTAAATATTCACAACTATCTTTGATTAATTGCCCACACGTATGAACAGGCTCCACTGGCTACACAAGAAATAGTACAGCTAATTACAGCAGGGAATTATGCAGTATAGACACGTAGCAGATTTATTTTAAAAGAAATTTTGAACTGACGCACACCTGCGATAGATTTATGATTGACTCCCGACCTTTGGCTTTTCTTACATACCTTCTTTGATTGTAGATTGGTATTTTGATTATTGTAATGTGGACAATCCTGATTCATTTCTCCTCAAAACTCAGTACTTGCGAGATGAAGGGAAATAAAAATTATAAAAAGCACTGCCGTGAAGTAAGGAGCTTTTGAGCTCTCGTACATGCACCTTGTATGTAGATTCGCATTTTCCAGTTTCAGAAACCAATTGAAAACATTTTTGACAGCTGTCGAAAAAAATTTCAAACTTTCGCTTTGTCTCTGTAAGGTGGCTCTTGCAAGAAATGTATAATAATAATAATCTTTCAGGACTATCCCGACTTTTTGAATTATCATCCCAAAGGATGTTTGTTTGTGTTTTTGCGGAATTTTATTCAGATTTTACAAGAATAATATCCGCATAGGAAGGGGTAACGATAGATAAAAGGGAGTGGTGTAAAACTGTAAAAAGAAATAACATGTTCAACTCTCACAACGCGCCTGTTTGAAATTTATACGCAGCTATAAATTGATGAGTTTGGATGATGTTGAATTTTGTGAATAATTGCCTATGATGATCAGTTTTACAGTTGCAATTACTCATCATCCTGAGGAAACCAGGAAAAGATTACCAGATCAAATCGCAGAATGTTGTTACTCCATTTTTGTATGGAATAAAAGGAGGTGAAATATTACCAGAAACAAAAAATTCCACAACTCAATTTTGATAGACTTTTTTCACTTTCTTGCACTTATCCGTAGGCATGAGAAATTTCGCGTTGTAACGATGGAACCGCTAATTGACAATCGAGGAAAAAACTTCTGATCGATTCCGAATCCCGTGCAGTTCTTTGGATTAACAGCTCATTCGTTTGTGTTTCACCTTATCGCCTTAAATGTCAATCGTGATCAATAAACTGTTTTCTCTCCTCAATCACATAACAGCGCCAACATCCTGGAAAAGTAACACCCATTCGAATTGAACGGGCGAAGCCAATTCGTCGATTTCAATGGGAAAATCGCCAAGGATCCTTCGCTTTCGAATCTCGATATACATAAAATTGATTCGCTCTGATAGATTCGTGCGAATTTTTCGTTCGGAAACTAATGTGAATGATTGATTGTGATCCTGACCACTTTAATGATCCCCTTGCTCTGTAATTAATAACTTAAATCTGTAGAGGGGACTTAGATTTATCGATACGAAATTCCGCGTTGCAGGAAGTCGGATACGGTGTGTTACTCTAGCGGTTATGTTCGAAGGAGCAAATGAAATCATTTACCAGCTGACAACGCCTTCCCTCATTGGAAGATAGAACGGATTAAAATTGGTATCTCGAATATAGGTATATTATAATCCATATAAAATTATACATAAATATGTAGATACTTTTCGCTTTGTTGTACTTTTGATACGAATGAAACTTACAACTAGTTCACGGTTCAGTAGCGCAGAGGTTAACGTATTGCACTGAAGTGAATTGTAAAGAAATTCACTTAATATTCACAACCAATCGCCAATGTTATTGGGAAGGTTTTATATTCGTAAACTTATAACTGTTTTTGAATTTCGTTCTTTTCGTGGATTCTGCCGTTCTTCCGACGCTTTTTGCAAAATAACGCGAAACGTTACCATCCTAGTCCCAAAAATCAATCAAAAATCAAAAACATATTCATTGTTGTAACACAAATTGCACATTTTGTTTTATTATGATGCTGCCAATAAAATTATTTGTTTGTGCATGAAAAAAGTTTCACATAATTATGTACAGGAAAATACAAAAAGAAATCTAAGAGGAATCGTATTCTCAAATTTTCATGTCATTGACAACATAAATTGACTAGGACTAGGAGAAAGGGTAAATTCAAGGATGGGATGTTGCAACAAAGAAATTTTATCTACTCCTATTGAATAATATAGTCACTACTCAACTACTTTTGAGCAAGTAATAGTATCTGTAACAAACACCGTGCTCTCTCCTATAACTCCCTTTCTTTGTGCTTCTGAATGAGCCGATTGGCCGAAAGGAAACAGTCCATTATTGGTATTGAGGGGAGGTCACTTGAATAAATTTGACGTTTAATCAAATTGAGTTGATACCTAATTATTATTATGGATATTTCGCTGAAAATGATGAATTCAGATTGTGAAGCTGAATTATTATGTACACCTTCAGAAATAAGACAATCAGCTAATGTTACCATACAGAATTTATTGCCCGTAAAATACCAAAACAAATATAAAGGTGTATACAACAATTTTCAAGATTGGTGTAGCAGTAAGAATATCAAGTCATTGTTTACAGAAAATGTTCTTTTGGCATATTTTAGTTAACTCTGCACTAAATATAAAGCATCGCCCCTATGGACTTTCTACTCCATGCTAAGAAGCACGATCAACATAAATAATGCAAGGTTATAGGTTAAGATTTGTAAATTTCTCTGTACTTGTATCTCAATATTTATTGTTATAATCGTAGATAAAGTATAGTATTCAACTTGCGGTAATGGTCATAACTCACTTGATGAATTACAGCACTCGCCTTCGGCTCGTGCTGCAAACTTCATCTGCGAGTTATAACCTACATTACCGCTCGTTAAATGATATACTATTATAGAATAGACGATAGAAATAGCTCGAAAATTGTGTATTGAATGAATATAAATAATAAGTTCAAGTTTGAATTGAATCCCTCGGAATCGAAGTATCTGAAATTGGGGATATTATTGTCCAAATTCATAACCAGAACGAAGAAAACTTTTTTATACTCTTGTACTTATTAATAATTATAATAAGACGTTTTTAAGTCACCATCAAATGGATACAAGAAAATGATTACTAATGGATTGAGGTAACTAATGGGCCTTATGTTCAGATTTTCAGGTTCTGGATTCTGTTGAGGAAAAAAAAATTAAAAAGTTAAGTATTTACAAAAAATTAAGAATTAACACTATGGAAATGAGAAAAAAAAATTACGAAAAACACTGCCGTGAAGGCAGGAGCTTTTGAGCGCTCGTACATGCACCTTGTAGGTAGATTCGCATTTTCCAGTTTTAGAAATCAATTGAAGGAATTTTCGACAGCTGTCAAAAAAATTCTCAAACTTAGACGAAACTCCAGACTTTGTCAGTGCTTCAGCTGACCAATTTTTTTCGATAATTAGCTAGAATTTTCTATGGTATCTATGGTCTTGGTGATGCGATCTGGACAAAATTTCGCACGTGGTTTGAATACATTATTCCCCATCTAGGTGCAAAATTTCATTTCAATCAAATCGGAAGTTTCGAAATTATCAGGAACAGAATATTTTGAACGGCCATATTTATGGAACCCCTAGTTTAATTTTGCTCATTGATGAACGTGACCGTGAAATTCGCGATCCAACCTGAAAATTTCAAGTTCCTAGGCCTTTCCTTTCGGAAGTTATAATTTTCTATGGTTTCTATGGTTCTGGTCATGCGATCTGGACAAAATATTGTTTTAATATATCATTCTCGATTAAAATACAAAATTTCATCTCGATCGAATCCGTAGTTTCGAAATTATCGAGAAACCAAAATTTCAAACGACCGTATTTACGGAACCCCTAGTATAATTCTGCTCATTGATGAACGTGAACGCTACATTTCAGATCCATTTCTATCCTGAAAATTTCAAGTCCCTAGGCCTTTCCGTTCGAAAGTTATGATTTTCTATGGTTTCTATGGTTCTGGTCATGTGATCTGGAGAAATGTAGCTTGAATATATCATTCTCCATTAGTATACAAAATTTCGTCACGATAAAATCTGTAGTTTTGAAATTATCAAGAAAACTAAATTTCAAACGACCATATTTACGGAACCCCTAGTATAATTTTGCTCATAGATGAACGTGATCACGACATTCGAGATCCACACCTTTCCTGAAAATTTCAAGTCCCTAGGCGTTTCCATTCAAAAGTTACAATTTTCTATGGTTTCTATGGTTCTGGTCATGCGATCTGGACAAAATTTCACATGTAGCTTGAACACCTCATTTTCCATTTGAGTGCAAAATTTCATCTAAATCCAATCTGTAGTTTTCAAGTTATCAGGGGAACAAAACTTTGAACGGCCATATTTACGGAACCCCTGGTGGAATTTGGCCGATTAACGAACTCAACCGAGGCACTCGGGAACTGAACCCACACTGAAAATTTCAAGTCTCTAGGTTGTTTCGTTCGAGAGTTATCGTGCTTACGGCCGGCCGGCCGGACGGACAGACTCAAATTTTCCGACGGATTCGTCATCAGTGAGTCGAACATAGTCGATTGAGACCATTTTCGGCTCAAAATTCGAAAAATACAGACATCGTGACGAAATGATATAGCCCTCGTGTAAGTAGTACGAGCGCTCAAAAAGAAAGAAGCACACACTAAAAATGGAAAGGAAAGAAATAGGTTGTAGGATGATTATAGGAAAAAAATTGAAAATTATTTTCCATTTATTCAGCAGAAGCAGTTTGATGATCCTCTTGAAAGTTTCTACAGTCACAATGGTTCGTATTTTTTTTCGATCACTTCATTTTTTTATTTGATTTACTTCTGTACCTTTTAAATGTCATAACCTCGGTTTTGCGGAACCTCCAGAACGTGGAATTGATTTCGAGCGTTTACCTTCTTCCCAAGCATTAAATTTGACACGAAACATGCCTATCTACGATCTACAGCTCTCGCATTTTTCCGATGAAGCTCATAACATCGTCCGAACACCGTATAAATCTAAAAGAGCGGCGATATTTCGCTATCGTAACGAGTGGAGAACTACCTTAACAACCCGATCGTGATCTGAAAAAACTCCCAGAAATCAAATCGGTCTAAACAGTGAACACGATCCAGCTATCTGGTCTTGGGTCGGCACTTTCTTCGATCTCTTTCCAACTGGGTACGGCCACACCAATCATGATGATAGGATTTGGTGAACAGTGAATAACTTCTGAGGTCAACGAGAAAAAATTGGGTGGGATTTGTGATTCACGTAAAAGAGTTTTGTATTCACACTACACATATACAAGGTCAATTATTACCACATTAAATTTACATCCTTATTCCGCTCTACATATGTATCTCCTCTTGGCCTCTCAAAATGTTTTTTATTATTTTTGAAAAACAGAGGGTCTCGAACCCACTTCGACAATTTCAAAATTATATTCAAAAAACATAACTCATAAACCACTAGGATTAGAGCTTTGCGGTGAAAAATATTCGCTGCATTAAGCCAATATTCATTTGGAATTTTATGATTCTATGTGGGCAGATTTTCCGCAATGAATTTCTTTAAATTTTATTCCTCCATTTTTTGAGCGCTCGTACTACTTACACGAGGGCTATATCATTTCGTCACGATGTCTGTATTTTTCGAATTTTTAGCCGAAAATGGTGTCAAACGACTATGTTCTACTCACAGATGACGAATCCGTCGGAAAATTCGAGTCTGTCCGTCCGTTCGGCCGGCCGGCCGTATACACGATAACTCTCGAACGGAACAACCTAGAGACTTGAAATTTTCAGGGTAGGTTCGAAACTTGAATGCCGCGGTTGAGTTCGTTATTGGGCGAAATTCGCCCAGGGGTTCCGTGAAAATGGCCGCTCGAAATTTTGTTTTTCTGATTACTTCGAAACTACTGATTTGATCGAGGTGAAATTTTGCACTCAGATGGATAATTACGTACTCAAGCTACATGCAGAATTTTGTCGAGCTCACATGACCAGAACCATAGAAACCATAGAAAATTATAACTTTGTAATGGAAAGGCCTAGGGACTTGAAATTTTCAGGATAGGTGCGGATCGCAAATGTAGCGTTCACGTGTATCAATGAGCAAAATTAGACTAGGGGTTCCGTAAATATGGTCGTTTGAAATTCAGTTTTCTTGATAATTTCAAAATTATGGATTTGATCGTGACGAAATTTTGTATTCAAATTGAGAATGATATATTCGAGCTACATTTTTTCCAGATCGCATGATCAGGACCATAGAAACCATAGAAAATTATAACTTTCGAACGGAAAGGCCTAGGGACTCGAAATTTTCAGGATAGGTTCGGATCGCGAATTTCGCGCTCACGTTAATTAATGAGCAAAATTAGACTAGGGGTTCCGTGAATATGGCCGTTTGAAATTCGGTTTTCTTGATAATTTCAAAACTATGGATTCGATCCTGACGAAATTTTGTATTTGAATTGAGAATGATATATTCGAGCTACATTTTTTCCAGATCGTATGAGCAGAACCATAGAAACCATAGAAAATCATAACTTTCGAACGAAACGGCCTAGGGACTTGAAATTTTCAGGATAGGTTCGGATTGCGAATTTCGCGATCACTTTCATCAACTAGCCAAATTAGACTAGGGGTTCCGTAAATATTGCCGTTCAAACTATATTTTTTCTGATAATTTCGAAAACACTTATTGGATTGAAATGAAATTTTGCACATATATGAAGAATAATGTATAATTTTGTCTAGATCGCATTACGAAGACCATAGATACCGTAGAAAATTCTAGCGAATTATCGTCACCAAAGCACTGACGTGAAGTCAGGATTTTCGCGTTGGTTTGAAATTTTCTTTGACAGCTGTCAAAATATTTCCAATTGGTTTCTAGAACTGGAGAATGCGAATCTACCTACAAGGTGCATGTACGAGCGCTCAAAAGCTCTTGCCTTCACGGCAGTGCTTTTCGTAATTTTTTATAACAATAATTATTCTTCTTGTTTGTGTACACACGTTATTAATCGTCATTTACTGTGTACGTGAACAGTGAACACGCATGTATTTACCATGCATCTTACTTACTTTATAGGTCTTTTTTATGCACGAATATCTATTTCATTTCAATTTTCATTGAAAAGCTTTTGCTCATGAGTAAGTCATTCTTAAAGGAGTAGACAGGGTGTTTCAGGTCCATATATTTCAGGAAGTGATTCTAGAGTTTGAAATATGGAGAAAGATTTATATCAACTTACGTCCAAATGCACCCCTGGGGATTGATATACATTTTTTTCCATATTTCGACCTCTAAAATCAATTTTAATCGGAAAACCTTGTTATGAAATATCGAGATTTTCTGAGAGATAATTTGGAGACACCTTATAGCAGAAACTTCCCCATTTCCGACCATTAAGTTCAGAACGCAGTGACATATTGATTCATCGGTAGGTTTCACCAACTAATGGTCGTGCAGAAATTCCTAATTAACCAGCAGAAAGAACCAGATAACGAATGACGAATATTTCAGTCTCAAAAAGAGCGATGGGATCTTTGAAAAGCTATGTGTGGAATCCGGAGTTCCAATATGACTAATTTCCTCTGTTTTTTTTGAAATAATGACAAGTACTCATTATTTTCAGGTATTTCTAGTCTATACCTTCTAATTTTATGTGTTTGATTATTCCAAACAGATTACAACTTCAAATTTCGAAAAATTCGTTTTTTCATCCTTCAAATTGTAAGTTACTTAAAAAAGCACTTATTCCACATGTATAAATTTATTGATAGTTATCATCTGATCAGTCATTTTCAAAAGGTTGGGCTCATAAAATATATGTTAGATGTTGAAAATTTGATAATTTTGCTCTTGGGATCACTGCATTCTTATTTTTTATGATGTAAATATATTATCTATTTTAGTGTTCGTTTGTTTTTTTTCGAGCGCTCTATCACCCACCTTGTAGGTAGATTCGCATATTTCAGTTTAAGAAACCAATTGAAAAAATTTTGACGGCTGTCGAAAAAAAATTCAAAGGCGAAAATCCAGACTTCACGTCATTGCTTTACGTGACCAATTTTTTTTTCGATAATTCGGTAGAATTTTCTATGCGATCTGGACAAAATTTCCCACGTAGTTTGAATACATTATTCTTCATCTATGTGCACAATTTTATTCCAATCCAATAAGTAGTTTCGAAATCATCAGAATAAAAATGTTTTGAACGGCCATTTTTACGGAACCCCTAGTCTAATTTTGCTCATTGATAAACGTGACCGCAAAATTCGCAATCCAAACCTATCCTGAAAATTTCCCTAGGCCTTTCCATTCGTGAGTTATGATTTTTTATGGTTTTTATTGTTCTGGTCATGCGATCTGAAAAAAAATGTAGCTCGAATAATTATATCTCTCTCCATTAAAATACAAAATTTCGTTACGATCAAATCTGTAGTTTTGAAATTATCAAGAAAACTAAATTTCGAACGACCATATTTACGGAACCCCTAGTCTAATTTTGCCTATTGATAAACGTGACCGCGACATTCGAAATCCACACCTATCCTGAAAATTTCAAGTCCCTAGGCCTTTCCATTACAAAGTTATAATTTTCTATGGTTTCTATGATTCTGGTCATGCGATCTAGACAAAATTTTGCGAGTAGCTTGAACACGTCATTCACCATCTGAGTGCAAAATTTCATCTCGACCGATTGTGTAGTTTCGGAGTAATCAGAAAAACGAAATTTCGAACGGTCATATTTACGGAACCCCTGATGGCATTCTTCCCATTAACGAACTCAACCTCGGCATTTGGGAACTGAACTCACACTTAAAATTTCAAGTCTCTAGGACGTTCGAGAGTTTTTCGTGTTTACGGACGGCCGGACGGACAGAGTCGAATTTCTCGACGGATTCGTCATCAGTGAGTCGAACATAGTCGTTTGAGACCATTTTCGGCTCAAAATTCGAAAAATACAGACATCGTGACGAAATGATATAGCCCTCGTGTAAGTAGTACGAGCGCTCAAAAAAGAAACACAGGATTAATCAAGATGTTCAAATAATTTTAGTAAGCACTACAGTATCAATGTTACAATTCATGAGAGCATATGACTCATATGAGGATTCAGGGGTTGAGTGTTGCCAAGTAACCTTTTTCGGCCTTGTATTGTAATGTGCCATTTCCGGGACTTGAATGAGTCCGGAAAATTGCATTCAACTTGCATTAAAATATATTTTATTAGGTGCCTCAATTTTTTGATAATAGCTGTTGTGTACTGTTGAAAATAATGATAATTATTGAGTTTAATGAATTGAGATTGTTAATTGGAGTTATTGAGATTGATGAATCAGATGTTTTCAGGTAATAAAATGAAGGCTTATAATTATTTCATTGTAGTTTTATACAATTTTCCCTTTCGAAAAATTGGACAATTCTTCATTCTCAAATATTTATTCCTCTTTGGTAATTTAGTGTGCTCACTTTGGAATTTATTGCACAAAGCCTCTTCTCAAGATCCCAGCAGCAGAAGAGCTCCGATGAACCGTGTAATGATGTTATAAATAATACCAGTTGCTATATCGACAGTTCAACTATGAAATATGGTCTTTTCTTGCGCTAAGGTGGAGTCTGTGTGATGCAATTCGAATTGTTGGAGAGGGAGAGAGTCATCGTACGCCCGAAGTGTGCTACTTCATATGCATAGAAAAGTCAGTGGGAAAATATTCGGAGAAATCATGTAATTACAACAACCGCGAAAAAAAGAGGCGAATTGAATTGTCATTTCAAACGAATAAAATAGAATTGTTTTATTACAGGAGCAGACTAATGGAAAACAAAAACTTTCCAACTGACATGGTTAGAAATTAACATATAGAAATACAATTTTCTGACGAAAAAACACATAGTCTCCTTTTATAGTGATACATTATTTCCTGCTTATGCTCTTTCGCGAACTTCCAAAGACATAGCACATAATTTTCCTCATTCCATCTAAAATGCAGTCGGAATTGATGATATCGAATAAAATGAAATGAATTGCAGTAAGGAAAAGAGGTACGTAATGATTTTTAACGATTTTCTAGCCTCATAATATATTTTGGTACTTTCAGGTTTCCATAACCAAAAGTTACACCAAAAAACTGAAGGGATTTGCTTTGCGAGTCGCCATCTGTCTGTAAGTCTCGGGATTTTTCGAACCACCCTGATAAATCGGAGCCAGTTTCCAAACAAGCGGAGATAAAGTCGTTCCCAATAAATTCTGGTAATTTCGATAATTATAGCTCAATTCGTATCTAGCGACATGAAAAATGATGAAAACAAATTAATCACAAGTACATCGCAATAGTTCAACGAAATGCGGTTTCGAATAACATTGTGCTTAGTGGCCACTCTCGTAATAAATTGCTCCGGCTTTGTTTCCGAGGAAGAAGAGGAACCTATAACCTTCAAGAATGTGAAGATTCGGCTTATTTCGCAAGTGCACAAAACCAACGTCACCGTGTACGTCCAAGAAGGGAGAAATCTGCGAGATTTCATAATAAGCAATGAGACGGACACAATACGTATAAACAATCAGGATATACCTATGCTCTATGAGAAATCGGTGACGGACATACCCAATGTAGCAGTTTTGGACTTTTCCTCCAATAGAATCCAAGGGATAGAAGAAGGTACATTTCAAAACTTGGGCTTTGTACAAGCGCTAAACCTTTCCTCGAATCTTATCAGAGTGATTCGATCGGACGTCTTCACACACGTGGATGTTAAATTTCTGTTCTTACCACACAATTCAATATTCAAAATTGAAGAAGGAGCTTTCGAAGAATTGGCCCATTTGTACTTCATCGATCTCAGCTATAACAGAATAAGGAATTGGAATTGGCGTTGGTTTCGAGGCACTCCGGTTAAAGGAATCAACATGAGGCACAACTTGCTTGAAAGGCTGTCAGAAGATTCCTTCAGATTCCTCGATAATTTGAATATACCCGACCCCCAACGAGTTTTTCATCATCTTCTTTTCGGTCATAACAGTATAAAATCTATCGACAGGTTCTGTTTGCCAAGATTGAAAAAGCTGGTACGTTTTGATCTGAGTCACAACTATTTGCAAACTTTAGAAGTTGGGACGTTTAATAATGTTCATAGTATTGATCATTTCGATCTGAGTTATAATTATTTGGTGTATTTGGACAGAAACCTGTTTAAGTTCACTGAAATAGGCTTTGTGAACTTGAAGGCGAATTATCTGTTATTCATCAACACAGACTTCATCCCGATGGTTAATTTGGATTTGAACCCCCTGGAGAGTCTCACTAAGAAGAGATGGTTGGAATGGAGAAAAAAATATGGCTATGCCTTGGACTCTCCTGAGTATTCTTTGTGAAGATTGATCGAATTTATCGATAGATTACCGAATTTTTTTTGCGAAATGTTATTTAGTTGATAATATTTTTCATTTTAAATGAATACCGAAATAAATTCCCTATTTTTCATTCATGGTATAGAATACCTAGAGAATGTATCGATTGAAAGTTATCAAAAAAAAAATTACGAAAAGCACTGCCGTGAAGGCAGGAGCTTTTGAGCGCTCGTACATGAACCTTGTAGGAAGATTCGCATTTTCCAGTTTTGAAAACCAATTGAGGAAATTTTTGACAGCAACAAATTTTCAAACTAAGGCGAAAATCCAGACTTCAAGTCAGTGCTTTAGGTGACCAATTTTTTTTTCGATAATTCGCTAGAATTTTCTACGGTATATATGGTCTTGGTAATGCGATCTGGACACAATTTGCCAAGTAATTCGAATGAATTTCTTCATCTATGTGCGAAATTTCATTCCAATCCAATACGCAGTTTCGAAATTATCAGGACAAAAATAGTTCGAACGGCTATATTTACGGAACCCCTAGTCTAATTCATTGATGAACGTAAACGTGAAATTTGCGATCCGAACCTATCCTGAAACTTTCAAGTCTCTAGGCCTTTTCGTTCGAAAGTTATGATTTTCTATGGTTTCTATGGTTTTGATCGTGCGATCTGGAAAAAATTAAACTCGAATATATTATTCTCAATTCAATTACAAAATTCGTCACGATCAAATCCATTGTTTTGAAATGATCAAGAAAACCGAATTTCAAACGACCATATTTACGGAACCCCTAGTGATCCAAACCTATCCTGAAAATTTCAAGTCCCTAGGCCTTTCCGTTCGAAAGTTATGATTTTCTATGATTTCCATGGTCCTGATCATGCGATCTGAAAAAAATGTAGCACGAATATATCATTCTCAATTTAAAAACAAAATTTCGTCACGATCAAATCCATAGCTTTGAAGTTATCAAGAAAACTGAATTTCGAACGTCCAGATTTACGGAACCCTTTGTCTAATTTTGCTCATTGATAAACGCGACTGCGACATTCGAGATCCACACCTATCCTGAGAATTTCAAGTCCCTAGGCCTTTCCATCACAAAGTTATAATTTTCTATGGTTTCTATGGTTCTGGTCATGCGATCTGGACAAAATTTTGCACGTAGCTTGAACACGTCATTATCCATTTGAGTGCAGAATTTCATCTAGATCGAAAACGGTAAAATCAACTTGCTAGGTATGCAGCGAATGTGCAGCACTGCAAAGGGGCGTGGTATACTGGCGACCTTTGCAGCGCTGGAAGCATTCCATTCGCTCCGGAAGCAGTATGGTCGCGCTGCTGGAGAATTGTACACTTTCTACAATACTCCAATGTGTATTTAGGGTTGCACGCCCTTAACATTATAATATATTTGTTGGTGTTTTTGTATTGGAGAATAAAAACAATAAATTATTCTATTGAAGTGTCCGTATAATCCAAGAAGGAGATTATGTGGAAGGCATAAAATCATTTTGCTCGCACATAAGAACAATTTTAAATCTCTCCAGCATATTATGTTATTTTATGTAGGAAAATATTTTATTTTATTTATATGTTATTTTTGGTTAGAAGTAAATTGCATTATTCTATGATTAAATCTTTCTTTGTTTATATTTTATTTTTAAAATTGGAAAAATATGCAGAATCCGCATTACTTACCCTGCGTGCAGACTCCGCATCAAGTAGAACCTAGCGCAGAGACCTTACATATTACCAACCTATCATGTTAAATGATCAGTAATCTGAGATTCCTGTGGACAGTTTGAATGTTTTATATTCAGATAATTACGATTTCGAAAAATGCTCGTATCAAATGTTCAAGCTTCTAGGTGCCAACAGGCACGACTTCCTCGTTGCTTTTCAAGGGTGACGAATCTTCGGAAATCCGAGTATATCTGCAGAAATGATATCTGTACATTACGAAATCACATCATGCAAATCGACGTAATTACATCAGGTTTTATCATTTAATAGGAATCAGTGACAGAGCACGACTGCAAGTTGTGTGAAAACAGTCCTAGTAATATTTGCAGTAATTCGAATTCCAGCAAACATCTAGTGGGATATTCAATTGATAGTTCAATTTGTATCATGAAGGGTTATTAGGAAATGTTTTGTGCTGGTTGGAAAAGAAAGATAGATAGATGAGACAGATACGTTGATAATTTGATTGAATAGGTTGAAATATCATTTGATCGTTCATGATCATAAAAATTTCATCACTTCGTGAACCTCATGCCAGAATGAGGTAGGTGGTTTAAAATCCGGCGCCCGTATTTTCCTAGATCTAAAGTTAGCAACCAGCGTCTCAAAGCGACTCATTGCTCGACGCTTATAAACAGCTCGCCCAGGTGGATGCCTAATAACTTGCACTCGACGTGCGGCGAATACCACTTTCCTTGTGAAGGTGTCTAGGGCAACAATTGCTGGATCAGCCCTATTGATGAGTCCACAAGCAACTGTGGGACGAAACACACCCGTTTCATCATCAGGATCATCGCGATGCAATATTGCGAGAACACCTCATTTTTTGAGCGCTCGTACTACTTACACGAGGGCTATATCATTTCGTCACTATGTCTGTATTTTTCGAATTTTGAGCCGAAAATGGTCTCAATCGACTATGTTCGACTCACTGATGACGAATACGTCGGAAAATTCGAGTCTGTCCGTCCGTCCGGCCGTCCGTATACACAATAACTCTCGAACGGAATGTCCTAGAATTTTGAAATTTTCAGGGTAGGTTCGAATCTCGAATGCCGAGGCTAAGTTCGTTATTTGGCAAAATCCGCCTGAGGGTCCCGTAAATATGGCCGCTCGAAATTTCGTTTTCCTGATTACTTTGAAACTACAGATTCGATCGAGATGAAATTTTGCACTCTAATGGAAAATGAGGTGTTCAAGCTACATGCATAATTTTGTTCAGCTCGCATCACCAGAACCATAGAAACCATAGAAAATTGTAACTTTTGAACGGAAACGCCTAGGGACTCGAAATTTTCAGGATAGGTGTGGATCTCGATTGTCGTGATCACTTTCATCTATGAGCTAAATTATACTAGGGGTTCCGTAAATACGGTCGTTTGAAATTTTGTTTTCTCTATAATTTCGAAACTACGGATTCGATCGAGATAAAATTTTGTATTTTAAACGAGAATGACATATTAAAGCAACATTTTGTCCAGATTGCATGACCAGAACCATAGAAACCACAGAAAATTATAACTTTCGAAGGAGAAGGCCTAGGAACTTGAAATTTTCAGGGTGGGTTTGGATCGCGAATTTCACGGTCACGTTCATCAATGAGCAAAATTAGACTAGGGGTTCCGTAAATATGGCCGTTCAAAATATTCTGTTCCTGAAAATTTCGGAACTACCGATTTGAGCACCTAGCTGAGGAATAATGTATTCAAACTACGTGCGAAATTTTGTCCAGATCGCATCACCAAGACCATAGATACCGTAGAAAATTTTAGCGAATTATCGAAAAAAAAATTGGTCACCTAAAGCACTGACTTGAAGTCTGGATTATCGCCTTAGTTTGAAAATTTGTTTGACAGCTGTCAAAAATTTCCTCAATTGGTTTCCAAAACTGGAAAATGCGAATCTACCTACAATGTGCATGTACGAGCGCTCAAAAGCTCCTGCCTTCACGGCAGTGCTTTACGTAATTTTTTTCATTATACTTATGGTCGAAGGGCTTGATCTCCTGTTCACTTTAGAACAGAGAAATGTCAAACACTAATTGTCTACCGATTTATCTCCACAGAGCATAAATGGAATTCACTAGGAATAATTCTTCACCGATTGCAGCAACCTTCTCCAGTTGGACGATGTTAGAGTTACTGTGTGCAACAGATCTGAGACAGATAAACAAAAAGTAAAAATTTTCACTAATACCACTAGAGGTCAAATTATTGCCGGAAATTTTTTCGAGCCCTTCTTCGACTCGGGATAATTTTCAAAATATTCATGAGTGAGAAAAAATTTCCGGATTTAATTTGACCTCGTGTGGTATTCGGTAAGAAAATTCCACACCAAATGCGTTTATTTCCAACAACATCAATTTTCGTCTTCATCAAGTATAATATTCTGTCATTATAAACGTCAAAAAAATTTCCAGTATAATTCGCTGTTGGGTACCGTGAAAAAATGTCCACTAAAATTCATCCGTTGCGATGGTGATCTGTCAGAAATACACGTTCTGATTGGTTAAAAATCACATGTGTGGAATTTTCACTAGTAATATCACTAGAGGTCAAATTATTGCCGGAAATTTTTTCGAGCTCATGAATATTTTGAAAATTATCCCGAGTCGAAGACGAGGGATAATTTTCTAAAAATATTCATGAGTGAGAAAAAATTTCCGGCAATAATTTGACCTCGTGTGGTATTCGGTAAGAAAATTCCACACCAAATGCGTTTATTTCCAATGACATCGATTTTCGTCTTCATCAAGTATAATATTCTGTCATTATAAACGTCGGAAAAATTTCCAGTATAATTCGCTGTTGGGTACGGTGAAAAAATTTCCACTAAAATTCATCCGTTGTGATGGTAATCTGTCAGAAATACACGTTCTGATTGGTTAAAAATCACATGTGTGGAATTTTCATCGAAACACCTTAACTCAGTATTCACTTATTAACTTAGTCAACGATTTTCACTACTTAAGAGTTGAACAAAACCACTACATGTGTTCCGCCATACACCATACGCCATACACCATACGAAACACGTATAGTGGTTTTGTTAAACTCTTAAGTAGTGAAAATCGTAGACTAAGTTAATTAGTGAATACTAAGTTAATATGGATTTTCATCGAGTATCGGCTGAATCAATCAAATTATTCAAAACACCCCATTTTACCTCCAGTATATATGTTTTGTTTCATATATTACAAGAGCAATGTGATTTACCATGAAGTTTGGGAGACGTGTTACAGATATGTGGAGGGGAAGCGAAAGGATAGTGAACGAAAACTCATCGAAGCTGTGCTCAAAAAATAAAGTTAGTATGTAGTTAAAATTAACTCGAATATTTCCATTCAAGATCCTTCAAACTTCATACTTTCAACAGTTAGATATAATCATCAATTTTCGAGGAGGAACGATTCCAGCAGTTTCCTCTCGTAACTAAGAAAAGAAATTTCAAGGCATTGGAAAACACTATCAGTCTTGAGTTCACCTATGATCTGCGAACTATGTGGGAGTGGCTCTCAACGATAGATCGAGAATCGAGATCTTCAATAATAACAGAACGAATAGAAGAACGGCATACCAAGGAAGGTTTAGCCTAGCGTTTCCCATGATAACCGTGGATTGATCGGATGGAATGGAAAGGTGCCAAAGAGAGGGGACTGCGAATCTGATTAATTATGGAATCATTCGTGAACCACAATTTTTTTTGAGGAATCTTGTTACTACAGAACGAAGGAATTCTAAATTTTATATGCTCAGTAATTACGAAATAACGGATGTGTAGATTAATATTGAGTTGGGCAGTCACGCAGAACGAAAGTAAAGTTCAGATTCAAAGTTTTTACATCACACTAGCTTATGCCAGCAATGCCTTTTTCAATATACATTTTTGTGATGTTCGAATATTCACCCCTCATATTCCATAATGTTTTCGCGGCGAGAAATCTCTCTTCTTGCGCGCTTGTTTCTATTGATGGAAGCTTTAACATTTTGCTCGAATGTCTATACATTTCGAGCCGTGAATGGTCCCAAATGATTAGCTTGGATTGAAAAATGAAAAATTCTAGGTCAAATTCAATTATTTCCGATCTTCCGGACGGAAACACGAAAATTTCAAAATAAGAGGCCTAAAGTTTTGAAATCAGCCAAAGGGTTTTGTAGGTATAGCCAACTGAATTCTTTTCTCAATAATTCGAAAAATGCCGATTGAGTTGAAAGTTGGTTGTAAAATAACGACACGTGAAATTTCGAAAGAATCGTAAAACTGGAATAAACAAAAAATTCTTTCTGAAAACTTCGGTACCTCAATAAATGTTTGCCATATCCTACTGAAATTTTGTGTGTGAATATGGGACATCAATGTTATGAGCTACGTATGTGGAAATTCAGCTTTTCACTGTTCCAGGTTGAAAAAGAATTAAGATATATTCAACATAATTTGGTGATTCTGTCGTTCGAAGTTTATAAAAATAAAATGACAGTATTTGTCACACTGACAATGAACACTGAAGATGATTTGGTACACAGAAGAAAGTGCGTAAATTCTCCCGTCCTTACGTCAGTGCTTTTCTCGAATTTTTTTTGTATGAAATCATCCATAACCTTTTCTTTTTTTGGACAAATTAGTGATCATAGCTTCCTTTTTAATGCCCTCATTTGTACTGATTTAATAGGTTGATTAAAGAAGGTTATTTGAGTGGAGCTATAAACCGTCTTCTGTACTCCTTTTCCTTCTCTGCGAGAATTAAGCTCAACCCAATGAACCGGATAGGAATCCCCTTCTTATTCCTTTAAATGGGGTTGAAAATTCGCTCTGTCTGAACCCATTCCCTCCCATGATGTCCAAAGAAAATTGAAAATTCGCTTTATCCCTTTTTTCTGTACCCTTTCCTCTCCTGTGCATAAAATGGCGTATATCCCCCTTCCCTTCCATGGTTTCCGATAGGTTTGAAAATGAAAATTTACCCTTTTGTCACCTGTGCCAATAATGAAGTTGATCTGATT
Organism: Aphidecta obliterata; assembly: GCA_963966015.1. Classification (NCBI taxonomy): domain Eukaryota; kingdom Metazoa; phylum Arthropoda; class Insecta; order Coleoptera; family Coccinellidae; genus Aphidecta; species Aphidecta obliterata. Next base: position 19,420,744 of record OZ014427.1, read on the forward strand.
AATGTTATAGGAATCACCCTCTTCCCCTTCTATCCTATGATGTTCGATGGGATCGAAATTTGCTTCGAACCTTCTCCTGTACCCCCTCTTTCTTTTTCAAAGGAAGCGGAGAATTTTTCTAGAAAACAAAAAAATTGGTGCAACTTTGAGCCGAAAATGGTCTCAATCGGTAAGGTTCGACTCACTGATGACGAATCCCACGGAAAATTCGAGTCTGTCCGTCCGTCCGTTCGGCCGTAAGCACGATAACTCTCGAACGGAACAACCTAGAGACTTTTCAGTGTGGGATCAGTTCCGAAATGCCGAGGTTAAGTTCGTTAATGGGCAGAATTCTACCAGGGGTTCCGTAAATATGGCTGTTCGAAATTTTGTTCTTCTGATTAATTTGAAACTACAGATTCGAACGAGATGAAATTTTGCACTCAAATGAAGAATGACGTGTTCAAGCTACATGCAGATCGCATGACCAGAATCATATAAACCATAGAAAATTATAACTTTCGAAGGGAAAGGCCTTAGGGACTTGAAATTTTCAGGATACGTGTGGATCTAAAATGTCGTGGTCACTTTCATTTATGAGCGAAATTAGATTAGGGGTTCCGTAAATATGGACGTTTGCAATTCAGTTTTCTTGATCATTTCAAAACTACGGATTCGATCGTGACGAAATTTTGTATACCAATGGAGAATGATATATTCAAGCTACATTTTCTCCAGATCGCATTACCAGAACCATAGAAACCATAGAAATCATAGAAAATCATAACTTTCGAAAGGAAAGGACTAGGGACTAGAAATTCTCTGGATAGGTGTGGATCACGAATGTAGCGGTCAAGTTCATCAATGAGAAAAATTAGATTAGGGGTTCCGTGAATATGGTCGTTTGAATTTTAAATTTCTTGATAATTTCGAAACTACCGATTCGATCGTGACGAAATTTTGTATTTCAATGGAGAATGATATATTAAAGCTACATTTTGTCCAGATCGCATGACCAGAACCATAGAAACAATAGAAAATTATAACTTCCGAACGGATAGGCCTAGGGACTCGGAATTTTCAGGGTGTATTTGGATTGCAAATGTCGCGGTCACGTTTATCAATGAGCAAAATTAGCCTAGGAGTTCCGTAAATATATTCGTGCAAAATATTTCAATATAATAAATTTCGAAACTACTGATTGGATTAGAATGAAATTTTGCACCTAGATGAAGAATAATGTATTCAAACTACGTGTGAAACTTTGTCGAGATCACCAAGAACATAGATAACGTAGAAAATTCAATTTTAGAATTATCGAAAAAAAAATTGCTCACCTGAAGTCTGAAGTTTACTCAAGTTTGAAAATTTTTTTGACAGCTGTCAAAATTTGTTTCAATTTGTTTCTGAAACTGGAAATTGCGAGTCTGTCTACAAGGTGGATGAACGAGCGCTCAAAAGCTCCTGACTTCACGGCAGTGCTTTTTATAATTTTCTTTTGTGTCCATTGATCATAGATAGGTAAACCAAAATGCATTTGTACAACTCATAAATGTACCCTAAACATTACAAGATGCCATGTCCACACTTCGTAACAATATATGTAATTCGAAAATATCTTGATTCTGCTTTGGTGCCAAATTGGGAAAATCGAAGACAACAAAGATATTCATTTGAAATTAACAATATGCCCCTGATTCGAAAATTGTTATTAATTTTCGCCACTTTTCTCACGCTTTATTATCTACTCGAAATATCTTCCTTATCGAGATATTAACTAGGGGTCATCTCAAACAAATCACTCATTAACCTGCTCCTCAACGACCTGCTCTAGCTTCGCCAAATTACTTACCAACGTTTCCGCAATAATAAACCAACTAATTACTGTCTTGCATCACTGAATCTGGTGGAGCCGATTTTCGAATTTCTGTGGTCGTGCTTCGTGACCACATAAAGAAAGAGACAAAGACAGACGCAAGAGACATGCCCTGCTGACCTGCGACCTCGAGTGCGGCAGGTTCTGCATTCTGTGAGTTTTGCCCTCGCCTGTCAATTTCAGATTTCTCCTTCATTTGCTACAGTTGCTCACGCCGTCCCGTGCAATGATAGAAACTATTCGTCGAATGCATCGTGAGGTCTGGTGGAGGTATGCAGGGTTGGTTCAGGTTCGAAAAATATTACAGGTTTGTCCTTATAAATCTTATTTTTGCGCAGGTTTATTATGGTATTATAATAAACCTCCACAAAAAATCAAAGAATAAATCAGAATTACTTCGTTTTTCTGACGAATATTTTCACAAATAATTGAAGAAATGGAATATGAGAGATCTAGGTTCATTACGTGGGGGAAACTGAATCGAAAGAGAAATCGAGGCTGGAATTTTGAGAGAAGCAAAAAAAATTACGAAAAGCACTGCCGTGAAGGCAGGAGCTTTTGAGCGCTCGTACACCCACCTTGTAGGTAGATTCGCAATCTCCAGTTTTAGAAATCAATTGAAGGAATTTTCGACAGCTGTCAAAAAAATACTCAAACTTAGGCGAAACTCCAGACTTCATGTCAGTGCTTCAGCTGACCAAATTTCTTTCGATAATTCGCTAGAATTTTCTACGGTATCTATGGACTTGGTGATGCGATCTGGACAAAATTTCGCACGTAGTTTGAATACATTATTCTTCAGCTAGGTGAAAAATTGCAATCCAATCAGTAGTTTCGAAATTATCAGGAAGAACATATTTTGAACGGTCATATTTACGGAACCCCTAGTCTAATTTTGCTGCTAATGGGCAGAATTCCACCAGGGGTTCCGTAAATATGGCCGTTCAAAATTTTGTTCTCATGATTACTTCGAAACTACACATTCGATCGAGATGAAACGTTGCACTCAAATGGAGAATGAGGTGTTCAAGCTACATGTTCAATCATGTTCACATTTCAAGTTCCTAGGCCCTTTCCGTTCAGAAGTTACAATTTTCTATGGTTTCTATGGTTCTGGTCATGCGATCTGGACAAAATATTGCTTTTATATATCATTCTCGATTAAAATACAAAATTTCATCTCGATCGATTCCGTAGTTTCGAAATTATAGAGAGACCAAATTTCAAACGACCGTATTTACGGAACCCCTAGTATAATTCTGCTCATTGATGAACGTGAACGCGACATTTCAAATCCACACCTATCCTGAAAATTTCCATTCCCTAGGCCTTTCCGTTCGGAAGTTATGATTTTCTATGGTTCTGGTCATGCGATCTGGAAAAATGTAGCTCGAATATATCATTTTCCATTAGTATACAAAATTTCGTCACGATCGAATCTGTAGTTTTGAAATTATCAAGAAAACTAAATTTCAAACGATCATATTTACGGAACCCCTTGTATAATTTTCCTGATAGATGAACGTGATCACGACATTCGAGATTCACACCTATCCTGAAAATTTCAAGTCCCTAGGCGTTTCCGTTCAAAAGTTACAATTTTCTATGAATTCTATGGTTCAGGTCATGCAATCTGGACAAAATTTCACATGTAGCTTGAACACCTCATTCTCCATTTGAGTGCAAAATTTTATCTCGATCAAATCTGTAGTTTCCAAGTTATCAGGAGACCAAAGCTTTGAACGGCCATATTTACGGAACCCCTGGTGGAATTTGGCCTATTAACGGACTTAACCGAGGCATTCGGGAACTGAACCCACACTGAAAATTTCAAGTCTCTAGGTTGTTCCGTTCGAGAGCTATCATGCTTACGGCACATTTTCAGCTCAAAATTCGATAAATACATCGTGACGAAATGATATAGCCCTCTACTCGTGTAAGTAGTACGAGCGCTCAAAAAGGGAGAGACATAGAAACCCTTCGAGTACGGAACAGCAATAATGAAGCAGAATAAATAGAACCATCCATCTTTGAATATTGGGAGCTTTATTTTTCAATAAAAAATTTTATGATTTCAAATATTTCTTATTTTCACTGAAGCCACCAACACAGTTAAAAGTTGGAGAGCAAGTAAGAATACGTGGAGTAAATTTTATAGAAAATTTTCATTGGGTTAAAAAGAGACCTCACATTCTAATCCATTTATGAATACATATTATTATTATTATTATTCATCTATGTGCGGAATTTCATTCCAATCCAATGGGTAGTTTTGAAATTATCAGGAAAAAAATAGTTTGAACGGCTATATTTACGGAACCCCTAGTCTAATTTTGTTCATTGATGAACGTAACCGCGAAATTCGCGATTCGAACCTATCCTGAAAATTTCAAGTCCCTAGGCCTTTTCGTTCGGAAGTTATGATTTTCTATGGTTTCTATAGTTCTGATCATGCGATCTGAAAAAGAAAGTAGATCGAATTCATCATTCTCAATTAAAATACAAAATTTCGTCACGATCAAACCCATAGTTTTGAAATTATCAAGAAAACTGAATTTCAAACGGCCATATTTACAGAACCCCTAGTCTAATTTTGCTCATTGAAAAACGTGACAGCGACATTCAAAATCCGCACCTATCCTGAAAATTTCAAGTCTCTAGGCCTTTCCATTACAAAGTAATAATTTTCTGTGGTTTCTATGGTTCTGGTCATGCGAGCTGGCGAATTTTGCCAAATAACGAACTTAACCGCGACATTCGAGAATCGAACCTACCCTGAAAATTTCAAGTTTCTAGGACATTCCGTTCGAGAGTTATCGTTTATACGGACGGCCGGACGGACAGACTCAAATTTTTTGACGGATTCGTCATCAGTGAGTCGAACATAGTCGTATGAGACCATTTTCGGCTCAAAATTCGAAAAATACAGACATCGTGACGAAATGATATAGCCCTCGTGTGAGTAGTACGAGCGCTCAAAAAGTATCATTTCAGAAAAAGGGGAGTTAATTTGTGTGAATTAATAATTTAGATTATTTGTCGCTCGGTTTATTATGTATAGAATCCCTGGAACGCAAATATTGTTATAACAACAAGAAAAGACCGTTCTCAGAACCATCTCTCCCTGCAACATAACGTACCGATTCCGGTTAAAGTGAATTGAATCCTATACAACAGGAAAAACGGTAAGTAAATCAGTGATCAGGTACCTACTCTTATTTTGAAAGGAATATTTCCGTAAATGTTACAAGAATATCTAGTAAAATATTATAAATTCAACAGGAATGTTTTGTATTCCTCACAGAAATTCAGATTATTCTACCGGAATATATATTTTGTTTAGCTAAAAGTATTTTGATTCATGTTATACCATATGGTTGAAGTTGTTTGGAATAAAATATCGATTGAAAAGCGACAGAAAAGTTTTTAGCATTTGTAGACAGTAATTCCGCAATCAAATTAGCTGAATTGTGTACGAAATCAGGGAAAAAATTTATTTATATTTATAATGGAGTCCCTCATTACTGGGATTCAACGAATTTCTCTCTCATTCGGTATAACAATGTAAAGATACCCTATAATGAATATAGTATAATATAAAGACTCCCCCGATTCCAGACTTCTATTCGCCAACTCAATCTTTAGACAGAAAACATTAAAAGCACGCCCCGATAGCCTTCTTGAGTACGGACCGGACTAGGGTGCAGGTGGCCTGGGTTCGAATCCCGGCATTGATGTGATGAATTTTTGAAAAATTGTGCTAGTGTCCTAGAGAATTGAGATGTTGACTGAATCTTGCAATCAATAAGGTAAAAAAAAGGCAAAAAAAATCAATTCCAAAATTACACATATGGAAATTACTCCCAAAACCACGTGGTTAATTTGATAGGAAATGCAAGAAATTTCAGTTAAAAACTACACAGCAGATTCCGGTTTTCTCCACAGTTATTATTTTCCTGTTGAAATGACGAACTACAGTTTGGTTGCATCAACTAATGTAGAACTTGTTATTTCTATAAGAATCAAACAACCGGAATTGTCACGTAAAATCAACAAATATTCCTTTTGTCGCTTATGCGCTTGTATAGGAGGAATTTCCTGTAGAAGTATCCGAATTCCTGTTGTATATACTGGAAAATTCTTTGAGTGTATAAACACAAGATTTGAGCGAAAAAAATTAAAGATCTACAGATGCCTGGTCCAGTTGACTCAGCTGGTCAAGGTATAAAATTCGTGAATGAATCGAAATATCAAAAACTTCTTCGAAACTTTGTTGGGTATCAATACTATCAATCACGAAAATTTTTTTTAACGATATTTTTGATAATCTATCTATGAGGAATTATTGCCTTTCACTAGGGTCCTGTAGTGGTCTTCGAACATCTGAACTTCCAAAAATCATCGCTTGGATGGCAAAAACCCTCCTGATCAAGAGTATTTCAGATTTAAATACATATCGGAGAAATTTCGAAGGACAAAAGACGCTATGTATCCAAATTAGCCAACTACCATGGTATGAGGGTGATCCTTCTTCTAGACACCCATTCGGCAACAGAAGAAAAACTTCGCGAAAGCGAAGTGTATCAAAATGTTATGATTCAGTTTTGGAATTAGCGTTCAATTCAATTCAATACACGATAACTCTCGAACGGAATGTTCTAAAACTTGAAATTTTCAGGGTAGGTTTGAATCTCGAATGCCGCAGTTGAGTTCGTTATTGGGCAAAATTCGCCGAGGGGTAAATATGGCAGCTCGAAATGTTGTTTTCCTGATTACTTTGAAACTACAAATTCGATCGAGGTGAAATTTTGCAATCAGATGGAGAATTACGTGTTAAAGCTACATGAATGGTATAGCTCGCATGACCAGAACCATAGAAAATTATAACTTTGTAATGGAAAGGCCTAGGGACTTGAAATTTTCAGGATAGGTTTGGATCTTTAATGTTGCGGTCACTTCCATCAATGAGCAGAATTAGACAAGGGGTTCCGTAAATATGGCCGTTTGAAATTCAGTTCTCTCGATAATTTCAAAACTATGGATTTGATCGTGACGAAATTCTGTATTTATATTGAGAATGTATATTGTATATTGGAGCTGAATTTTTTTAGATCGCATGATCAGAACCATAGAAACCATATAAAATAATAACTTTCGAACGGAAAGGCCTAGGGACTTGAAATTTTCAGGACAGCTTCGATAGCGAATTTCGGGGTCACGTTCATCAATGAGCAAAATTAGACTAGGGTTTCCATAAATATAGCCTTTCAAACTATTTTTTTTCCTGATAATTTCGAAACAACTTATTGGATTACGATGAAATTTCGCACATAGATGAAGAATAATGTATTCAAACTACGTGGGAGATTTTGTCCAGATCGCATTACCGAGACCATAGATACCGTAAAAAATTCTAGCGAATTATCGAACCTAAAGTCACCTGAAGCACTGACGTGAATCTTGATTTTCGCCTTTGTTTGAAATTTTCTTTGACAGCTGTCAGAATCTTTCCAATTGTTTTCTAAAAATGGAGAATGCGAATCTACCTAAGAGGTGGATGTACGAGCGCTCAAAAGCTCCTGACTTCACGGCAGTGCTTTTCGTAATTTTTCTTCTTCAGATTTGATTTTCGGGTACCTTACAGAATTCTCTCGTTAATGAAATCGAAGAAAAATAAGAAATTTTGCTTATGATGAAAAAAAGCCCCCCAATATGAATATGTCAGCAGTTTTTTTTATGACATTTTCATCAATGCTATTGTATCATACGAAAAAATGTATGGTGCGCTCCGTTTTCAGTCCTATGCCGATACTGAGTTTTTTTACACATGCTTTATTGTTTGATACTTGAAATTCTGTATTGCTCTTATTCAAAAGAATAGATACATTCAATACTAAACGTTTCATCGATTTGCTACAATATCTGCGAAATGAGAAGGAATTAACGTTTATATACATATTTAATTGTCCCTCATTTGCTGAAAGTTTGTTGGCAAAGAGATGGGTCAACATGAAGTGTTGAGAGCGGGGTTGGTTCAGAAGTCACAAAATGTGCAGTTTACAAGAACTTTTCTCTTCAGTTCACTTCCGAAATTATTAAGTAAATCCAACAATTTGATCAATACCCTGAAGAGTTGAGACGTAAGTCATGGAAAAGACATATTGAAGGAAGAATCATTGAAGCGTGAAAAATAAACGAGTTCAATTCTTTCATTCATATAGTTCGAAAGGTTATCCTATAAATGGGAGTATTAATGCTCAATTCTTGTTTCTCCCTACTTCATTCATAATGATGAATGCAAGAAAAATATACAGCACCGTTCTAGCCCTTTTACGAGACGTTTAGTCCTTATAAATAAATAGAATGAAAAAAGTTTGAAATAATATTTTTTAGTCAATATGAAATTGACAGGCGAGGGCAAAACTCACAGAATGCAAAACCTACCGCACTCAAGGTCGCAGGTCAGCAGGGCATATCTCTTGTTTTTGTCTCTTTTGTGGTCACGAAGCACGACTTTGATTGACCTTTAAAATCTTAAAAAGTCAATAAAATTTTTTCTGATGCTGATACTAGTATACTGTCAATGAGAATTTTTCTTCCTTAAAAATTGTATGATTTTACATAGGAGATACTAATATCCAGAAGCCTATTCAACTTTGCTGGGAGAATTGTAGGTATCGGCTAACAGTGGAGATATAAAGAAATCTTAACTAAAATTTTTGTTTTCTTTATTTGGTCCGGTAATTTTGAGACTACCCTCGTATTAATTTATATTGAAATTGTAATTAATGTTCCATGAGTACAGCTCTGTTAACACTGACATCACACTCCAAAGGTCATCGGAATAATCACAAATAATAAACATTGTTATTATTTATCGACCTAGCTCCATCAAAGATGCGTGATTTAAAGCCAATGATATTTGTGATAATATTTGTAACAGTTTTTCTCCAGTGCCATTCGCGACAATCTCCACAGTATACATTTCAAAATGTGACAGTTCATCTAAAGGTCGCCAACCAATCACATCCTTGGCGCAAAATTTTTATTTCCCAAGCTGCAAGTGCGATAAGTTTCCTGAAAGATGCAGATGCCAAGGTGAAGGTGATTTTGTTCAAGAAGCAGAAAATTCCGGTATTGTTCCGAAATTCTTTCAGTGAGGTGACCAGAGTGAGTAAAATTAAGTTGAATGGGTGTAGTGTTGGGGATGTGCGGCCAGGGTTCCTTTCCAATAACAGTAAGATCTTTGAGCTCGATTTGTCAGAAAATGAGATGAGAGATATCAAGTATGGAGTTTTTACTGACATCGATATCACAAGGCTGTACCTTAACAACAACAAGATTCACGAAATTTCTAGAGAAGCTTTTTCGAACATGAAGAGCTTGGAGATGATCATCTTGAACAATAATAGACTGACTACTTGGGATGGCAGTTGGTTTTTCAGTTCACCAGTCAGACATGTCGATTTTTCCTCGAATTTCATCGAGGAATTACCCCAGGGTGCCTTCGACTATTTCCAAGAATTCAAGAAAAAATCCTATGGAGAATACTATTACATCAACTTCAACAATAACTTACTAACAAAGTTACAAAATGGGTCGTTGCCAGAAGTAACCTCATTATGGTTTCTATTTCTCGAGAAGAACTTCATCGAACAGATAGAACAAGGTTTCTTCAATGGTATACATAAGATGGAGGCGCTGAAGTTAGGAAAAAATCGATTGAGAAATTTTGAGAATGAGCTCCTTGAGGATTTGAATTTGAGATACCTGAAGATCGATGAGAATTTCATAGAAAACATTGACGTTAACATCACGGAAATACTGAACATAGAGAATAATCCGTTGAGTCCAAATTGTAGGGGACAATGGGATGAGAGGAAGAAGAGAGATAGAGTACGTTTCGAGAAATATTTTTATGAATCTTGATTTAATTTTTAAGCAACGTGGATTGTTGGTGGAATGCATGTTTTTTTGTAGTGCTCCTTTTGTTTCTTTCAGTTACACCATTATTCGTTCATATTGTTGAATTTTAGTATTTCGATTTTATTCTTTTTGATATATGTAAAATAAATCTAAATAGTGTGTTCAATAAAAACCATTTCTTTAATATTTACATATAAAATGACACTTCTCAAACTGATGAAATTGGCAGAACGTCCAATTCAAAAATCAATGGCAAAACGGCTATTTTGCAGCCTCTTCTACATCACTTGGTATATTTTGAACTGATCAAGAAATTTTTTGTGTTTTGCAGAATAAAAAAAATTACTTGTGTAAAAAGGGTATAAGATATGCAAGATTAGAGAAAATATGATATATAATGTGTAACGAAAGAACATTTTGTATAACTTGTTATACAATTGAACTATGTCAAATAGCTATTATTGTTAATTGTTCATTTATACACATTTAAGGATTAGATCTTATACAGGATGATTCCCCAGTTGGCATGCCCTTCTTAGTGCTTAAAAAATTGGAGGTAGAAACAAAGAGAGGAGATTCCTTCGGTAATTTTAAGAAAAAAAGTCCCATTAACATGGGATCGCACACGTTTCGTTTCCGAGATACAGGGTGTTAAATTTTGAATTTTTTTCAAGTTTCTTTCTCATAGTATCTACACTCTACAAGATATTCAACCGAAATTTGGCATAGATATTGCAATTGAGAGTTTACACCATGTGACATGCTAATTTCGATAGCAAATCAACAGAGTGATAATTTTTCTGAAACACTGTCCCCTGTTTTCCTCCAGTACTTTTTTTTGGTGGACCACTGTTAATTTGGAAAAAATTAAAAAGCAGCTTTGTTTTTATACTGAACTTTATGATCTCTTGTAGTTTCATCGTATCTAGGTAATACCGATTTTTGAGAAAAAAACTTTGAATGATTTTCTCGAAATCCTTTAGGAACACCCTGTAGAATTGATTCCAAATATGACATGACACGAAGGAAAGATGAGTTCATGAAAAGAAATATAACAAAACAAATATATATTTTCAATAGAAATGTTATCACCATATGGCATATAATATTGTTGAGTTGCTTTGAGAAATTTGAAGACAGAAATTCCACATAAATGATGCGTTTTCAAGATTCAGGATTCAAATAAAAAAAAGGTTATTTGTCAGTATCTTAAAACAGCTGTTAAGAATTGTATTCAATGGAGTATTCATTTTTTGTTCTTGTTGCATAATGAAAAATTGTTATTGTTGAAGAAAAACTTCTCCTTATATTTCTTGTGTGGTCCAGGGATATTCAATCGAATGGGTTTTATTTTTTTTTCTCGGACAAAATTCAATAATAATTTTTCTTCATTTTTAGTTGATTGATTTAAACAATATAATTAGGTAGCAAAATTGACCAGACAGAATATTTCGATAATTTTTTGACAGGTTGCTGATGCTTTCATCTTCATCATGTCCTGATTTTGATTTTACGAACGGAATGAAGACATACATGGTAGCACAAAAAATTGCATTCTACGCTTAACCTCTGAACATCCTGTAGAAATATTCAGAAACTGAATGATATTTCTGTGTACGACATTCTCAAGTCCTGTGAATCAATTATAGAGATATCGGTTTGAATAAAAAAAAACAAATTGTTCAAAAAAGAAGGGACTTGAAAATGTCGTACTCATAAATATTATTCAGTTTCTGAATTTTTCTACAGGATGTTCAGAATTAAGCGTAAAAAGCATTTTTTGTACTACTATGTATCTCAACGTATCCATTCATCCTGTTTGTAGAATCGTTGATGAAGATGAAAGCATCAGCCATCTGTCAAAAAATTAGTGGGAAACTCAAAAGTTATTCAAGATTGAATTCAGGCGACATTTTTTCTGTCCGTTTAATTTTGCGGTCCAGTGTAGAAATATTACAAAAAATGCAGTTATTTTTCAATTTTCAAGGTTCTGCTCGGAAACCCACTAGAGACTCAATAAATAATCTAATTTTTCCCAAATTCAACACTTTGTCTTGAAAACGAAGGATTTGTGGACCAATGTGCATATGGAAATTTTGACTTAAAATCACAAGAAAAATCTTCTGTTATATTTATTGTACATAGTTACTCAATAAACACTTGTATGTAGAGCAAATATGCAGGAAGAATGCTTCGGAATAAATTTATTGTATGCAAAAAATAATAATTTCCGTTGAACTAACAAACCGACTTTCTTCAATATTCAATGATTAAATAGTTCAGAAACTAGAGGTTCCGGATAAGAACTCCTGCTCAAAAACTTTTACCACAACCCATTGATTTTTTACATCGCGTTCTTGAGAGCAATGAAGTCGGTAAATATGCGGTATGCCGCACAATTCCATCCCACGAAGTCGGCATTATCTATCGACTGATGGAAAATAGGTGGGTTTTCTAACATGAGAAAGACCACAAATTGATTCGTTACGTTTCTATTTCCCTAATGCATATATAGCGTTCGTTTAATATGACTTCTTGGATTTTTAGATACACTTCTGATATTGATAAACGTGCTTAAATGTGAAATGATATTCAGATATTTGTTAACTGTGTTATGCTTTTAGCCAGGTCTTCACCAGTTTTCCTTCTTTTCTGATGTGTTGACATAAAAATAGATATTTGCACGCTAGTGAAGGTAATTGTTCAAGAGTGTAACGAGTCAAGTAGTAAAGTAAGCAAAGTATTGAAGAAGATCCAAATGAAGAGTCGGAAACATTTTCCTCACAGAAAAATTCTTTCGAATATTCTGAGAAATACGTCATGTTGCACCGAGATTTTAATTGGCACAACATGCAACATTTTTTTAACTAGGAATATACCTCGAAATCGCTACGTTTTCATCAGAAATGGAACAAAATAAAAAGTGGACGATTGGGAATAAAATAACGATTGAAATGTATGAAGGGTAGATTTACAAGTTAATAATTGTGGTGTAATTGGTCGGGAGTTCGCTGAGCTGAATATATGAGACCAATGATGGGCAGTTTACAACTTCAGCACGTAGACGACCAAGATCAGTCCATTCGTCAAGAGCAGTTTGGAGAAGAGATATTTTTATTAACGAATGCCCGCCGCCGATGCCAACATCTTAATGGCCGATATTTTAGAACACATAATATTATAATCATATCACTGGATAATGCAACAGGATTGTTTATTTTTACAAAATGGACGAAGTTAGGTAGTTGGTGCTTCAATAATTAAGTTTTGCTTTGGTTTGGTTTTTTTCAATTCCTGGCAAAAAAAAAGGTTCTGATTCTAATTCTAGGACTTGCGAATAAGAAAAAAGTGATCGGAACACCAAAAATCGTTCAAAGGGGCTATAGAAATTTTCACTTCAAAAATTCCATCGATATAAAAGTTTTGAAATAACTTTTTCAGATGAAATAATATTTGATTAGATATGAAGTCATCAAAAGAACTTCCATCCTGTAAGTTTTTAACTATTGGCTGAAAAATTCCGTACTATTCCCGAAAGATGGTTTGAAATGTGCCGTGTGCTGTGTATTTTTTGAGATATATTTCCACTTACACGCTTTTAGCTTCTACTACCGAACCCTTCAAACTGGATGGCTATTTACTATCGAACGTTCGGTACATGAAAGTTTAATCGATACGTTATTCAACTAAATCAAAGAAATACCCAATTGGTCGACGGCATTGAATGAAAACATGAATGACAAAGTGAAAACAGAAAGGCAAAAGCTGAAACGTAGGTTTTTGACAACTGATAGATGTGAAGTCGAGGACTAGTTTTTCTGGTTAGATCCATTTTTCTTTCTCAAGCGGAAGTGTACGATACAATCGAAGATCCTTATCACATGCTCAATCGTTCCGTAATAACACATTTGAATAAAAGCACAACATTCAAATGTAACAGTTTTTATCCAACAATTTTCGAAATCACTTCTGAAGAGTGTTGCGCCCATCTAATTTGCCGATGAAAAATACGTTCCTCCAATTATATTCACTATTTCTCAGGTTGGCGTTGGACTAATTGACGATTATTTTCCCGCTCTCTTTCACACGTTGTACATGATTGAGATGACCATTAATTCCGGAATAAATGCTACCTTTGCTTCTGGATTCGTGTACAAAATGGTATCTGTCGGTATTCGAGAGGAATATTCGATTGAATTATTGCCGAAAATGAAGGATGGGATCCCAAGGCACTTTTGAGTGATTACATTTCTCTTACCATATTAATTATGTCGATAGAGGATGAATGATGTTCTCAAATTGAGTCGGTATACTATTTCTATTTGTGCAGGGAAAAATGAGAGAGTTCTTCAGCGAGACCCTTACTGGTTCTCCAAAAATGTAATGATTTTATCGGTGGAGTTGATTATAGGGCTCATTTTAGTACTAAGAATCATTTTGAATAAGAAATCTGAATTTCAAATAAAATTACATATTTCATGTGGCAAGTTATACAATTCGCAATTTTAATCTGATTTCATAGTTACAAAATTAAATTGATGATTCTTGCATCAAAATTTAAAGGAGATTATTGTACTAATCTATGTCATTTGGAGTTCGCCCAGCTTCTCTTATTTACAGCATTTCCAAACTGTTTTCATAATTATTTTATTGATACAGTTGAATGGATCAAGTTGTTCTATACAAGCAGTCAATTATTTGCACATTTTCTGGCCCCATAATTGAATGTTTAATTAGCGCCAGCGTGCGTCTCAGCAGGAAGCCATTCTAAAATCCAACAGCCATATCTGGTGTGGGTACCAGATGATGAAACTCGGCCTTAGCAACTGCCATTTTCTTGAATTATACGTTCAATTAATAGAACAAACGTTGTAATTCCTACTTCATGGTAAAACCAATGGTGGTCTGGACAGTGAATTATGAATTATTGCAGTAACATCTGACAGGATCGTGAGGTTTCTCATATGGTGTCATCTGGAGATATTGAAATGTAATCTTGATGAACTTGTACCACCAGTATAGACTTTTCTCGATGGTTTTCATTTTTTCGAAGTAGAATCTCCTTTTATGGACTACGTTGTTCGTTGAAGTGCTTGCCACAGCTTCAGATATCAATCCTTCTTTATTTATAGCAACTAAGAATTGGCAGTCAAGAGTTAGATTCAGTAAATTCAATATTTCCGATTAAATTAATGAATCGCTTGAGAAAAATCATCCATTGCAGATGGTGGAGGTACGACTAATGAACTTCAAAGAATTTCTGAACTTTGAGGGTCATAATCTCTACAACTTGACTATTCTTCGGAAGGCCAAACCTATTGATAACGTAAAAACAGTTCCTCTTAGAATGAATTGGAATGGCTTTCAAGGTTTTATTTCATTTTTGAATAGATTGTTTTGGATTTGGACTAGGTACTTCAAAATCTGAGGTAGGTAATGCCTACATATCTTAAAATTTAATTCTCCCTCAACTCGATATACGGAGGATGATAGTTTCGTGGAGACCGAAACTGTTGTTGAATGATATGCAGATGCATCCTCAGTTTCAATGTCTAGTCTATCATTTGATGCAATTATTGATGCCAAATTATTCTAGATCTAAGGGGCGGAGTGGGTGGTAGTAATAGATAAAACGGCGAGCTGCAATTATATGCGGCGGTTGTATAAACACGTAGTTCCATGCGCGCTCCCAATATTTACAGCGCAATGGCAGCCCAAGACCAGACACGACATCGTGAGTGCCTTGCCAATAATTAAAACGGGGTAATTACCTCTCCTTTTGGTAAACACTTCCTTGATTTTGATTGCATCTTTACGGTGTTGCTATTTTTGCTGAATTTCTCCACGAGCTGCCGATGGTTAGGTCGGAGGAAACAATAGCTTTAAATGTTCTCAAGTGGCTAAAAATTTAGTTGAGAATCATCAATCTTATTTCAAAATTTCAATGGACTGCTTCGAAATATGAGTTTGGTGGCAGGTTAAATGCCTCTGTATTGGCATCCAAGAATACCTGCCAATAGTCTTAGTCTGTCATTCACTCTGTCACTTTGTCAGAGTATTTGCTGAGATGTTCATTTTTATGCTCAAAGTTTTCATTAATATTGACAAGAGCCCTAACACTTAATTTTACGAGTATAATTTGATGTCCAGTATTCAATTTGAAATAAATTACTGGCCAACGGAATAATATCAAATGTCTATTGATAACAAAAACAAAAATTACGAGAAGCACTGCCGTGAAGGCAGGAGCTTTTAAGCGCTCGTACATGCACCTTGTAGGTAGATTCGCATTTTCCAGTTTTAGAAATCAATTGAAGGAATTTTCGACAGCTGTCACAAAAATTCTGAACCTTAGGCGAAACTCCAGACTCCATGTCAGTGCTTTAGGTGACCAATTTTTTTTCGATAATTCGCTAGAATTTTCTACGGTATCTATGGTCTTGGTGGTGCGATCTGGAGAAAATTCGGCACGTAGTTTGAATTTATTATTCCTAAGCTAGGTGCGAAATTTCATCCCAATCCAATCAGTAGTTCGGAAATTATCGAAAAAAAAATATTTTGAACAGCCATATTTACGGAACCTCTAGTCTAATTTTGCTCATTGATGAACGTGGCCACGATATTCGCGATCCAAACCCACCCTGAAAATTTCAAGTTCCTAGGCCTTTCCGTTCAAAAGTTACAATTTTCTATGTTTTCTATGGTTCTGGTCATGCGATCTGGACAAAATATTGTTTTAATATATCATTCTCGATTAAAATACAAAATTTTATCTCGATCGAATCCGTAGTTTCGAAATTATCGAGAAACCAACATTTCAAACGACCGTATTTACGGAACCCCTAGAATAATTCTGCTCATTGATGAACGTGCACGCGACATTTCAGATCCACACCTATCCTGAAAATTTCAAGTCCCTAGGCCTTTCCGTTCGAAAGTTATGATTTTTTATGATTTCTATGGTTTTGGTCAAGTGATCTGGAGAAATGTAGCTTGAATATATCATTCTCCATTAGTATACAAAATTTCGTCACGATCGAATCTGTTGTTTTGAAATTATCAAGAAAACTAAATTTCAAACGACCATATTTACGGAACCCCTAGTATAATTTTGCTCATTGATAAACGTGCACGCGACATTTCAGATCCACACCTATCCTGAAAATTTCAAGTCCCTAGGCCTTTCCGTTCGAAAGTTATGATTTTCTATGGTTTCTATGGTTCTGGTCATGTGATCTGGAGAAATGTAGCTTGAATATATCATTCTCCATTAGTATACAAAATTTCGTCACGATCGAATCTGTAGTTTTGAAATTATCAAGAAAACTAAATTTCAAACGACCATATTTACGGAACCCCTAGTATAATTTTGCTCATTGATAAACGTGCACGCGACATTTCAGATCCACACCTATCCTGAAAATTTCAAGTCCCTAGGCGTTTCCATTCAAAAGTTACAATTTTCTATGGTTTCTATGGTTCTGGTCATGCGATCTAGACAAAATTTCACATGTAGCTTGAACACCTCATTCTCCATTTGAGTGCAAAACTTCATCTCAATCAAATCTGTAGTTTTCAAGTAATCAGGGGAACGAAACTTCGAACGGCCATATTTACGGAACCCCTGCATCTATGTGCAAAATTTCATTTCAATCCAATCAGTTGTTTCGAGATTGTCAGGTAAAAAATATTTTGAACGGCCATATTTACAGATTTTGATCATTGATAAACGTGACCGCGACATTTGAGATCCAAACCTACCCTGAAATTTTCAAGTCCCTAGACCTTTCCATTCGAGATTTTTCTATGGTTTCTATGGTTCTGGTCATGCGATCTAGACAAATTTTGCATGTAGCTTGAACACGTCATTCTTGATCTGAGTGCAAAATTTTATTCTGATCGAATCAGTAGTTTCGAAGTTATCAGGAAAACAAAACTTCAAACGAACATATTTACGGAATATGCAAATAACCAACACAAGAATGAAAAGAAAAACAAATTAAACCCACAAATAAACAGGAAGGCCAAAAACCTCTAAACACTTCCCATATCAATGATTCTATGAACTTCCACACGATCCATTTGGAACATAAACTGAACGACCTTCCTCTTGAATAACCTAACTGAGTTTATTCCAAATTTTATAAAAGACTGCAGGGTATTAAAAGCTCTTGGTGCAAAAAATGTAAAGCATCTTGCACTTGTTGTCCCCAGATTAGCATTTTGTCCACTTCTCATAGGGTATCCATGATCAATGTGGATGTTTTCACTTCTATTTTTGTATTGATGTGTTACTGCCGCCAAGAAGTATAGCTATCTAATATCCAGTATTTTGCCTTCACCGTTAAGTTCATTGGAGGGGTAAGTGTTTTCCTGTTCATGTTTGATTTTGAGTATCCTCCTCTGTAGAGTTATAATCGCGTAAATGTTGTTTACACGGGCATCCCATCTAAGAAACTGGGCCTCCAACCTGAAATACACATTGGAATATTGTAGAAAGTGTACAATTCTCCAGCAGCGCGACCATACTGCTTCAAATGCAATCTGGCGGCGCTGCCAAGGTCGCGACTGTCAAGATCCGAATGCTACCGAGTGTTTGTCGAAATTTTCATTTTTCCGTTCTAAGTTATAATATTGGTGGTTTCCAAAAGTTCCAACACTTGTGTTTACGGGCACCATCAGATATCGAGTATTCAATTCGAACTGAATGACACTTGGGAATGCCAACGTAAGAATATCAAATGTGCATTGATTATAGAAATACATACTGGGAGAAAAAAATTGAAAAGCACTGCCATGAAGTCAGGAGCTTTTGAGCGCTCGTTCATCCACCTTGTAGGTAGATTCGCAAATTCAAAAAATTTTTGACAGCTGTCGAAAAAATTTTCAAACTAAGGAAAAACTCCAGACTTCACGTCAGTGCTTCAGGCGATTTCTTTCGATAATTCGCTAGAATTTTGGTAATGCGATCTGGACAAAATTTTCATACATTATTCTTCATCTGTGTGCAGAATTTCATTCCAATCCAATTGATGAACGTGACAGCGAAATTCGCGATCCAAATGTACCCTGAAAATTTCAAGTCCCTAGGTTTTTCCTTTCGAAAGTTATAATTTTCTATGGTTTCTATGGTTCTGGTCATGCGATCTGGACAAAATTTTGCAAGTAGCTTGAACACGTCATTTTCCATCTGAGTGCGAAATTTCACCTCGATCGAAGTAATCAGGAGAACAAAATTTCGAACGGCCATATTTACGTAACCCCTTGTCGAATTTTACCCAATAACGAACTCAACCGCGGCATTTGAGATTCGAACCTACCCTTAAAATTTCAAGTTCCTAAGTCGTTCCGTTCGAACGTTATCGTGTATACGGACGGACAGACTCAAATTTTCCGACGGATTCGCCATCAGTGAGTCGAACCTAGTAGTACGAGCGCTCAAAAAACAAATAATGACAAATATGCCGAAATTCCATGGCTGATGGAATGAGGCTCCTGTAGCTTTTCTTAGATTCCGTAGAACCTGATGTGGAAATAATAAAGCGTTTTCCAAGGAAAACCTACCCAAAGAGAAATGAATGTTCAATTTGGAGTTGCCGAAGCTGGAAACTGGGATACAAATTTTTTCCTCGCTCAATTTTAAGTAGCTGTCCGATCTGATTGAATACAACTCCAGCATCCAGAACTACAGTTCTTTAATTTGAATTCATTTCATGCCTCTTGTTCTTGGACAACATCACTCTATTTAATTGACGTAAATCTCCACACATAACCCTTCAAAGTACTGCCGCTTTTGCGACAAACATTAAGAAATTCCTTCGAATTTTAAGGTCTATATGGCACCGATTCTGCGTTGCCAGAGATTCGTTCATGCCTCATGTTAATGACAACACGGCCGCTGGGTCTGAATTAAATTCCGAAACATTCAGGAGATTGACTACTACAATCTCAGTTTCCGCCAATTATGAGTGGCTTAGCTGAATGATCGTTAAAAACGCAGTTATACCCCAACACACAACACTTGAGTTATTGAATGGTCGAATCCAATTTGGCCTAAGATGAAAGCAACTCAACTTTCGCTAAGCGATCCCCGACATGGTATATAGACATTCTATCTTTATACAATGCCTATGTTATCTAGTTGGTACCCCGAATGGCAAGTAGTATCCTGTTCACCCTTCTAACATTATAGGACTACCAGCCTCACATTAAAGAATAAGGAAAGAAGAAATGGACTTTTGAGAGAGGAGCTTAGCTCTTGTCATATGGAACAAAAATAATTCCCGATGACATTGAGCCGTGGGGAAAAAAGGCATTCATCATTCAGTGAGACTTGAGGCGTGGATTAAGAATTTAAGAGAGAATTTAAGAGAATTTAAGAGAAGGAGGTTCTATGCAATAATGTCAACTAGAATTCAGTATGACGAACCGAAAGTAGCTGCTGCGCCTGCTCATTCTTTCACATTGCTCGCAATCTTCGACCGAAACGGTTGGAGAAGCAAAACTTCATCACTTTAATAGCTCCGATCGTTTCATCCCAACGATTACGAAATAAATTGGCTCCAGTCTTATCCGATGAAAGAGGCACAGAGAAGAGCATCTCAGGTGGCTGTGCGAAACAAGTGGAGTCTCGCAGTTCGCAAGTTATGGCTCCGTCAGGGGTTCGTTTAATGCCGCATATATGCGACCCAGTCAAGTGTGGAATTGTTTATTCTGCATTCACACATAGGCGTGCCTTCTTTGATTTCTTGTGAAAGGTCACTTCTTTCTATAATTCACCGGCGGAACATCCATTGGTGGATTGTTCGATGTACATCGCGCTTTTATGGTAACGCTTTTCATGACTCCGATACGCTCTATTTCATTCAAACGAACGCTACTTAAACCGATACTCATTACTTCAGACCAGCTCCGATTTTGTAATTCTGAGAAGACGATTGATATGTTGTTACTCTGGAGCTGGGGGGTGCCCAGCCGATTGGATCAGATACATATTACATGGAAAGTTATTTGAGCTGGATAAGGATCGTCTTCAGGGCAACCTTGGGAAGGACTGAAGACGAGATGGTGCTGTTTTTCCAGATCCATTTGATTCCGTTTCTATTTTATTCTTTTTCAGCGTTTCTCCTAATATATCGAGAGCCTTCACTTAAAATACTTCCAGCAGATAAGGGAAATACAACGGTAGCCTTGAATGTGTATAACCACGAACTAGTAGAGTTATTGGACAATGAGATGAGATGAAAAAAGCTGAAGTAAGATCTCACATCAGCAATTGAGAACAGATTAACTATAACTAACACCCCACTTCAGTAAGCTAACCCCCCCCCCCCCCTCCGTATATACGGTATGTCTTAAAGTCATCAATCTGAAATTCCTCTCAGACAAATCATTTCCTTCGGAAATGTATTGAGGATTGTTGTGAAAATACTAAAAGCCCTGGGAATTAGACCTGGAACTTATGTGAGGTTTCATGCGTTTTTCCTGTACTAGAACACATCCTAAGATATCCACAGAATTCCACTAATAAACGACAAATATCCCTTCTAGCGTCTTTGCCTTCTACTTTCCTGCGATGAATCGTACAGTAAAACTTACTAACTACAGAATAGAAGCTTTCAAGAATCAAGATCCCTACAAAATTGCCTTCATTACTTCTTTTTGAGCGCTCGTTCTACTTAAGGCGGGTTTAAACCAAACGAACAAAGAGCAAGAGCTAGAACAAGAACATTCTTTGTTGATCTTTTAGTGTGAACGAAAGCTCGTTTTCAGCGTTTACGTCTGTTTAAACTAGAAGAATTTGATAGAGTGGGGTTAGAATGAGCATTCGCTCGTCTGATGTAAATCGGCCTTTACACGAGGGCTATATCATTTCGTCACGATGTCTGTATTTTTCGAATTTTGAGCCGAAAATGGTCTCAATCCTCAAAGTTCGACTCACTGATGATGAATCCATCGAAAAATTCGAGTCTGTCCGTCCCTCCATCCGCCTAGCAGTCCGTCCGGCTGTATACACGTATACACGATAGCTCTCGAACGGAACGACCTAGAAACATGAAATTTTCAGGGTAGGTTCGAATCTCGAATGCCGCGGTTAAGTTAGTTATTGGGCAAAATTCGACCAGAGGTTCCGTAAATATGGCCGTTCGAAATTTTTCAATCTGATAAAGAATGACGTGTTCAAGATACATGCTAAATTTTGTCTAGATCGCATAACCAGAACCATAGAAAGCATAGAAAATTATAAGTTTCGAACGGAAAGGCCCAGGGGCTTGAAAATTTCAGGGTAGATTTAGATCTTGAATTTCGCGTACACGTTCATCAATGAGCAAAATTAGACTAAGGGTTCCGTACATATGGTCGTTCGAAATTCAGTTTTCTTGATAATTTTCAAACTATTGATTCGAAATTGATTGACGAAATTTTGAAATTTAATGGAGAATAATATATTCAAGCTACATTTTGTCCAGATCGCATGACCAGAACCATAGAAACCATAGAAAATTATAACTTTTGAACGGAAAGGCCTAGGGACTTGAAATTTTCAGGATAGGTTGAGATCTTGAATATTGCCGTCACATTTATGAATTAGCAAAATTAGACTAGGGGTTCCGTAAATTTCGTCGTTCGAAGTATTTTTTTCCTGATAATTTCGAAACTGCTGATTGGATTGCAGATTAATGGAGAATAATGTATTGAAACAACGTGCGAAATTTTGTCCAGATCCCAACACCAAGACCATAGATAACGTAAAAAATTCTAGCGAATTATCGAAAACAAAATTGGTCACTTAGCTCTGACGTCTGGAGCTTAACCTCAGTTTGAAATAATCTACTTGCAAGGTGCATGAACGAGCGCTCAGAAGCTTCCGACTTCACGGCAGTGCTTTTAAAAAAAATTTTTTTACTTAAACAGTTTCTGAGATATCCGCAGATGTCGCTTAGTAATTAACGAAAATTTTATTCGATAAACCTTCTTTTCTAGCGCCTCGGCATTCCAGTTTTCTTCCATACCCATTGAACAAAAAGTTAGAGAGCATTGAATTTCCTTCACAATGAGTTCCTATTCAATTTTGTTTCATTACTGAATTTTTCAGATTTACTGTTCATTTTTGAAGAAAACTCAATCCTTACTCAAGCTTGCTGTATATAGTGCATCTGTGAAGAATAGTTGTTTTTTAACCAACTACCTTCTTTCCAGTAGTAATCAAACCATATAACGTTCGAAATGGAATAGCGGATTCTCTTCAAGAATCAAAGTTTGGACCTGTTGACAAGGGCGGATATAGTTTTTTTTTTGGTAGGGGTGATAACGATTGAGAACCAATATATCAGGTACACAACACAACATTCAATCATTTCGGATAAACTGCGGAATAAATATTTTTTCAAAACTCAAATACAAGAAAAAATAAAATACAACGAAAAACAAATAATATGTAAAATATTTTGAGTTATAAATACAAATAAATAAAAATCTATCCTATTTTTTTCAAGTTTTTGATACTCATGGGGGGTAATTAACCCCTTTACCCCCTGTAAATCCGCCCTTGCCCGTTGATTATAGTAAATTGGATTGAATTTCATTGTGAAGGAAAATTCAATGCTCTTAAATTTCGTTTTCAATGAGTATGGCAGAGAAGTGAGAAGCTGAGGTACGGAAATCATCTGACACAGGGTATGATTTTTGTGACTTATGGTGGAAGGGACGTGGTGGGTCGATTTCTTGGCCTGCACGCTCCCCGGATCTGAACTCCTGTGATTTCTTCTTTTTTGGTCATTTAAAAAACATTGAACATTAGTGTACAGTAACAGATAGGTGAATAGTGTTGAAGAACTAAAACAACGCATTGAAAATGCTTGTGGCATTATTCGTGAGCAAACTGAAGTGATAGTTGCTGCATGTAATAATTCTTTATTACGCTGGACAAGACTTTATGCACATCGAACGAAAGGTGACTATTTTGAATAATTTCTGTGAACAATTTGGATCAATTTTATCGGTGAGTTTGTTGACTTCTTAATTTTTTTTAAAGGTCCTCTTCAATGAGAAATTTTTTCCCTTCTCAGTTTGAACTTCGAGAATTAAACCGTTCAGGAAAAATCTCCTAATAAATGTTGAATGGAATATACAAATTTGCGATGGAATCCAGCACTTCATTTACTTGCTGGAATGTATGTGGTAGATCTCCCAATAGAGAGATAACGCGATCCAGAGTTGTATTTGAGATATGTAGGTATGCCCAAGATTTTTGCACTTTTTTCAAATTGAATATTTTATATTATATATTTCTTTTGATGAGTTTTAGCAAAAAAAGTCTCAACTTAAAAAACACTCTGTACCTATAGTTAGTTTCACTGTACGATGTATGTCAGTAAAGTAGACGGCTGATGCACTAAAAGGGAATATTCATCAAAATCGTGAGGTGGAAATCCTTAATTACTGACTTTCGGCTGCAGATATTTCTGAAATTGTTCGAGTTACATGAAAAATTGGAAAAATTTTGTAAGTAATTTATAAAGCTTTCATTCTCTATGAAATAATTCCTCAGAAACCCATGAGTGCGATATAAGTATGTATAAGAGTGTATGAAATAAGTTTCATCGCACGACGCACCGTTTGGGAGATATAAGCGAAAAAAAGAAAAATGGGGATCTGTCTTACCGTCTTAATCTATTTATTTTTATTTTTTCATTTATTTCCCTTTGAGAAACAAACTGGACGAATACAAAAAAGTATTCTCATATTGCAACTAAATATTACATCGATCAAAAACAATAATAAAACAATAACTTGAAGCAGCAAAATGTATAACAAATTTGTATTCTTCTTTTTTTTTGTAATATTGAATCTTTGCTTGATGCTCTAATGGAGTCCTTGGAAATGGACCTCATCTGCTTAAAATAACCAGTAGTTATTGTTTTTTGAGCGCTCGTACTATTTACACGAGGGCTATAGCATTTCGTCAAGATGTCTGTTTTTTTCGAATTTTGAGTTCGACTCACTGATGACGAATCCGTCGGAAAATTCGAGTATGTCCGTCCGTCAGTCCGTCCCGCCGTCCTACACACGATAACTCTCGAACGGAACGACCTAGAAACTAGAAATTTTCAGGGTACGTTCGAATCTCGAATGCCGCGGATGAGTTCGTTATAAGGCAAAATTCAACCAGGGGTTCTGTAAATATGGCCGTTCGAAATTTTGTTCTCCTGATTACTTCGAAACTACTAATTCGATACTTTTGTCTAGATTGCATGACCAGAACCATAGAAACCATAGAAAATTATAAGTTTGTAGAAGAAAGGCCTAGGGACTTGAAATTTTCAGAATAGGTGTGGAGCTCGAATGTTGCGTTCATCAATGAACAGAATTAGACTAGGAGTTCCGTAAATATGGTCGTTCGAAATTTGGTTTTCTTGATAATTTCAAAACCACGTATTCGATCGTGACGAAATTTTGTATGGACGTTCAAAATATTTTCTTCCTGATAATTTCGAATGTATTAATTGGATTGGAATGAAATTTCGCACATAGATGGAGAATAATCACCTAAAGAACTTATGTGAAGTCTGGAATTTCGCCCAAGTTTGAAATTTTTATTGACAGCTGTCAAAATTTTTTCAATTAGTTTCTAAAACTAGAGAATGCGAATCTACCCACAATGTGAATGAACGAGCGCTCAAAAGCTTCTGACTTCACGGCAGTGCTTTTCATCTTCTTTTTCTCTTCGAGGCCACTTCTATATGAATGGCGTAATTCAATGCATTATTTGTCCTTCTATTGGAGGTTACAGTAAAGACCAAAAGCAATTATATAAGTTTGCTTTTGAGCATATGAAAAATTCAGGAAGTGGGTGTTTCTCTCCTAATTTTGAGAAGTCCATCATAACTTTTTCACAGATCTTATCACAACTTCCATATTAACTTCCACCCATATATATCTTCTTAGAACTCAACCAACAGTAATTTAAAGATGCACGATCATCGATAATCGCCGTAGAAAATGAAGAACTGGATTTCTCAATACTCCTACGAATTCCGAACCAAATTCTCACTTCAATAAATCAGTTTTCTCCTGTTATTCCATCCATGAACACAAATGCCACTTACTTCGGTTATGCATATAAACAAATTAATTTTCATTTAATTATCAGGTAGCATTATGAAAAGAATTAAAAAAGATAGGTGTGCCATCGTGAAGGAGACGCAGTTCTAATCTATTCTAATCTAATTAAAATCATGATTCATAGTATGTAAATGTGAAGTTATAAATTTCACTAGTGCGAAATGCCTTAAATGTTTGAAAGATAAGGTCGGAAATTAATGGGAACTGGTTTGAAAAGTACGAAATATCTCAGTTCGATCAACAGGTCGTTCCGTACATGGAAATCGGGTCTAGATTTGGTCGAAATCTGGGATATTGCGAGTTTGTATCGGATTAGATAATAATATGCCCTTGATTCTGGTCGTGTGAACAGTTTAATGAACGTCGTTGGAGATCTTTTCCTTTGATTTCTTGAACCTAATACCATAGTGTCAACTTCTGTACCTATATATGAACATAATTTCAAAGGCACAATGTCGATAAACCATGGAATCAAAGTCGTCCGAGACTTATTGGATTAACCTATGCCACTCAAAGAAATAGGCAAGAAAAACAGGGTCTGTTTAGTCGAACAATTGATGAATAAAACAGGGAATGTTGGCGTCAATAGAGAATGGAAACAAACTGTTATTTTTCTAATTTTAAAGTTTTCAAATGGATCTGATGAATCAAAATAAAGTAACGCCTTAGACGGCTCTTTTCGTTAATTAGCATTTTCCTCGTCTTCCTTAAAAAGTTTTCAATTCAATTTCTCATCTGTTGCATCTAACCTGCACCATAATAAATATCAAGGCAAAATAATATATGTGTCTGCAAATAGAAATAGAATGCTGTGCCCAGTTGTGAAAAGATCAAGCAAAGATATTAGTCTATTGTCATTCGGAGTAGCCAGGGGTGATACATATACTTAGTTCAAACGGCGAGAACAGTATGGAGTGCGGTCACGCAAAGAACCAGAAAGCTAGCACGGACATTCAAATGAATCCATATTAAAAGCTTCCCGTGGAGAGATCTCAGTTTGAAATCGGCGTATGAGCGAGATTCTGTCACTTCAACAGATGATCTTTTGATACCATTTGGGTTCAGTAAGGATCTGACACACCGCATTTTATGATCCGATATATCATCGGTTGTAGGCGTGAGGTTAACTTCATTTGGAGGTATACTTTGTCTTAGAATTTCGAATTAGAGAAATGACTTCCTTTCAAAGCATTTACAATTTGATGAATAGTTACCCTCATTTCTACCCACCTCATCGAAGCCCTTAGGAAATGTAAATTTTTTTTAGTTATTGAAAGCTAAATCTAATATTGAAATTTATTGCAAAATGTGAATGAATCGAAGAATTATAATAATATTTTTCATATTATAATAAATACTTAATGGAAAAATTTATCATTTTGCATAATAAAAATATCAATAGTATATTCTAAAAAATTACGAAAAGCACTGCCGTGAAGGCAGGAGCTTTTGAGCGCTCGTACATGCACCTTGTAGGTATATTCGCATTTTCTAGTTTCAGAAATCAATTGAAGGAATTTTCGACAGCTGTCAAAAAAATTCTAAAACTTAGGAGAAACTCCAGACTTCATGTCAGTGCTTCAGCTGATCAATTTTTTTTCGATAATTCGCTAGAATTTTCTACGGTATCTATGATCTTGGTGGTGCGATCTCGACAAAATTTCGCACGTAGTTTGAATACATTATTACTCAGCTAGGTGCAGAATTTCATCCCAATCCGCTCAGGATTTTCGGAACTATCAGCAAAAAAATATTTTGAACGGCCATATTTACGGAACCCCTAGTCTAATTTTGCTCATTGATGAACGTGACCGCGATATTCGCGATCCAAACCTACCCTGTAAATTTCAAGTTCCTAGGCCTTTTCGTTCAAAAGTTACAATTTTCTATGGTTTGTATGGTTCTGGTCATGCGATCTGGACAAAATATTGTTTTAATATATCATTCTCGATTAAAATACAAAATTTCATCCCGATCGAATCCGTGGTTTCGAAATTATCGACAAACCAAAATTTCAAACGACCGTATTTACGGAACCCCTAGTATAATTCTGCTCATTGATAAACGTGAACGCGACATTTTTGATCCACAGCTATCCTGAAAATTTCAAGTCCCCAGGCCTTTCCGTTCGAAAGTTATGATTTTCTATGTTTTCTATGGTTCTGGTCATGTGATCTAGAGAAATGTAGCTTGAATTTAACATTCTCCATTAGTATACAAAATTTCGTCACGATCGAATCTGTAGTTTTGAAATTATCAAGAAAACTAAATTTCAAACGTGATCACGACATTCGAGATCCACATCTATCTTGAAAATTTCAAGTCCCTAGGCGTTTCCGTTCAAAAGTTACAATTTTCTATGGTTTCTATGGTTCTGGTCATGCAATCTGGGCAAAATTTCACATGTAGCTTGAACACCTCATTCTCCCTTTGAGTGCGAAATTTCATCTCAATCAAATCTGTAGTTTTCAGTAATCAGGGGAACAAAACTTTGAACGGCCATATTTACGGAACCCCTGATGGAATTTGGCCCATTAACGAAGTTATTCAAGGCATTCGGGAACTGAACTCACACTGAAAATTTCGAGTCTCTAGGTTGTTCCGTTCGAGAGTTATCGTGCCTATGGTCGGCCGGCCGGACGGACAGACTCAAATTTTCCGACGGATTCGTCATCAGTGAGTCGAACATAGTCGATTGAGACCATTTTCGGCTCAAAATTCGAAAAATACAGACATCGTGACGAAATGATATAGCCCTCGTGTAAGTGGTACGAGCGCTCAAAAATAGCTACGGTTTACACAATTGGCATTTTTTTGAGGAAAATACTTATTATTGGATGATACATCTGCTTTCAACGCTGCCTGTTTCAAGATAAAACTTTGTATTAAAAACTTTGATAACAAATGGAAACATCAGAGTATGCCATCCTGAATCCCAGAATGTCAAGGGTTCAACAGAACAGTCAGAAGATTTCTGACGTTTTAAATGAATCCTTTGTTGATCTATGGGCAAATTTATTATGAAAATATTGTAAGTTTTCACACTCTCTCACATTTTTTTGAGACGTGAATTTATTTGACTGACAATATAGAATACGTCTCTGAAGTTTTTTGTTATTGCACAAGAAATAGGAATAACTTCCTTCTCGATGACCACCGTGGGCACTAATCCACCTACTACACTAGTCTCTTGGTCAAGAGTTTGGCATTCTTCAAGAAGGGAGAATTTTAGTTTTTCCCTTTTTGTTTGTAACTATTATTCATACTTATGAATAGATTATTATTATCATTATTATACAGGGTTACAGGGAAAGTGGTACTGAATATTGAAGGACGTTATCATTCAGGTCATATCTGATGGATTTTGTTCTATAATATGGTGTCCGAAACTCAACCGTAATTGAGTTTGAAGATTTTTCAAAGAATCCTTCATTTTTTGGCTTTTTCATCAATTTTTTTCGGATTGGATCTCCTAGGAGCGGTTTTTTCGATATATCTGAATGGAGGGCATGCCAATTAATAAAAATTATCAACAGAAACTGAACCTACTACTAACAGCTCAATAAGGCTGCTCGACAACGGTTAGAATCCAAGAATTTTCACTTAGTATTTTCAACTTTGAAGCGCCTTTTTTGAAAAAACTTATTCTGCAAATACGTTCAAAAACTTCTACGTCTCCTAAGCTATTCAAAAAGGTATAACACCTGCTATTAAATAGGCAAAACATTGACCAAATAACAGTTAAGGTAGTAGAGGGTACATTTTTAGTTTGAGGTACAATTATCTAAAATAGGCAGGAAGTATGGAGTATGGCCCTATCAAGTAATTTGTTATTATGGCCATCCACTCATTCAGACTGAATCTCTTTTTGACCCTCTTGTTCTTTTTTTGGGTTTTCTTGTGCTTTGAGAGCCCAATAATTGGCGTTATGATCATTTGTGATGCCAAAGTTCGACTCGTCTGTCCACACGAAAAAAAGACCGGATCTTCAATATCGTCATTGATCATAATTCTCCAGAAGTCTAGTCGCCTCAATGGACCCCCTTCTTCTGTTACTAGCACAGGCGTGGAATGGTGAGGGTATTGCTCGAAAAAAATCAATAAAAAAGCCTAAAAATAGAGGATTTTTAAAAAATTCCAAAAGTCAATATCTCCATAATCTTTAAGTTTTGGACATTATATTATAGAACCAAATCCATCAGAAATGACCTAAATAATAACGTCCTTCAATATTCAGTACGACTTTCCCTGTAATCCTGTATAATTCCAAAAACATTTTCGGACCAGAAACTTCCACACGCCTTCCCTAATCGGTCATTTCTTTCAGTAGGACTCGAAAATGAAAGATTTTGGCACGTCATTTCGCAAATTTGGCGGGAGGTGAGTGTTATGTCAATGACATATCCGCATCGTAAAAGTTGAGCCATACGTTCGCAAGAATACTTCGACCTTGCTCAAACGCATATCATTTGAATTTGACAAAATGAATATGCAGAATCGAAATTAATCGCACATTCCAACATTTACCTGAAATTAAATCGATTTTTGCCAGTTCAAGTTTCGCGCTGAAAGATGAAACTCTGAGCTCACTGAAACGCTCCAGAGCTGGGGCCCAATCGAGGGCAGCTACGAAAACGGTTTCCGTAAATAATTAGCCCAATAAATCCCGTTGTCGACGGCAATCGACGTTAATATTGCCTTCGTTTCTATAGGGATATTAATCTTGCATGAGAAAAACAGCCTGGATTTATAAAGATATGAAGATCACGCGAATGCCATTAGGAAGTACTTTTATGCGGTCGCCGGTCGCTGAATTCCGAATGCGCCGAGCATGCAACTCTTATGAATTTCATATTAAATATCCTCGTTACGGAGGATAAATCTTCAGGGCAGTATGCATGCAGAATGAAAAGTTCCAGACAAATGGTGAAAATTCTCGGTAACTCTATGTATTCACCGAACGTCGTTCTTGGTATAGTTTCTGATTCTGTGCGAAATCCAGATAACAATATAGAAATGAACGTTGTTGGTATGTTGTGTGCAAAATGACGATGCCGAAGCAGATCCGATCGTGTGTGATCCTTATCTCAGCCTTTCACTCGACCTCATCTTTACCTCAGCTTGTTGGTAATATTAATAAACCTCTAGAGTTTCCCCCCAATAAATATTGGGTTCATCAACGATAAAAAATTAGCCAAGTACGTGTCGGACTGAGCACAGTCAAGGGTTCTTAAACTACAGGGGGTTAGTTGAAATTGATTCGAAACATCGACCACATCCCCTTTAAGTTCCAGTCCATGAAAAAAGTCAGGAAGTAATTGTAGTTGGCTTCTTGTCGAGGCACCGATATCTTCGAACGTAATCGCTGATGAGGATGCCATAAAATGACCATTTTTATTGATGACATGCCACAACATAGCGAGGAGAACATTACCTTGGTTCCGTTCAGTGGTTTCGATAATATCTGCCGCCAGTAAAAATGCTCCAAATATCGATACGATGTCTTGTCGTGGAACGTGAAAAGAAGCAGAAGTCAGGTGCGTAGGTACTCATTCCTCATGTTGAGTCTAGGAGGGAAAAAGTGGGTTGAACTCTAGTTATTCTCTGAACCCAAAAAAGTCTTCTGATTTAGATACATTAGAATCGAGGATTTTTTAAACTCCGTGAAATCTCTTTCGTACATCCCTTTATCCTGCTGCAATTTCTTCACCCAATCTGGCAACAAGTATAAGACCAACTGGAAAAAACTTCTCAGGACGCTCTCAATGGATGAATAGTGTCTATATGTGGATGTGGTTTGTCCAGTCCACTGGTGACACCTTGCGAGCCGAACACGCAACAGTGACTTCACGGTCAAAATTTCATTAATTCGTAAGTTTTTGACAGAGTCAAGTCTCACGATGAAAAAATAAAAATCTTCTGAAATAACGCCGAGTTATTCGTCTTCAGGGAAATATCGTCGCATATCCATGCAAAACCGAGTCGCCTGATCATTTTACCGCCGCGTTTTTATCGCAGCATTCTATCTTCTGAGAGTGATATCGATCAACTTTGAGATAAGTGCCTTTTAGCTTCTCTAAAACTAGGTGACAACCCCGGAACTGTGCAGAAAGAAGGTTCATCCTCTGCTTCCTATCCTTTCAACCCTATTTCTGTCAGTCCCCCCTTGGGGTAAGTACTCTGATTGCTTAAAGTGGTTAATTTCACACTGAGTTCACCTGAGGGTGGTCGCAAACCATTTGGGATCGCTCACCTATGTATGCCTGTGCAAATCACGATAAAGAGGAGCCACATCTGTAAAATGAATAATGCCCAGCCTGACGAATAACTTATTTTCGCCTTTCGTTTCTATGAACAAAAGCCTTATCATTAAAAAATTTAACTTCACAGCTATTCCACGTCGAACGAAAATGAGTTCTTGAGATCTGGCGTTGAGAAATCTATATAAATAAAAGAGGATCTATGGTTTTCCTATGTGTGGGCATCACGTTCAAAAAACTGCACTTAATTCGATAATTCTTTTTAAGTTGTGTTCAAGGCTTATACAATGAAATATTTCCGAAAAAACCGTACGGAAAAGAAAAAAGGCTTTCTTTTTTCCTCCGACCAAGCGAACAATCATAGATTTCTTATATTCCATGAGAATTTTCACACTTGTATTAGTGAAGTTTATCGTGTTTCTAGAAATTGCTTAGAAGTTCATCACTGTGTTTGATATATCGTTGTGTTGTGGGATAGTTATTGTGATTGATAAAAATGCCATCAACTGACAACGCCACCCGAACCTTTTAATTCGTTTCTTTCAGGACAAGAACCTCTATCTAAACATTTCTTGCAGAATATTGAGCATTACAATAGTGTGTTCCAAATGACATCATTAGGTTCACACCACATAATTGAGGGACGAGGTTTCAATCCAACTTTTAAGGTATTTTTTTTGAGCGCTCGTACTACTTACACGAGGGCTATATCATTTCGTCACGATGTCTGTATTTTTCGAATTTTGAGCCGAAAATGGTCTCAATCGACTATGTTCGACTCACTGATGATGAATCCGTCGAAAAATTTGAGTCTGTCCGTCCGGCCGTCCGGCCCGCCGTAAGCACGATAACTCTCGAACGGATCAACCTAGAGACTTGAAATTTTCAGTGTGGGTTCAGTTCCTGAATGCCTCGGTTGAGTTCGTTAATGGGCCAAATTTCACTAGGGCTTCCGTAAATATGGCCATTCAAGTTTTGTTCCCCTGATTACTTGAAAACTACAGATTTGATTGAGATGAAATTTTGCACTCAAATGGAGAATGAGGTGTTCAAGCTACATGTGAAATTTTGTCCAGATCGCATGACCAGAACCATAGAAACCATAGAAAATTGTACCTTTTGAACGGAAACGCCTAGGGACTTGAAATTTTCAGGATAGGTGTGGATCTCGAATGTCGTGATCACGTTCATCTATGAGCGGAATTATACTAGGGGTTCCGTAAATATGGTCGTTTGAAATTTAGTTTTCTTGATAATCTCAAAACTACAGATTCGATCGTGACGAAATTTTGTATACTAGTGGAGAATGATATATTCAAGCTACATTTCTCCAGATCACATGACCAGAACCATAGAAACCATAGAAAATCATAACTTTCGAACGGAAAGGCCTAGGGACTTGAAATTTTCAGGATAGGTGTGGATCGGCAATTTTGCGTTCACGTTTATCAATGAGCAGAATTATACTAGGGGTTCCGTAAATACGGTCGTTTGAAATTTTGGTTCCTCGATAATTTCGAAACTATTGATCGGATTGGAATTTTGTATTTTAATCGAGAATGATATATTAAAAAAATATTTTGTCCAGATCATAGAAAATTGTAACTTTTGAACGGAAAGGCCTAGGAACTTGAAATTTTCAGGGTGGGTTTGGATCGCAAATATAGCGGCCACGTTCATCAATGAGCAAAATTAGACCAGGGTTTCCGTAAATATGGCTGTTCAAAATATTTTTTTCCTGATAATTTTGAAACTACTGATAGGATTGGGATGAAATTTTGCACCTAGCTTAGGAATACCGTATTCAAACTACGTGTCAAATTTTGTCCAGATCTCACCACCAAGATCATAGATACCGTAGAAAATTCTAGCGAATTATCGAAAAAAAATTGGTCACCTAAAGCACTGACATGAAGTCTGGAGTTTCGCCCAAGTTTCAGAATTTTTGTGACAGCTGTCGAAAATTGTAAATTTCTCAAACTGGAAAATGCGAATCTACCTACAAGGTGCATGTACGAGCGCTCAAAAGCTCCTGCCTTCACGGCAGTGCTTTTCGTAATTCTTTCTAGATCGAACATCTCACACATAGATCATAACAAATACCTACGAATATGGAAATTCTTTTGGGACTCATAATCAAGGGAAAGGATAAGGGTAAGGTTTAGGGTAATAAGGTTATGTGAGGGTTAATAATAATAAAAATCCAATCTATACCTTAGCCACATCAACGCGTGGCCGGATCTGCTAGTTTGATATATTTCACTTGTACACGGTTTCAAGTAACTAAATTACCATGAAGTCCAGAGAAAAGAGTCTTACTTCTAATGGTTCAACTGCTTACGTAGGTATACAAAATGCATTGCTAGTATTCTCTTGGTCATCTGAAGAACCACCACTGGTTCCCCAGCGAAATATGGCATAATTACAGTTCTTCCAATCTGATCCTTCTACAGATATTAAACGCTGTAGTGAGAAAAACCTCGAGAGAAGATTTCAGGCGAACGGCTCTTCTTATTTCATAGAGAATCATTGCAGTTGTCACACATAAGCTACTTTCCACCGTAAATATTTATACCAATTCTCCAATACAAGAACTTTACTGTGATATGATCTGCCGTCGTCTGACTACATCGTACTTAGCAAAAACGGACCAACTCAGACCGCGCAAATCGATAAAAATGACCTTCATCGCCATCTTACGGAGGTACATAAATCGGAATTATGTTTATCTGCCTCGACTTAGTAGTACCTAATACTTTATAGGGTCACTGAGAAGCCGCTGGAAATTAATTTGCTTGATTTTATCGTAGCACCACATTTGTAACTTTGTGGCGAATACATATTTCTGAAAATGGGCATTAAAATTTGTCAAGCGGCTAAGCGGGAGGTCTGTACAAATGTGGTGATAATTCAAGTTTGCGGGAGGAATCTTTGTTCCGTTTCTTGGGAATATGGTTTAGTGGACATATGCGGAGTGGGATCTCGTTTAAATGAAGGGCAGCTAGAAAAAACGCCTTTTTGGGTTTTATTGATTTTGTTGAATTGCTAACTAACGATCCCTTGACCTCTCGATTTTATTAATTGTTATTGGGATATATGGTCTTTCTCATAACTGCGAACCGATTACACCCAGAATTCGTAGATAATTCGGATTACCCTCGATCAATTCGCTTTTTGAAACTGTAATTTCAATATCCAAGTAGATGCTGCAGTCAAAAGTCCTGACGCCAGATACTTTGTTTATGAAGGGAAAGGAATACTTACTATGTAGATCAGAAAATGCAGAAATATGATAGTGACGATGTTGTGTTACAAGAAGGAATCTGGAAAGGTAGCAATGACCGAGAAACGTAGATGATGCATTGATCATCTAGCCACATGGACAAGGATGCCTAGAAAATATCAACCGCATAAAAGAATCGATAAAATTTATAATGGGGGCCGGTGAAAATAATACAATACCCTTTCTAGATGTACTATTGGCAAAAAATGAAAGGCCGGATATAAGGAAGCAAACAGGAAACTCAAAAGTAAAGGACAGTATCTGAACTTTGAATAAAATCACACGAAAATAAAATCTAACATAATCTACCCCAACGAGGAAGACAGGATAGCGGAAATGAAAAAACCAAGCAAAAATACTAAATAAATAGCTATCCTGTAAGGCCCCCTAAAATGGCTACGGAGGAAAGAACATAACTGAAAATAACAAGGGGGCTTAGAGTAATAAGATAATAGTAATCCCCTACATAAAAGTCCTTCCAGAGAACGACTGCCACCAATGCCAGCACATTAAAAGTGAGGATGCCATTCGAAAAGTTCAACAACACGAACAGGTAAAACCGGAAACTGAAAATTGAAGACAAAAATCTGCGTATACGTACCCTGTGAGGGAGGTAGAAAATACATAGGAAATACCAAACATCTCATCGAAGTCACAGTCAAAGAACATCGAAACGTCATAAGACTAGAAGAAAGAGAAAAAGGGGGAGGATGGCTCAGCACCTCTAGAACATAGACCAAAGAGTCTCCTTAGAGCAAGACATTTACTGCTAGACCTTGTTTAGCAGGCAACAGTGTCCTATAAGGAAACTGGAATGAAGATGTAGCACGTTCTTGAAGAGATAAAGCTAGGTTTTCGATTTCACGACGTTAAAATTTCAAAGGGGTGAAACTGTTAATATCTTCGATCCTTTCGTCCCGTGTTCCTTCTTATGAGAAAAGCTCTGGAGCTAGTTTTAACACCAAGTGAAGTGCCGTGAGATCCATAATGATCTCTTGTTGAACTCATCGTGATACTTATCCTGTTACCTAATCCAAGATTCGTCTTGTGGTACATAAAGATTGATAGGTAGCGATAATGATGTAGTATATCCTTGCAGTATTCTTGACTTCCAATAATCTTATACTTATACACTGATGTGAGTTGGTGTCTATATTTTTTTTGCTTTTCTTATTTGAACATACTGTGTACTTTTTTCTCTTTTTTTTTGTGCTCTCGTTTTTTTTTTGACTTGTTTCATACATGTGAATGTCTTAGGGAATGAATACAGATATAATTATTGTTATTATTATTATTTTCTTTTATCAGTCTGTTCGTTTCCTTTTATTTCTGAGTGACCAGGCACCCAGACTAAAGAGACCTTTTTGTTTTTGCCTACTTCACTGCATGAGTTTCCTCCGGCACTCCCATATCAGCTTGAGGGTTTGTAACTCCCTTTGAGATGCCAATATTGAATTTGATGATAGCGGTTGGATTATCCACTGTTGTCTCAGCTCTCCTTTTGGCCGAAATCTCGTACATCCGTTTGATAACTCCACACAAGGATTTTTCGAAATTTAAAGACTCTCAATTTTTCCTCGTATATCATATCGATAGGGCTTTCGAAAAAAATTAACCAAAATTGTAATAAAAATTTCAAAAGTACTGACATAAAGTCGGGAATTACTGCCCGCTTGTTTGAATCAATCGCCAAAGCGGTCAACCATTCAAGTCTTATCAAACTCACACCTAGTTTCTGAAAGACCTATCAAACCTTAGTTCAACTGACGCAACATTCAATTTGAAAAAGATGACAGATCATTTGGTGGAAAATTAACTAATCTATGATCATTTTGATTTGACATGAGGGGACACTGTAGCGAGACTATCGAACCGAAGATCATTGAACAAACCCCAGGTTCTGTGAAATAAACCGGCTGTCAGTGCGACAAATAATTTTTTATATAATTGACACCTCAAGAAATGAAATAAATCAGATCAGAAAAACTCGATTTTTCTTTCACGTGAAACAGGTGAAGGGCTGAATTTTTATATAACTCATTTTATTAATATTATTATTGAATATTATTAAAAAAAAATCTACAAAACCTTTCGGCAGATTCTGCTCATTTACGAACTCTACCGACGCATTCAGAACGAACGTACCATAATAATATCAAAACTAAAGATCGGATAGAATTGAATTTGTCAACAAATTATTCAATTGTGAATCCGATAATCGGCTAAAAATTCGAAAATTATAGACATTCGGTCAAAATGATAACGTTTCATGTCGAGTGAATAAACCCTCGAAGAAATCGAAATCTTCGAGAGATTAAGTAAAGCATGGTGAGAAGAGGTTTTCACGGCCAATTAACAACTTTTACTACAGCCATATTTTCTTATTATATCTTCAATCTAAACATGCTATATTAAATTTCAACACATCGCAATTTCTAAACCAGTTTCAGCTACTAATAACGATAAAAATAAAGCATGTACATCTCATATAATTTACGTGAACCTTTTATTATTATTCCACTCAATTTCACTGAGGACCAAGTATTAAAAATCAATCCCAATCACTTCATTAATTTGATCAAGATTATACGATCGTTCATTCTTGTTTTTTACGAATAAATATGGACAATTAGCTGCTAGAAGCTATATAATCATCTCGTATTATGGGATATCTGCAGGTTTTTCCTGAATAGCGATTCGAGATCTACATCGATATCAAACCGTTCCGTTGTAGCAAATTTTGTTGAAGTTGTTGCGACAAGAAATTTAATTAGAATCATTCTGAAACATTGGATTTGCGTGGTGGACTTATCTTTATCAGTTGATGGATGATGTTTAGCTGAAGCAAATGAAGGGTGATCAAGTTTTGAAAACGGTAATCAGTGTTTAGAATTATGGAGAATTTCACCGACTTCAAACCTAACAAGCTTTCATTGCCTTCAATTCCGAGTCTACGCAGGTGATCTACCATAGATAAAATGAGCAAAATAACGAATTAGATACTGATCATGAATAGACATCTATATTTCAAGAAATCATTCCTGAGACTTTTATTCCTATTTATTCCTGAGATATATACCCCAATCAGGGCAAGATCATTAGGTTCAGGTAGAGATCAAAGTATATGGCTAGGTTAAAAAGTACGACACTGAAATGAATCTTCAGACTAGCACCTGCATCTCCGAGACTTCCTTCAACATCTTCTCTTCAAAATCTGCAACACGCCACTAGCTTCCTCTCTATTACACGAAACTCCTAGGCAGAATATTTCAGCACCGAAGTGTCGAACGCAGACCAACGTTTTCCTCTCATCTAGCTCGAAGTGACATAAATCGCGAAATCTACATACCGCATACTCTCAGATATCCAGATCAATCAGATGCAAATGCAGAAGGAACAGAGTTACGACATTCCCCGGGTTTGAGGAATCTTGTTGTCATGCCGTGACGGGCACTTCTTCTCGTCGAAAAAGAAATCGCGAGCAGCGGAACCGACGCTCGGCATTTCTTCTCGAACGAGTTATGGTGGTTTTGTTTATAGGTACGGAGAAACGCATTTAATTACACCACTCATTGCCCAAGTCTCGGTCTGCACTATCGATACATTTCAATTAAATTTATTGCTGATCCTTCCCTATTCCATGCGTGGCCCCGAGGACGTTATTACTTTATAAATAAAACATTAACGACATCTGCATCATATTTCACTTAGTTCTACCGTTGCGATGAAACTCTGATGTAGTGCGATCGTGGAGCTCTGCTTTGCGACCAAAGTGCCTGATGATGTTGCTATAAGTAAACTGCTTTTCTCGTCATTAACTTAGAGCCTATCCCTTGAACCACATCTTTCCCATGGAAAATGAGAATGTGTTATTCAGCACTGATTGTACGATATCTTTTGCAACCTGAGAATTGAAAAGAGTTTACCGAAAGATTTTCAAGTGAAGGTACTGCACCACAAGGCTATAGGACATCATATTAAATGGCCTCAAGGATATACAGTTGTGAATATCATGGTGAATAATGCTAATATGGCTCTATTCAATATGTATCAAACTGAATGAAAAATCAATTTCGATTCATATCGTTAGGTGGAAGGTTGTTGAACGATGCAAACAGAGCCATCACAATGTTACGGTGTGATCTTACATGGATTCATGGAGAGGAAAGATTTCAAATTTCCCAAAGTGTTATCGCACAGCTTCGGATTAGGTTCAATGAAACTGATTCAATCGCAGAAAGGCGAAGGATTGCAAGTCCAAAGAAAACTAGCCGAGCCTCAGACCGACAAGTCACTATAGCCATAAGGAGAGAACCTCGAGCTACATTTAAGATGCGCAAAAATAGACGAACGATGTTGAATTTTTCCTATAAACTATCCGACAACGTTAAGGGGTAGATTCTTGAACCTTCGAAGCCCTCTAAGGGGATTTCCATTGACTCCTAGAACACAACCGGACCAACTTAGTCGCACAAGCTCTTGAATGAGGGATCCTACACAGACCGTCATGAAAACATGAATGAGTTACACTACAGGAAAACGTAATTGCTAACGTGGTAGGTACCAAATTTGCATGCTTCTACTGATGATTATGTTAGACAACATTGGGATGTCTTGGTCATTACTACCTCCTTGATCCCCTGATTTAAATTGCATGGAACATGCTCCATTGAAGGTTCTTCTGTCTCTCCTGAGACAATGATAGATCTTGGTAACATTTTTGCCACGATTATAGGGCTAAGATTCCCCAAGAAATGTTATGTGTTATATCGAGAGAAATAATACACTGGTTCTAAGTTTGATTATTGTGAATTATCAACTCACATTTCGTCCGTCCTTCGCCCAGAGCTTTTGTGAAAACTATTACCAAGTGACCAGTTCTAAGGTAAATCACAGGAAAAGCTGATATGTAGCAGAGACCTAGCTCCTATACCTACTCAGAGAAAGCGCACGGCTTCCTTCTATCTCAGACATATACGTTATGAGACAAATCCTTAATTTTTGAGCGCTCGTACTACTTACACGAGGGCTATATCATTTCGTCACGATGTCTGTATTTTTCGAATTTTGAGCCGAAAATGGTGTCAATCGACTATTTTCGACTCACTGATGAGGAATCCGTTGGAAAATTCGAGTCTGTCCGTCCAGCCGTCCGTCCGTCCGGACGTAAGCACGATAACTGTCGAACGGATCAACCTAGAGAATTGAAATTTGCAGTGTAGGTTCAGATCCCAAATGCCTCGGTTAAGTTCGTTAATGGACAGAATTCCACCAGGGGTTCCGTAAATAGGGCCGTTCAAAATTTTGTTCTCCTGATAACTTCGAAACTACAGAATCGATCGAGATGAAACTCTGCACTCGAATGGAGAATGAGGTGTGCAAGCTACGTGAAATTTTGTCCTGATCGTATGACCAGAAACATAGAAACCATAGAAAACTGTAACTTTTGAACGGAAACGCCTAGGGACTTGAAATTTTCAGGATAGGTGAGGTTCTGGAATGTCGTGATGACGTTCATCTATGAGCAAAATTATACTATGGGTTCCGTATATATGGTCGTTTGAAATTTGGTTTTCTTGATAATTTCAAAACTACAGATTCGATCGTCACGAAATTTTGTATTTAAATGGAGAATGATATATTCAAGCTACCTTTCTCCAGATCCCATGACCAGAACCATAGAAACCATAGAAAATTGTAACTTTTGAACGGAAAGGCCTAGGAACTTGAAATTTTCAGGGTTGGTGTGGATCTGAAATGACGCGTTCACGTTCAACAATGAGCAGAATTATACTAGGAGTTCCGTAAATACGGTCGTTTGAAATTTGGTTTTCTCGATAATTTCGAAACTACGGAATCGATCGAGATGAAATTTTGTACTTTAATCGAGAATGATATATAAAAGCAATATTTTGTCCAGATCGCATGACCAGAACCATAGAAACCATAGAAAATTGTAACTTCTGAACGGAAAGGCCTAGGAACTTGAAATGTGAACATGATTGAACATGTAGCTTGAACACCTCATTCTCCATTTGAGTGCAACGTTTCATCTCGATCGAATATGTAGTTTCGAAGTAATCATGAGAACAAAATTTTGAACGGCTATATTTACGGAACCCCTGGTGGAATTCTGCCCATTAACGAACATTAAGGAATCATGTACATAATTCGAAATATTTTTACGGCAAATTATTATTAATTATTACTTTAAATGGTTCGTGGATTATGAAATTAGAGATTGAGTAGATAATAAATACAGATTTCCTGATAGGAACAAGAAGGGATGTCTCGTGAAATAGGGATGGAGGAAAATTGTTAGATTTGCATTTTTTTGGTACAGGAATTATCAAAAGTTCATATTAATCGATCTTACTATTTGATAATGAGTGTGAGTAATTACAAAATCCTAAACCCTAGTCCCTCAAAATTCTTGCTCTTGGTAAAATTTAGTAGCCAATAGCCCCATCATCTTCGAGCCGAATCTCTATTTCTTCGTTATCTTTTTATCACTTTGTGAAATATTATCAGTGGTAATAGGAAGATTCGCAGCCGTGGAACATCTGGAGCTTGTTAACAGTTATGATTCTCAAAGACGTCCCAATCTTCAGATCTTTACTACTATCGGAACCAAATCAAAATTCAAACATTCTAGCCACTTTAATTAGAGAAATATGAGAACCAAACTCAAGGAACCCATAAACCTTGGTACGGCTATCTGCATTCTATATACGGCATAAGCCTAGACAAAAGAAAAATACCTAGCGGTACGCTCCATGGTTTACGCATCCACGAAATGTGGTGAAACTGTTCTATATGGAGCCCATATAAAATGATCATTAAAACTATAAATTGATTTAATTGGACGTAAAACTAACAGGCAGTTGGGTACCAACTCCGATCGTTACGGAATGTTAATGAAATCTGACTTTGTTAGATTGGTGACCAGGGCTTGTGGATACCGTGCTATCTGCTCTGAAATGTGGTCAGGTGAAGATCCAGTGCATTTTTCAGATTTTAATTGCCGAAAACGTGGCTCCGACTGAATTTCGGTAAGTCTCGGGGACTATTCTGCATTAATTTCCTACTTAATCTGCTTGGAAGCTGGGAGAATTCGTTCTTGAATTCCAAGATTCAGTTTTCACGAATTCATGTGATCTCAGATAAGGATTAGTTGAAATCTTCACAGGAGAATTCGCGGTATTGCTCAGTAAGAAATGATTTGAATATTTTTCTGAAATCAATGATATGCTGAAGTTGAATCCAAAAACTTGAAGACAGTGAAGGATAACGCATATTTTTTGGTTTAGACATTCATGGGAATTTATTGCATGATGTTTTCAACCTTGTGTTGATGAGTTTTGATTTTATAGCGTAATTTTTCATCTAATTGTTTGGTTGGGTTACAAATAATAGCTTTTTTCACGATTACACACATGCTTTTATCAGAGAAGTTTTGGTCAATTGGGCGAAATGATTAATGATACTGTTTTTATTAATCTGGAATACACGAAAAAACGACATATCAACCGAAGATCAATAACAAGAAGAACAGTAAAATAAAGTCGGCATATTTCTCAAGTAAATTGAAAAAATTACGCGAGGCAGAATATCGAGCACTGCTCATGCTAAAAATGGGTAAAGTGTAAAGAGATTCAACTTTTAGTACGCAGCGACCGCGGCAGAATGACTATTTCCTCAGCATAGTTATAAAACTCCAAATTTTAATGAGGTTGAGAAAGGGACAAGAAAGTCGCAGAGATGTGGTGGAAAGTAATGATCATGGGAAGAGTTTCAACCTTAGAAAAAGATGAGAATGATGTGATGAAAGTTGATGGAAAGGTCACCACAAGTCTGGAAAGTCCCTCTTCGACGTGAAATCAATTCTCGATAAACCTCTGGGTGTGGACCGCAATGGTAGTTTTAATTGCCATCAACAAGAGCTGAATGGGTTTTGATACTTCCATTCATAATGTTCATAACCAATTGAATCCATAAAGAGCGATTTAATCGACAGCAAAAACTTTGACCTTTTTTTCCAAGCAGCTCAGTCCGCATGTCTACCATACAGATTTTCGAATTGTTGCTTCTCGTTGCGTTCCCCATAGCGTTGACATGCACTCGAATGATTCCCTCGGTAATTGCAATATTCTCTCGGCAATTCATTGTTTTTTTGATGACTGTTGTAATGTCAAACATCCAGATTATGTGCAGTCGGGGCCTTGTGATGCACGTGCATTCTTTTTTCTCGCGATATGAGATCATACGTTACATCGAGTTCAGCATCCCACAATGGGCTTCTTGATGTCGGAAAATTGTAGACAATATTTTCTACAAAGGAGTAATTATAATAATTCTAGCCTTTCAACAATTATTGCTCTTTTTCTGTTTTGATATTTGAAATAATTTCAGAATTCCTGAATAAGAGGACACTCTGCAATAAATCCACTTAGAATGTGGATCCACTTCAGAGGTACATCTTCAGGCTCACTCGATTTTTATGAGCGGTCAGATGATTTTTGCTTGAATGAAGTCGACAGGACGCCAGATCTAAATCGTTGTTACCGCAGCGTCCGAAGACATTGAGGACTTTATTGTATAAGTAAAACAGCACTGTCCAGTATCCGAACCAAATGAAATAACGCGGTCAATCACTCCGCAATAGCCGCTAAGTATATCCACACACATCCAAGGGGGCAGAAAGAGTGGATCGAAGAGCGCATTCGCATATACGTCTCGGCAAGTATATAGACTGAAGAATTGAAATCGACAGCAAGAGTGACGACCCAAGTCAGGTTGCCAGATCGCGATAACTCTCGTTCTGTGAGCGAAACCTTGGTCGCGATGTTCTTGCCTGATCGTACTGGTGGCTAACATTCCCCAAGGATTAGTGCTTGCTCTTGATGAGCTTTGCGATGCCAAGCTCGTGTTTGAACGATTGAGTCTCGATGTACTTGGGATATCATCAAAAATCTGAAGTGAGAATTGAATCCTGACAGTTCTGAATAGATACTTTTGAAAACAGTAGACGATGGAATAGTCACCATGATAAGCTTAACC
Organism: Aphidecta obliterata; assembly: GCA_963966015.1. Classification (NCBI taxonomy): domain Eukaryota; kingdom Metazoa; phylum Arthropoda; class Insecta; order Coleoptera; family Coccinellidae; genus Aphidecta; species Aphidecta obliterata. The sequence goes on from OZ014427.1 coordinate 19,465,253, forward strand.
TCCTAAATGTCCCACTCGGAGAACACCAGGAAAGAGAAAAATCAAGGATGGCTATGTATTCCTGGGATGAGGGTCAAATAGTGCCATAGCAAAGAGCCTCAATGATATCCAGAGAGAAAAACTGGACATGGAGAAAACTGGAAGAATCTGATTACAACGCTCTATACACAATGATTTGAAATAACCTGTATACAAGGTCTCTACTTTCAAAAGGGCCAGACTTAGTCGTCTGTTTTCTTCACATTTTTTGATAAAATCTGTTTTATTGAAATTTAGTTTATTCGTTTAAATTATTTTTATTCGACAGAAATATTCATGATATACATGAGAATTACTTCAATATTCTGTTATAAAGAGCTTCAAATCAGAGCAAATTAAGGTTTGAAATATTGCAACTTTTTCGTTGTTATCTTGTTAGCCATTATATTAGGGCAGAATTGGCAGAAGACAAGCACCAAGCACAAAAATTGATATGGCATTCGAAAGCACACCAAACGGGGTATTTCTTGCTGAAAAGAAAACATGTCTGATTGAAAAATTTTCATCGATAAAACTATTGGAAAAATATGACTGATTTTGTTCACTTAAGAATCTTGATGTTCATTTCCTTACCACGCCCGCAATGAGAATTTTTTGCCACATAGAACTACTTATATAGTATCAAATTTAATGCCGTTTCCAGATATGGTCATATTTGATGAGGCTCTAAGAATAACTGAAATATAATTGATTTTATGGAAAAACTTGAAATATTTCGTGAAATTAAGAAATGTTAAATTGAAGAATAACCGTCACCATTTCGACCATGTGTTATATGACATTTTTTTGTTGCAAATCATATGTATGACCTCCCCTTGAAGTTTGGCCCTTTCAAAAGTAGACACCTTGTATAAATTAATCAGGTGAAAACCAGACCTTCTCAGAGCTACACATAAGACCGTGTAATCTTGTTAGTCAAGCCATTTCGACCATGTGTTATATGACATTTTTTGTTGCAAATGACATGTATGACCTCCTCTTGAAGTTTGGCCCTTTCAAGAGTAGACACCCTGTATAAATTACTCAGGTGAAAACCAGCCCTTCTCAGAGCTACCCATAAGACCGTGTAATCAAACCGAAACATTTTAACGTAGAAATTTCATAGATGATTGTTCAAGTTCAGATACGATCATGAAATTTGACTCCAATAAATAAATTTGCCTTTAATTTCTAAAACTGTTACGAGTGCGAGTCATTATCTCATTAAACCATAAAGAACAAGAAATTTATGAATATTTTATTGACGTTTCATCTGATATAAACTATTCGAAACGTTGAAGCTATAATTGTTACTACTTTTTATTTATATCGGCATAATTTATTAACAATCAATATCACCAAATTACTGTTGTTCATTGCAAGAATTGTACAATTAATAAATTAATTGAAAAAGTTTACAGTATACTTTAAGGACTGATGGGTACAAAATGCAAATGAGCTATTGGTTGAATTGAGGAAGCGGAGTATATTTATATCCGAAAATTGGTCAGGTAGATCTTCCTTATTGGTTGATTTCTTTTTGATGGTTCGAGTGGAATGAACTGGTATGTTGAACTGAGCTAGGTGAGGTGATTTGGAATCAATTTGACCGAATCCATTTTTAGCAAGAGTTCTGTTGTTTATTTTGCAATATTTTGAAGTTTTACGAGTTTTGATGCTGTTCCAAAAGATATATGATTTATAATCTGGGGTTCGGAGTATTCTATTTCGAACAAATACGAAATATGAACATCGCAATCTTATAAATATATTAGTTTTTTGAAATATTGGCGAGCAAGAACCACGAGAAGTCGTGCGGCTACCTCTAGCCATGAAAGTGCAGCTATAAAACAGATCATGAAATTCTTGAATGAGTAATCTATGTGAATATTGCAAAAATAAATCAGCAAATTTGATCGAAGAAGTTCAGTTACACATTTTTCAGAATGAACTTATTCAAATAAATAATATGTTATTACACATATCATTATTTTTTACAATGACAAAAATAAAGCCAATGAATGAAGATAAGAGTGTCTGATTTTCTATTTTTACCGAAGGCAATTGAGTTTTATCAACAGAACCGTACTATAAAATTTCGGAGGTTGGAGCCTATAGAGCGGGAAATTTAAATCAGCAATCCTACAGTGTGTTTCATTGGTAAATGAAACCTATGACTGATAGGTCTTATCAACATCATATCCGAGATACAGGGGGATTTATGTATTCCCCAATAGTTTCAATTGATTATAATTTTTGAACCATCCAGTATAATCATTTGATATTTGGAACGTACAACACACTACAATGGGTGAATGGATTAAAAAATCCAAGTCCGTGTTAGAAAAATATAGGACTTTTCGCAAGCTGAGATTCAACCCTGTGTGACGAAATATTGGAATTTGATTAAAATATTCGGAAGAAGCACGGAAATTTTCGATGGGGATCAGTAGATTTCAGTGTTCCGCACGACATTTGACCCATCAAAATTTTTGTCGAAAGATTCAATTCGTAGTGCTTCACAAAAATGTCGTATATTCAGATTGAATTCGAAAAATTGTCTGTTGGTCCCATAATTATCTGATACAAACCTATCCTGAAAATTTCGAGTCCCTAGGCCTTTCCATTCGAAAGTTATAATTCTATATGGTTCTATGGTTCTGGTCATGCGATCTGGATAAAATGTAGCTTGAATATATCATTCTGCATTAAAATAAAAAATTCGTCACGATCGAATCCGTAGTTTTGAAATGATCAAGAAAACTAAATTTCAAGCGACCATATTAACGGAACTCCTAGTCTTATTCTGCTCATTGATTAACATGGCCGCTACATTCGAGATCCACACCTATCCTGGAGATTCTGAGTTCCTAGTCCTTTTCGTTCGAAAGTTATAATTTTCTATGGTTTCTATGGTTCTGGTTATGCGATCTGGACATTCTGCGTGTAGCTTGAACCCGTCATTTTTCATCTGAGTGCAAAATTTCACCTCGATCGAACCAGTAGTTTCAAAGTAATCAGGAGAACAAAATTTCGAACGGTCATATTTACGGAACCCCTTGTCGAATTTTGCCCAATAGCGAACTTAACAGCGTCGTTTGAGGTTGAACCTCACATTGAAAATTTCAAGTTTCTAAGGTTGTTCCGTTCGAGAGTTGTCGTGTATACGGACGGATAGACTCGAATTTTTCGACGGATTCCTCATCAGTGAGTCGAACCTTGTCGATTGAGACCATTTTCGGCTCAAAATTCGAAAAATACAGACATCGTGACGAAATGATAAAGCTCTCGTGTAAGTAGAACGAGCGCTCAAAATAGTAATTAACGTAACAAGTCAAGAAAATACTGTTTTTTTTGGACGAGTAAACAAATTCTAGGATGAGCCGGAGGCGAGTCCTGGAAGTCTGCGAGTCCAAAAAAACTGTTTTTGGGCGTTTATTTTTTATTTCGAAAAATTTCGATTATTCTTTCCGTATGATTGTATCGTAGTTCTGCATTTATCCAAATAATCTGTGAGATACTCGATCATTCTCGAAGAAAATAATGAGGCGATGAATAGTCGAATATCATCGACTGGAACAATTATCCCAATTTACGAAGATCGTTCAAAAAAATTCCGGTTTGTTCTCACAACAATGGGAACAAATATGGAAATTATATTCTAGTCCGAAGGACCAAATAACTACAAAAACTGGGGTGGTTAAAGAGATGTTGTTTTAATTGGGTAAGTAGGGACGGAGCTGTGAAATTACAGGTGAAGAAGGCCGAACAGCGTCTGTCACCGAAAACTGCCTACTCACTAACACTAATAATCCGGATGAGCAACTTGGACACCTCGATGATTTTTCTTTTCGAGTGTGATGGAATCGTTGAAATTTGAAACAGAATAATTTTAAATTATACGTTAGAATCTGATTGGTCGTTGTTTTATAATCCTTATCTATCGTTCAGAATTCTTATTCTGGAAAGTTGACAAAAAAAATAAAAAATGCTTCTATATGTCTTCAATTTTATATTGTACTATTGAGTATTCAACTTCATACTGATACTTGAATACTTAATGATATTACCTACTGATGAAGACGTTGAACCACAATATCGAAACGAGTTATTTCAAAAATCCTAAGTTGTTACCTTGTACAAAAAACCTTGCCCGAGATGAATGTTTGAATCCATCTATTCATTGTTCCCGTTCCAAGAGGTAATCCTAATTAGGTAAAATCTTCCAGTAACCGAACATTCCTCGAAGTGATTAGCTACTATAAGTCGCTGTTAGAATTCTCCACATATGGCAAGAAAGGCGCCACCAAGTGACGCATCGTCCTCCAGAGGTCGCTGTCGTTAACAATTTAATGTTGTACAATACGCATTCAATCACGATGTTCCTCCCATTTATCTTCTGCTAGGCAAGAAACACGACGGGGAAGTCCTTGTGGGAATCTTTTCATAATCTGTCGTTATTTACTCACCTACATTTGTTACCTCAATGCCAGTGAGTAAATCGCGAAAAAATGATCTTGAGGAATTCATTAAGACAATACAATTTTCAATAGGGAAATCTGAATAAACAAGGTGGGCTTTTGAAAACGTTACCTCAATGCCAGTGAGTAAATCGCGAAAAAATGATCTTGAGGGATTCATTAAGACAATACAATTTTCAATAGGGAAGGCTGAATAACCAAGGTGGGCTTTTGAAAACGAAACAGATGAGATAACAGAGAAATTTAATTCGTTAAAATACTCGGAAAAGTCGATTTTTGATTAGAGGGGTACAACTTTTAATATCAAATTCACAACCATATCGCTGCAACTCTTAGTGTTGGGACACCAACCCCTCAATTTCGAATAGGGAAGATGTCATTTGAAAGGTCTTTCTAACCTAAGTTCAGAATATTGAATTTTTGCCCTTTTGATTCATTCGTCTTCGAGATATTCGAATTTGAAATTGTACAGTATTGGTCATTCTGCCAAGGCATAAACCATTTTCACCTTAATTTTTGATGAAAGTATTGAACAGTATTCATTTTGCTGCCCAATGGACAGTTAAAGATTATCATGCCCACAACAAGTTTTCTTCGTGGGATATCTCCGATTTATTTTCATTTTTTTATCATTCTTGACCATGCCTGTAACCTTAATGAAAATAAATATATATTATTATTATCATTATCAATATCATCGTAACCCCAGAAGAAATTAGTGAAAATTTGGTTAATTCACATAGCATGCAAAAATTCAAATTCGAATATCTCGAAAACCAATAAATCAAATGAGAAAAAATTCAATATTCTGAACTCAAGAGAGCAACCTTTCAAATGAGGTGTCACTTAACCCATTTTCCCGATCCAAAATTCAGGGGTTGGGGTTGTAACACTTAGGGCTCGAATCAAAAGTCGACGTGTCCGATTATTTTTTCGAAATAAATTCATTCCGTCTGTTATCTCGTCTATTGGCGCAGCCTTCACTTACTGATAAGTAAAGTAAGGTAATCCAAAACAGAAAACACAATTTATACACCATTCACAATATTTAATTGAAGCTTATCTTTTTCAAAAAAAAATCCAAACAAAATTATTAATTAATTACCCATTCGGTTCAAATTCCAGAGCAAATTTCTTCTTTCTAGTTCAGGCAACTTTGTCAAAAATTACAAAAACGGATATATCAGAAAAATCGGAAGTATATGAATAAACATTAAGTTAATTAAGTTAGTTCAAGTTTCTATATCGACCAAACAGGCACAACTTTTGAGAAAAAAATTGAGAAACATGGAAGCTCTTTCGTCAAAAACTATTCTTTTTGGAAATTTATTTTACATACAGGGTGTTTTCAAATTCGACATGAACCTTGGAGGACGTGTTAGTATGACTCATTTGCCAGGGCCGTATCTAAGGCGTGGCAAGGGTGGCACTTGCCACGGGCGCAAGGTCTCAAGGGGCGCCAAAAAATATCAAAAATAAAAAAATAGAAGCGCCAAGCAAAAAAAATTGATTCGTCTGATGACAACACGGTTACGTAAGTAAGTAATCGATCACAACATTTCGAAACATTGATATTCACGTACAGAATGGAAATGCAATAAGGTCAGAAATGCGAGAAATATGGTCCAATTGTTATAACAAATTTTCAAAGATGCCGCACTCTGATCATAAATATTACAATCGGCAATATCGTCATGCTATTCCAAGCACAGCGCTTTTATGAGTTGTTTACACTACATCCCTTATCGCATCCAGCTTGTTTTGAAGGGCGGCTTCTTTGATGATGATGGTTCATAATGATCGATTTGTTTAGATTTTTAGGCCACATCTGTGGTATTTTAAAAAACGATTTGTATTGCCAAAACTTCACCAATCAGAGTTTTGAGCTCAAGAAGTGGGAGAAAAATTGGGGAATCCTATTCTATTCTACATAAATATTGATTTCTTTCAATTGTGAAGGGAAGAGCAAAAAATTTAAATTTTAATTTTCGTTTAGTGTGTATCCAGATTTGAAGAGTTATAAGTTTTGAGTTTTTTTTATTATCTGACTTTTTTGTGCTTTTGGATTCGAGCATTATAAATTCTGCTATCAAAGGTGAGTTGTACTAAGTAGGTATTTGTTATTTTTTATGACATTATTCTGGCATCGGATATATTCAATTATTCGTATTTTAACATACATAAATAAATAATATTGTTCCTTTCAATTCAAGAGGAAATATGTTCGGTTCATTGCGGAAAATATGGATTTTCAAACTTGAATTCTCACTTCTCAGAGCGTCTTTTTTTGAAATCTAATAAAACTCAAATTTTAGTGTTAGTTTTTATAGTTTTCATTGAATCTTCAATCTCATCTGGCAAAGGTTATTCTAGTGATTTTTTTATTCTTAACGTATGGACTTCTTGAATATTGTAACATCGGGCCCTGTACGGAACTATTAGTACGTGTTTCAAATGGTTATAAAATAGTATTTGTATGCTAAGTTTGCGGTTTTTTCTGCAGAGATTGTGATTATCGATTATTGTTTTCTAGTCAACTTACCAAAAAATTTTTATTTTACGTTTGCAGTATGTATTTTTGAATTTTAAGTTGAAGAATTTATATTTTTTAAGATAAATGTTCGTATTCATTACATAAATATAAATAATTCATTTTGTTTTTTCAGAATTTGTTTTATTTTTATGCATTTCATTTAAAATGTGTATTTCAATGTTTTTAATGAAAAAATTTTCCATCAAAATGTGTATTATTTCAAAACTCTTACGGAAATATATGACTAGCATTATGAAAAAAAATACTATAAGAAAATATGATGGATGAAAAAAAATCTACGCAATGGGGGGGGGCGCTATCTAATATATTATCACAGGCGCAATAGTACCTAGATACGGCCCTGTCATTTGCATTATTGATTATTATTCCAAAATCAACAGTTCACGAGTTATTTGAGTTTTTGCGTTTTTTGAAAAATTAATCACCTTTCTTCATTTTTCGTCGATTTTTCCTACGTTGAGAAAGTTTGATTATAACTTTGGATTATTTTCCTCAGAGAAGGATATGATATGTTTGAGAAAAGCGAAAACATGTAATAGATTTTGAAAAAGAATTCGTATGATTTGAAAGTTTGTATATGAAGAAAAGAATAGTCAATTTCTAATATCAATTCGCCTGCAACTTTCGAACTCCACAATTTATGTATGACAATATTATTTCAGAAAATTGCCAAATTCCTTCTTTATTTTCTAAAAAAGTTTTCGTTAGAATGCAGGCACTAGTTTCGTTACAGCAGTTTTTGATTTGAGAGGGGATATAAGCGAAGAAAGAAAAGTAACGAATTGAATATTTTTTTTTGCAATTTAACCCAAAATTTCATTGAAAATTCATTCAAATATTATGTTCGAAATGTCCTCCACCATTCCTTATACAAGCACGTGCCCTCTTTCTAATTTCTTCAGTCCTGAAATTTAATCTCAATCTTCTCACTGCTCCGTCCATTCTCTCCACAAGTTGTGCACGTGTATATATTTCCCTTTCATATACTATTTCTTTCAAACTGTCCCAAACATGAAAATCTAACGGTGTTAGATCCGGACTTCTCGCTGGCCACGAAATAGCTATTCCCCTAACTATCCACCGATTAGGAATATTTTCGTTCAAGAACATTCGAACGTTTAACCTATAGTGTGCAGGACACCCATCCTGTTGGAAAATGCTTTCACGCCTGTCAATCAAGGAAACCTCGTCCAAAATACTGTCCATATTTGTTCTCAGAAATTCTTCATAATTTTCTCCATTTGAGTTATCAGGTAGAAAGTAAGGACCTATTAAAACATTAGCTATTGCTCCATCCAAACATTAACGCCAAATCACTATTTTTTATGCCGGACATTCAAAAGATTGTTTATAAAATAATCTGCTGAAACGAATCTAGTGACTGCATTCTAACGAAAACTTTTTTAGGAAATAAATAAGGTATTTGGCAAGTGTTTGGAATAATTTTGTCATACATAAATAGTGGAATCCGAAAGTTGCAGGCGAATTGATATTATAAATTGACTATTTTTTTTTCATATACCAACTTTTAAATCATACGAATTCTTTTTCTACATCTATTAAGTACAGCATATTTTCGCTTTTTTCATACATATCATATCCTCCTCTGATGAAAGTAATCTGAAATTATAATAAAACTTGGTCAACGTAGAAGAAATTGACGAAAAATGAAGTAAGGTCAGTAATTTTTTAAAAAACACAAGAACTCAAATAACTCGTAAACTGTTGATTTTTGGATATCAATAAATATGGCTCAAACGACAGCAAATGAGTCATACTAATACGTCCTCCAAGGTTCACGAATTTGGAAGTTTCAATCGAAGTTTTTGAAATTCTTTTGCCTCGATTGATTCCGAAGGTTTCATTGGAAATATGTAATGAACACAATCGAATTTGGCCAAACACGAACATGGAACTGTAACAGAAATATCGAGCACAGATCTCATAAATTCAGAATCATTTTTTTTCAAATGGCCAAGACAGGGCAGTATATCCAAGCCAAGGATGATCATTATCCGTATGATTGATTGCATAAAAACAATCAAGTGATAAATCAGAAGAATTCCATAAGATACCTACATGGCTCAACAGCGGTCATGAAATTGGAATCCATAAAAGTCTGATCGAAGGCGCTCACGATAATCAAGTTCGTGATTGAAGGAAGAAGAGGTTGAACAGAACGAAAAAAGCACGGAGAAGAAAGGAGGGAAACAAACCGGACTGCACTTAGAGCGTAAAGGCATCGGCATCCGCGGGGTGTTTATGACCCACTCTCTAATTAATAAGCAAACAGCTTGAGGGTAGCGATTCGGGTAGCGGGTAGCGCACGGAATCTTCACGCAGGACGGTATTCAGATCCTCTTCTTTGGGATTCTCTTTCGGACGTTGGAAGAGTCATTTCTTAGAATCTCTTGAGTGTTTAGAAAGAACTCATACAAACTTGCATAAAAGAGTCCATCTGGAATATTTCCAATGGACGGAGTTATTCTTCTCATTTTTTATCGTAAATTTATGGATGTTGCAATGCCCTTCCAACAATCTTAAATGGCAGAAGATCTTCCTGAAATTTGCTAGAATTACCTATTTTGCGTTGTTGCAAATGTGAAAAATCGGTTCGAAGCTAGTTTGATAAATTGGAATAAAAACATCTAACTGTAGAATCTTACGGAATCATTCATCGAATATAAAAATAACTTCTGCACCTTATTCACGGATGAGTAAAGTTTCGGAAATTCGGACTACCTAATATGTGTTCATTTATCTTGAGGTATTTTATGGAGAAAATAATTAATTTCCATTTTAATGAAATGTTCTCAAGTTTATAATTTTCTTACTCGCAAAGCCATTTTTCAAAGACTGCAAGGGACATTTGAAGATTATGAGGGTATTTTCTTTCCCTGATGATACCACAAATTTTATTGGTAATAATAAACAAAAGGGTATTATCACCAGTTCTTCCTGCAATATATCTGCAATACTTCATAGTTTGACATTTTTTTTGAAGCCCTTACCTTGGAGTTCAAGACTTGAATTTGGTTTATTTCCCAAGATATTCTGTAACAAAAAAATAACGTACTGTTCAATCATTGATTATTAAATGTGAATCAATCGTTAATTATTTAAAGGTGGTTAGGTTCATTCAACTTCTTCCGTGTTCTTTTATAAAATTGATTTTTGTTCGGGTCGGCGATTCCGTCCCTGTCCTTCTATCTTCAATTCTCGAAAACTGGTTATCGCTTGTCCAGTTGCATATCTCGAGGGCCGCTCAAGCCGGCAACGGTCACTCGGAGGTGCATGTAGACAACCTTGCCTTCAGCGTCGACCTGCACCTGTGCCTGACTCCCAGGATGTGTGAAATGCTCGGGAACACCTGAATAAAATGTGGAGAGAGAGTCTTGGAGTCAGTTGTCTAGTTCTGGAACCTGATTATGTTCCGATTAATGCGGTTCAGTTCACACGTGAAAATATCCTTAGGCCGTTTGGATTTCAGTAGTATATCCAGGAGGAATCATTAGGTTTCGACCACAGTTTCCGTACGATTAGTGTTGAAAGGAAAGTAAATAGTCGAGAGCCATTAAGGGTGAGGGATCCGTGTTCATTTCAGATCTTGTTCTTCAGGATGTCCGAAAAATTAAGATGTGCTGGGGACAGTATGTATGCCAATCCATGACACATAAATAACATATAACTCTGGCGTATGTTTCATCAAAATTGAATAAAAAATATATTGTAGAAATTTAGTGTCAACAATATGGTGCATCAATAAGATTAATTATGAGGAAATCTGGCGACTTCACAACAGTGATTTTCTCGAATTATACCAAAATCCAAAATCATTGAGAATGAACCCAAAATTGAAAGACTAAAGTGTGGAAAATCTGAGGAGTCCAATTTCTATGAAGAGGATCAAATTATTCTTTATTTCATTTTATGTATACCTTCAGTTCATTATTTTCGAACTGAGGCACCATTCACAGTCTAGATGTTATCTTTATTGGAAGGACAATCTGAATTGAATTTTGAAGATCAGAAGTAATCACATGTCCAGCAAACTACTCAATTAACTCCCCAATCATCAAATAAATACTAGTCATAAAACTATCGAAAAATCGAACAGATAATGTGAGCGGATATCCTTAGTCGATAAAGTAACCGAAAATACATAACTTATAGGAAAGCTTTCCTCGTTTATCTTCAATAATGCCCCTATTGAGATACCTATCAGAATTTCGAAGAATTCATGTTTCGAAGAGACATATTATATTCAAAATATTATCAAATGACCGTACTGAAATCAACCAACATATATGAATAAAAAATTCGAAAAGCACTGACGCTTCATCGCCAGATCGGTCACCCATGCAGCTACTACGAAATGATACAATAAGGTGAATGCTGCGTAATTATCCAAAGGAGACGTATTTCACGATATTCGCATCTGAAACATGAGGTATGAGATTTTGAAAAATTTCACGAAATCTGGGAACAGATTCTATGAATCGAACTGGCTGTGGACAAAAAATAATGTCATTTTTACTTCAAAAAATTTAGAAAAGCACTGCCGTGAAGTCAGGAGCTTTTGAGCGCTCGTTCATCCACCTTGTAGGTAGATTCGCATTTTCCAGTTTCAGAAACAAATTAAAAAAATTTTTGACAGCTGTCAAAAAAATTCTCAAACTAAGGCGAAACTCCAGACTTCACGTCAGTGCTTTAGTTGACCAATTTTTTTTCGATAATTCGCTAGAATTTTCTACGGTATCTATGGTCTTGGTTATGGGATCAGGACAAAATTTCCCACGTAGCTTGAATACATTATTCTTCATCTATGTGCGAAATTCCAATTCCAATCCAATAATTAGTTTCGAAATTATCGAAAATATTTTGAAAAGCCATATTTACGGAACACCTAGTCTAATTTTGCTCATTGATGAACGCGATCGGGAAATTCGCGATCCGAACCTACCCTGAAAATTTCCCTAGGCCTTTCCATTTCAATGTTATGATTTTATATGGTTTCTATGGTTCTGGTCCCGCGAGCTGGACAAAATTCTGCATGTAGCTTGAACACGACATTCTCCATCTCAGTGAAAAATTTCATTTCGATCGAATCAGTAGATTCGAAGTTATCAGGAGAACAGTATTTCGAGCGGCCATATTTACAGAACCCCTAGGCGAATTTTGCCCAATAACAAACTTAACCGCGGCATGCGAGATTCAAACCTACCCTGAAAAATTCAAGTTTTTAGGTCGTTCCATTCGAGAGTTATCGTGTATACGGATGGACGGATAGACTCGAACTTTTCGACGGATTCGTCATCAGTGAGTCGAACTCTGTCGATTGAGACCATTTTCGGCTCAAAATTCGAAAAATACAGACATCGTGACGAAATGATATAGCGCTCAAAAACGAAATCTCTTTCGTAGATTATTATGTTTCGATTCCTTTCACTTGGACAACTTCTAACGGCTTAGGATGACGATCGTGATTTGAAATCCTGATGTGTGACTTCCAGAAATTTAATTTTGACGTATCTATCTGGTGGAGGGACGAAGAAAACGGTCGTTTTTCTCTTCTCCTTCTTTTCTAAAGTAGTATGGAAATTTGTCAGGAAGTTTTTGAGAACTTATTAATCCGAAACCAATAGGTAATTTATTGTAAGATTTGTATGATATAGAGTTTTCCTTAGGGTAGAAACATAGTGAAGCATGGCCTCAAGCATCGCATCAAGACTCGCCTCAAGCATAAAAAAATACATGTAGGTAACTGAACTAAACCGTTCATAGTGAAGCATCGACCATCGCCTTAACCCAGGCATCGAGCATCGCCGTTGCCGGGGAATCAAATCGATTTGATTTTCAGGACTCTCTATGATTGGTGCTTGCCGTATTGTATTTTAACCAGTTTCGTAGTTCGTAAATTTTGGGAGATGAAATTTTACTTTATATATAGATTATTATTTTATAGATAGAATAATGCAATTAATTGGAATATTAGTTTTAATTGCTGCTTTTACAAAAAGAGCTCAAATTCCGTTTTCAGCTTGACTTCCAGCTGCAATAGCTGCACCAACTCCTGTTTCAGCTTTAGTTCATTCATCTACATTAGTAACGGCAGGTGTTTATTTATTAATTCGTTTTCATTTTTTAATTATAAGATTTAATATAGTTTTATTATTTATTGGTTTAATAACTATATTTATATCGGGATTAGGTGCTAATTTTGAGTTTGATTTAAAAAAAATTATTGCCTTGTCAACTCTTAGTCAATTAGGCTTAATAATAACAATTTCAAGTTTAGGTAGTTATCATCTAGCTTTTTTTCATTTGTTAATTCATGCTTTATTTAAGGCTTTATTATTCGTTGAGTAAGAAGTGACCAATTTTTTTTGGATTTAAATGGATAAATAAAAATTGATAAGTGGAATATTTATTCGGCCTGCAATATGGGATAAAAGACATATGAGAAATCACAACAGATATGTGTTGGATGAAGCATGGATGGAAATAAGCAATATAACAAATATATCAGGTGATCTACAAAAACAATTTCAATGAAACATAAAGCCAATTTTATAGCAACCACTTTTATATTTTTGTCATTTTGTTTTTTATATTATCCGGTAATTTCTGCCGGAAGGAAATTTTCTAGGTTCGAGTTCTCGATTATTTTTTACTTTATAATTCCTGACAATTTAATGCTTGATTTATTCCACTTCAATTCATCTATTTTCATGATTCTGATTGTTCCTCGGAAACTGCAAATTGATGTATCTTTGAGACAATCGAAAGATTCTGTAATTTCGATCAGTGTGAAGAAAATTTTTGAATAATTTCCAGCCTTTATCCTAGATCCAAACCAGTGACTGCAACTGTCCCTTTAGAACCTGAAGTTGTACTTGTCCCCTGGGACCTAAACCAGAGGTAAATGTAATGCCTGCTGAATATGTATTTGGTGTTTCCGAATCTGGAACCAGAGTTTGTTACTAGAGTTGGAGCTGTTTTATTCTTCGTGGAACAGAGAACATTGGCGCTGAAAGACGCTTCCTCTTTGTGGTATTTGTGAAAGTAATTCTCCCATGCATAAAGCTCAGATAGTTCACTGAAGATTCGACCACGAACTGCATCATTCAAACATCATTGAGAACATTAATCAAGGACAATCTATCTTTGTAGATATTTAAAGAAAAGTTTTTCAAAGTTGTGCAACTCAAGTTTACATCCTCCTGTACTTTCAAATATTTCCTTCTTCCTAATATAGTTTCTTAAACATTTCATACTTTCCAAATTTAAATTTCAACATTTCATTAGTTTTAATTGTGAATTCAATACTCCATTTATTCTAATTGCAACTTTAAGGGTACCTAGTTCATTTTACGTTCCAGAATGTTTTTGTGTCTTACTGCCAGAATAGTCTCATGATCTGTATTTCCTCAACGTAGCCCTGATGCATTGTACTGAGCTAGCACACGGAGCTCTCATGAAGCAACCATTTTTCATTCACAACAGTAGAACTTATATTTTTCACGTTTAGATTCAAATTGAAAGATTGAGATTCTTAATCGATTCGGATATTGGAAATTATGTTTATCACATCTGACCATTGAATTGGTCTTTATGTGCTGGAATTTCATCATTTTATTCACAGTTATTCAGGATACAATTCCATGAGCTTAGCATCCATTAACTTCTTAATCATTCTTGAATTATTTCCATAAAATCAGGATCATTTTGATGAGCGGTATTTCCTGCATTTACACTGTTAATGGGAGAAAATAATCCGTGATCGCGATAAACTGTTAAAGGAAAACTTTGATCAGATTTCACACCTAGAAAGAGAAAGCTAAAGGGCAAGACAAAAGAGGGAGCAAAGTCTGTTTGACCAAATGTAAGCCCCGAGGTTAAAATGTACGCCTTTATGATTGCTCATTATAACTGCACCTTTTGCGTTATACCTACTTGTGAACATAATCATTTTTGTTATCTCCAATAAAATACTTTTTGTTCGAATTTTATTGAAACTTTTCGAATGTTTACAAGGAATCTGCATTAAAATTCAAAAGTATCGAGAAATTTATCTTCTGAGTTGGAGAAATGTCAAAATCCATCAATTGTTATTCATTCATCGTAGTGGTAAATCCCTCTGCTTCCTGGATGAAAACGAGACATTCACCTCAAAACCGATAAAATGTCATCCTACATGAATACCACCAATGTATTCCAAACGATGTGACTGACCCAATCCGTCCAGATAGTCGAACGTCTTCATCATACTTAATTCATATTCAGATTTCCACCCACCTAACCAAAATCACGGAACGATAAAAACACTTAGCGTTCCATGAAAACAGAGCTCCAAATAAACCAAACCGGAATATAAATTCGAATCTTGCCGGGCGGGAACAAACTGGTGGCCATCTAAATCCAATTAGACTATTTTAGATGTCGAACAGGTGCCTGTGGCCATTTGTAGACAACGATCTGAAAAAAACTGATTTGAATATAGCGTTCCCTACTCGACTCAACTCTAAATTACCTGATTTACCGAAATCGAAAAGTGGAGGAAAAACGACTTCATCATTCATGGGCGAATTCAAGCTTGACTTATAACTTTTATTCGAGTGAGCTAGTTTGAATTTGAAAGAAAACCACATAGGAATTTGTTTACGATGAGATCAATATCAAGATCATCAAAATTTAATGACATCTTTGAGGATGGATCAGATTTATAGGTATAGAATGTTTCACAGCTATTTATTATAGCCGTTTTATGACACTTTTCAAACACCTACATGGAATTAAAGAAGCCGAATACGTATTTCTTTCAACTATTTTCCATTCAAATTTATAGTGTTATCTGAATATGTTAGGTTAACACTTTTGAGACCATAATAATAAATGTTATATACCCACGGATTTTCGAAAAAAAACACCCAGAAGGTGTCGACTAATTGCAATAAATTATTCTATTATAATATATTTTCTCTCTTATGTATATTGATAACAATAAACTTTCAACAGGTTCAAATTTGATTTTTCTTCACTTTGAAGCCATATTTCATGAATATCTGTGCTAATGAACCGTGTCAAAAATAGATTTTTCATCAACATAAATGAATTTTTCGTGAAAAATGAAATATCTTTTGCAACACGAGCGTTACTAAGTCTTCATCGGGCAGCATTTACTCCTTGGGCCAGATTATTTGAAAGAGAAAGGTACAGGGAAGGACGAAAGGGGGAGAAAGATCTGCTCGACCAAGGATCAGCAGTTGAGGGCTAGGTTTCTGTGTGTTGAAATGTCTAGTATCTCCCTCATGATACCATGATACTAACTGTGATAAGCAAAGTTGGAATAAAATACCATTTTTTCCCAACTTTGTTCAAGAATATAACGATCGATTCCTCACAGGTCCTCATGCTCAGTAAGAAATCAACAAATGGCCCATTCCTCTCCACTGTGGGTTATCTCACTTGGATGTTATATATTGGGAAATCGACATTTTCGAAAAAATCTAAAAAGGTAGGCCAGCACTTCAATTATCCGTTCGAGGAGCCCATAACCGCTCGGTAACAAGTCTCCGATTAACCATATAAAACCTAATCAGCGCAAACACATCTTTTCGTGCCAGATCGCTATTTTTTCAACTGCCTTTCATCTTCTGAACGACTCATCAAAAAACTTAACGGCTGAATTGAGACATCCGTAAGTCACTGGTTGGCCAGATAATGAATTGTACCAGATTTCCCCGATGGGCCTGAAGCGCACAGAAAGTCCGTCATTAGATTTTCTTTCCACTCACTGAATTATTAGGCAATTAAGTAACTGGAGACCAATAAATGTTTTCTGTATTTGGTCAAAACAAGAGCGGAGTGCGAGCGCCACCAACTACCGTATCAGGAAGGCTCCGGCATGTGGAACGTCCGTATTTTCACGACTTTTATGTCTCTCACGCATCGAAGATTTTTTTCCGTGTTGATGTTCCTCAGCTCTGGAATTGGCACCCCTGTGTTGGGATATTTCCGCATTGAATATCGCTACTTTATTTGCGAAGTTCTCTCACTCCAGTTCCTGTAGGAATTGATTATTGAAGTGAGAAATCGCACCTTCTTTCTATGACAGCAGGAGTTCCACAAGGCAATGTCATCGGACCGATTCTTATATTATTATATTGAGAAGGCTCTGTCCCAGTAGCGATGTTAAGTCTGTTCAGAGTTTGCTGAAACTTGGTACTCCATATTTTTTAACTCAAATGAAGATTGCAACTAATAATAGATTTTAACCGATGTTGTCCTAAAACTTCTACACGCAAAAACAGATTTTTGGTCACTGGTGTTCTGTTAAACAGTAGCAGTTCAGCCCATTTCATTTTTTTATCAAATACAGCATCAATATGAAGAACTTCAACATCTTCAGTAATTCGAATTGAAACATTCTTGGATGGACCTTTTTCAGGTTTAACTGGTTGAGCCTACCCCCCGGCTTCGCACAAGCATTGAATTTGGAAAGCCTGCGAAGTTTCAAAACAACAAACAGCTAAACAAGAAAGAAAATTGAGAGGTAAGGATCAGAAAGTAAGAAAAAAAAATTGAAAATCACTAATGTGAAGTCAGGAGATTTCGCGCGCTTTTGTAAATGAATATCCAGAGCGGTCACCCATCTAGGTAATTTGATGTGATCGGAAATTCAGGGAAAAGCTTCGAAATTGTTGAACGAAGACCTATTTGATCGCATTCAACCAGTTTCCACCTCTAAATCGGTATATTTTACGATATTTCCAACAGAACTTCGAGATGTCATTTCATTTAACAACTGGAATGTTGTTCGGTGAAAAATTAACTGATCATTCTGATCTGACATGAGGTGACAAAATATTGTGAAACGAACCTCAAATTCAGTGAATCATACCGACCGTCAGAGTGAAAGATAATAACATTTAATTTTTGTAAACTTCTAGAGATAGAATCACAGAATATATCAATTTTCTCAACGCCGGATCAGAAAAATTCAATTCCTTTTTTGTGTGGTGGGGTGTTCCTTAATTGGAGGTACAAATGAAGAGGGGAGATTCCTTAAGTAATTTCAAGAAAAAAAGTCCTCATAGTATCTACACTTCACGAGATATTCAACTGATATTTGACACAGATATTACAATCGAGAGTATACACCATGTGACATGCCAATTTCGATAGCAAATCTACAGGGTGATACACTGGGACACTGTCCCCTGTTTTCCTCCAGAATTTTTTTCTGATGAGCCACTGTTAATTTAAAAAAATATGAAGGTAGCTTTGTTGTTATACTTAACTTTATGGTCTTTTGTAGTTTCGTCGTATCTGCAACCGATTTCGAGAAAAAAATTTTGAACGATTCTCTCTCTCGAAATCCTCAGAAAATTCCAAATTGTCATAAAAATTCACCCTGTATATTTGCTATAGAAATTGGCATGTCAAATGGTGTGAACTCTCAATTGAAATATTTATGCCAAATTTCAGTTGAATTTCTTGTGAATTGTAGATACTATGAGAAAAAAACTTTAACAACCTGTATCTAGAAAACGAAGCGTTTGCGATCCCATGTTAAGGGACTTTTTTTCTTAAAATTACTCAAGGAATCTCCCCTCTTCGTTTGTACCTCCAGTTTAGGAACACCCTGTATAATGCTGAATTTGTATATAACTCGTTTCATGGATGCCCAATATTCACACAAAAAATGCAGGATATGGCGAATGGTCTCTGCTATATCAAAGTTTATATGAATAATGTTTTCTAATTTTTCTTCTGTTAGGATTTTCATTCCACATGCACCTTCATGTCGTTGATTTGCACTTAACTACAAAGTTTCATGTCAATTAGAACGGTATTTCTCGAATTATTAAAGACAAATTCAGATAGCTATACCTAGAAAACCCTTCGATATATTCTGCCCATTCACGAACTCAACAAGTGCATTCTGAACCCGACCGTACCCTGAAAATTTCCAAAATCTAGGCCTCTTCTTTCGAGAGTTATCGTGTTTACAAACAGATAGAAATTGTACTTGACGACGAATTCCTTATTATTATATTTATTAATCCAACCTAACCGTTTATGATCATTCTCGGCTCGAAGTTAAGGACATTTTGGCAATGATAATGAGATCAATTTATCAACCTATAGAGAATTAAATTCCTTCATGTGAGTCCATTAAACAATTTTAATAGAAACGTAATGTTAAAATTGATAATTTTGAGCTGAGAATGGTCTCAAACTACTCTTCTCGGAAAATTACACACGTTTAGGAATTTCAATTTCAAATAATATAGCATATTATGTAGATTATTTCCTTCCTATTAATTTTGACCAATCGCTATCAAGAATTGGTATGTCAAATATAAATTTTAAATGGAAAAATTACTTAATAACTGTCAACTTAGCTGTCAGCAGTTTTTCCGGAAAAAAAAATTTGAAAAGTTTCATGTAAGTATGACAAGTTGCTTTTTAAAAACAAACTTGATGGTGCTATGTACCGTTACCAACAACAAAGATCACAAACAACGTTTACGAATTCATTAATTTTTCAAGTGAAACTCAAAATGAATCGGTTTGGAAATGTTTCCGAAAGTAAAATTAATGCGGCTGTTGAAAATAGTGTTCCACTAAATACTCAAAAAATTCACACATAAAATGTTCATTTAACTCAGGAAATAATCTTACCAAATATCCCTCGGGCATCTAATTTTTCCTGTGGAAAAATGTGGAACACTCGTTTCTAAGTAATCTGTTTTAACAAATAGCATTCGCGAAAGTGGAAAAATCCTCGTCTTCGACTAGGATTTTTAAAACCACTCTCGCTCATGCTATTTGTTAAAACAAATTACTTAGAAACTCGTTTTTCCGAATTTTTCCGGAAAAATTAATGCACTAGGGATATTACCCCCGAAAAAATTCAAGAGGAATGTGGAAAAAAACAAAGGTTAGGCCACATTTTCACTTTCATCAAACCGAATATAGTTGGGCCATTCTCTGGTTAGTGAATTTCCGCTTTGAGTGTTCAACTTCTTCATGTGTATATTCTCAAGAATCAATTTTCAGAACTAGAAAAAATTGATATTTCCGATACAACAACCCAACCAAAACTTCTGATATGGAAGACCTTAAAACCAATATACCGGAAACCGAGAAACAATAAAAAAGACATAGTATTACGCGTTGGCTATCAGATGACATCCAAGTCAGGTGGCTCTATCTAAAAGGAAACAATGGATAATGCCGAACCACCGCCAAGTGCACCCAAAAGTCAAGCAATTTTTCAAAGATCGCCTAATTAAAAGTAAGGAACGTAATTTTAACGAGAAACAGAACAGCTAAAAAACTCAGGATCGCTTGAATACAGACTGCATATCTGAAATACTTCAAGTCAAGTTAAGACTGCAATAATCGATTTTTTTTAATCCTATTTTTCCTTCAATTCGTTCACTCAATGAAACAGAGTGAGAGTTAATCTAAATTTTATGTGTCTCAGACGAATAACTAACGATAACGAGGAAATTTCGAATTTTTATTGATCACATTGGTCCACCTGGATATTTTCATATGGCAAAAGTTTTTTGTCCGTTTTTTTCTATAAACTGAAGCGTTATTATTTCTCTGAATATCTGTAATTTTCGAATTTTCAGCTGGGAATAGCCTCAAACGATTACGTTGGACTCACAGATGAAGAATTTTTGGTCAAATCCAATTCTTTCCGGGAGTCCTTCCGGCCGGCCGTCGTAAAAACGATAACTTTTACTGAATGCGACGGTTGTGTACGTGAATGGACAAAATCCGCTGAAGGATTTCTTGGATATAGGCATCCTAATTTTTTTCTCAAAAAATGAAAAATCCCTATCCCATCGAATTGAAATTTCGTAGACACTTCAAGAATAACGACACGAAGGTTCATGTGGGATTTTGTGAGGATCGTATCACTAAAAAATCCAAATAAAAATTTTCACAACTTCGGTATCTATATGTATAGGCCCCATGTTAGAAAGTACTGATGAATTGTTATTCATTTAAAAGTCGAAATGTTTCATTTTTGTGATCTTTAAGCGGTGACCAATGAAAGTCGGTGCACCAAAAGTAAATCAGAATTTTGATTCTTATTTATTCCAGATTCCTGAGATATATTATGCGCCACCGATTCAAAACACTCCTTCAATTATCGCAAAATTACTCTTTGTTTTGGGAATTGAGTTATCGATTTCATTTATTGAATTATGCAGCAATTGAAGTTGAAGACTTCTTCTACGAGCTTCTTCGGGGATAGTTTATTAGCCCCAAATAATTTTCCGGTACAAGAAGAAAATTATCCAGCTGTAAATATTTTTATGATCAGACTATATTTTCCACTGGGGTTCATTTTGGACCTCGACTTGCTTTGAAGTATTCCGAAAAAGATATCAAAGAGCTTTTATATTTCAAATAAACAAGACGTTTAAGTGGTTATGATAACGGTTCATTATTTGTGACATAGCCAAAGCTCGTCTCCTGTCTTCGAGCTACAGGTTGAGTCTTTAACAAGATGGTATTACGATCATCTTCCAAGGATTACCATACAAATGTCAAATGGAAACATAGTAATAAAGATATACTCGCATAACCTTTAACTTGCTGATTATAACATGAAATCACTGAATGAGAGAACCCATTAACATAGTTGTATCTCTTCAATGAACTTGACAATAATAAAACTGATGCGCTGTTTCCTTAGAATAGGTGAATATAACGAACAATTGGTTTTCCATGATTTCGAAGAGTGCGGAACGTATAATTATTATTTGTGAAACAAGAAGAAGGATGGATTAGTACCTCATTAATACTCTTCTTGAGATCCACTAGTAACGATAGGAAAAAATTCGTGAACATAGATATGTTGTTCCGCACTCCCGGAAACTGAGGATGTAGGCCTGGTGGAGCACAATGCGAGTTGCCCTGCCACGCGGTTACTAACTGTGAATTTTCAACTCGGCGCTGAGTTAACGATTGAATTCCATTCACTAAAGCGAACGTTTTTGATCAATGAACTATTCATAAATATTTCAGAAAAGTTAGATATTAGGTTTTTATAATAAGTGTATTCGCGAGAAGAAAATCATCAGGCAGGGCTGTGTCTCATTGCCTACCCTACAGCCGCTACCACTGATTCCAAAATGAAAATTCCACAATCCTGCCCATATTTCACACACTCATATATCTTTTTCGAGAGTCTATTATCAAAACAGCTCTTGTTTCGACACTATGGTCCTTCCTATCGGATAGCCAGGTAGACGATGCCCTGATAGCAGGAGGCCGTGACTTACAACTGCTAGACACGCCACCAACGCTCATTTGTTATTTTTAATGATGCGTCGATTTATAGTAAACATGCCTTATTTGTAATAAACATGTACACGAATGGGAGCAAAAGGCACCGAGGGGTGCCACAAGATCAATTGGCCAATTATCGAATGGTTTTCAATTAGAAAATGATATGTTTCCTTTGGTACAATCATTGGCGAGCTCATAGGTGGTGTGTACCTGATATGGCTTGTTTCTTATTGTGGTATGCGGCAGGAAACAGGATCGAATTGAGTTCTATCTAATGAGGAGTATTTAGATGAAAAAGATGGACATCGATGATTTGAGAGATAATTGATAGTATCAACAGAGACTGTTAATTCAGAACGTCTGCGAGGAAATGATGAAATTGTGGCACGTCCAGAAAGTGGGAGCATTCGATTGCATCCAAGAAAAATTTATTTAAATTGAGTTCATCTTTATTTTTGCCTTTTACCTTGAATAAGTTTTAAGGTGAACTGAATAATGGATTGTTTTGGCTTTTTCTATCTGGCTAAGATACGCAGCTGATATATTTGTCACCTGGCTACACATGGACAAGATATTCCTAGAAAATATACAGACATATCCACAGCATTGATGAATCGATAAAGTACATTAAGGAAGTCGAAGGCGATAATACAATACCCTTCCTTAATGCTCTGGTGAAGAAGAACAAGGTCTGCTACGAAAGTATACAGAGCTTTGCCTGAACTTCGAAAAGAACCACCACACGAAAGCAGGTGTAGCAAGGGGACTCCTATATGAAAGAGATAATAACAGACAATAATCTGCTCGAAGGAGGTCAGTATAGCAGATATAGAAAACATAATAGCTAATGGAAAAGAAAAATAAAAGTGAATTGCCCAAAAATTTTTTGCTGACCTTTGGTTGGCGAGAATTTTTCTGTACAGGTTTTATTCGTCTCAACTAGCATAACTCAGCAAGAGTTTCGAAATTCGATTATCTGTCACGGTTCAAAATTATGGAGTTATGACGACATTTAGGCATTTGAAAAAGATAATCTGACGTCTTTTTTCCATTTGAAAGAGCTGCTGTGCTCGACTAAAATAAACTAGGACAGGTGATGAAAAATCGAAAATATCAATGTGCTATTTCACCCCCACGATCTCTGGACGATATTTTGCTAACCATTGAGGGTGGTGAGAACTTTTTTATGCAGTTATTATTTGTCTCGATAAGCACAACTCGCGAGTTGGAAAATTGTATCATCTATCACAGTCTAGAAGTTATGAAGCTATGAAATTTTGCATCTAGATGAACGATGTTTTTATTTTGTTTGTACTACAAATTCTGATCTTCTGACGTTATTTTTCCACCAAAAAAAAATTACGAAAAGCACTGCCGTGAAGTCAGGAGCTTTTGAGCGCTCGTTCATCCACCTTGTAGGTAGATTCGCATTCTCCAGTTTTAGAAACCAATTGGAAAGATTATGGCAGCTGTCAAAGAAAATTCCAAACAAAGGCGAAAATCAATACTTCACGTCAGTGCTTTAGGTGATCAATTTTTTTTCGATAATTCGCTAGAATTTTCACTAGTAATACCACTAGAGGTCAAATAATTTCCGAAAATTTTTTCGAGCTCATGAATATTTTGAAAATTAATTTAATAATAATTTTCTGAAAATATTCATGAGCGAGAAGAAATTTCCGGATTTAATTTGACCTCGTGTGGAATTCCACTCATGTGAACAAAAAAATTGATTGTCAAAAAGAATATTCTGTCATTATAAACGCCAAAAAAATTTCCAGTATAATTCGCTGTTGGGTACCCACGAGGAAAATTTCCATTAAAATTCATCCGTGCGATGGTGATCTCTCAGAAATACACGTTCTGATTGGTTAAAAATCACATGTGTGGAATTTTCTATAATATCTATGGTCTTGGTAATGCGATCTGAACAAAATTTCCCACGTAGTTTGAATACATTATTCTTCATCTATGTGCGAAATTTCATTCAATAGGTGGTTTCGAAATTATCAGGAAAGAAATAGTTTGAACGGCTATATTTACGGAACCCCTAGTCTAATTTTACTCATTGATGAACGTGACCGCGGAATTCGCCATCCGAACCTATCCTGAAAATTTCAAGTGCCTAGGCCTTTCCTTTCGGAAGTTATGATTTTCTATGGTTTCTATGGTTCTGATCATGCGATCCGAAAAAATTTAGCTCGAATATATAATTCTCAATTCGAATACAATATTTCGTCACGATGAAATCCATAGTTTTGAAATTATCAAGAAAACCGAATTTTAAACGACCATATTTACGGAACCCATAGTCTAATTTTGCTCATTGATGAACGTTTATGCGACATTCGAGATCCACACATATCCTGAAAATTTCAAGTCCCTAGGCCTTTCCACTTACATAATTTTCTATGATTTCTATGGTTCTGGTCATGCGGGCTCGACAAAATTTTGCATGTAGCTTGAACACGTAATTCACCATCTGAGTGCAAAATTTTACCTCGATCGAACTTGTAGTTTTAAGGAAATCAGGAAAACAAAATTTCGAGCGGCCATATTTACGGAACCCCTCGGCGAATTATGCCCAATAACGAACTCAACCGCGGCATTCGAGATTCAAACTTACCCTGAAAATTTCAAGTTTTAAGGACGTTCTGTTCGAGAGTTATCGTGTATACGGACGGACGGACGCCAGACGGACAGACTCGAATTTTTCGACGGATTCGTCATCAGTGAGTCGAACATAGTCGTTTGAGACCATTTTCGGCTCAAAATTCGAAAAATACAGACAACGTGACGAAATGATATAGCCCTCGTGTAAGTAGTACGATCGCTCAAAAAGCTGATGTACCTACTCGACTAGCACAAACTAGCAAATGTATGTGTAAATTTTTTTGTGATCTGCACTGATCCAATCGCTTATTATTAACCATATATGTACTATAATACCGAATTTCACAATATAAGTATACAATTTTGAACACAACATATTTTCAAGTAGATTCAAAAAATCGTTTCCAACGTTTCTGAATGTAGATTTCTGATGTTGAATTTTTTTCAGCTCCGATTGTTTTCAGAATCTCAGAATACCATTTCAGACGTAACTGCTATGCGGTGAATCTCCCATTCTTTCTCCGTTGCCGAAGGATTTCATTAATAAATCTATATATAGCGTTTAATTCAACACTTCCGTTGCGGTTTCTACGATGTGGTTTTGGGATAACATATCTATAACATTCATTCATGCGGCTCCACGTGAAATATGATTGCTTTTTTGATAATGGTTTTCTGATTATTGCATTATTGAAAATATTTCTGTACTACATAATGAGGCATCGATCAGCCAGATTGAAAAAAAACATGCATCGATAAAATCACTACAAATTTCGCAGAAAAAGCTAATTTTTTTTCTCATGTTTACTGTTTTCCATAGAAAAAATTCGAAATATGCAATTTTTAATCACTAACCTTCTTTTTCGAGTGCAGTAAAGTCATGAAAACTGATTTTTGGACCACATTTCATGTTATGAGGTCTCAAATGTCTATGTTCGAAATTGATATCAGGAAACAAGAAATAATATAAGTATTATTATAAAATACATTATGAAACATTCTGAAAAACTTCCTATCACTTAAAATAACAACCTCATTATATTCTATATGTTCTTTTTGGTTGTTCTGAAAACGGTTATCTCTCCCATTTCAGGCAGCAACTCCAATATCTTCATAAGCATGAAGATTTCATTGAATAACAGCTGAATGGTCGTCCCCAAAATCAGCATGAAGATATCGCATAAATAGCCGAATTACACAATCTGACATCCACACATATCCTCTCCGATAAAGTTATCGTGAACGATGGATTCTGCAGTGCTGACTACGTAAAGAGAGTGTAATCTTGCATCTCTCTGGGCGTAAATGACAGTGACAATGAAGATTCATGTTGGATTCCAATAATTCCAATCTGCCTCCAGCTTCCTGTTAGTTTTACACCCAAGTAACACATTTTGGTACTGGGCAGTAGATGAATTATGATGATAATGGTGAAATCAATGAATACTGTTGGTTTCTTTGTAATGAAGAACGAGTTCGAGAGTGATATAGACTCTCTCAAAGTTCCAAGGGAATTTATTTATATTTCCGTCTTTCTTCTCTTATTCAAACCAAAATATGAACAAAAGTCAGTGTCATTAACTTCTGGACCCACATTAAGCTAGCCCAATAATTTGAGCGAAATCGATGTTTTCTTAATAAGTAGTGCAAATGCCAGAATTATGTGAAAATTTTGTGCGAATTGCACCAATGAATTTTTGAGCGCTCGTTCTACTTACACGAGGGCAATATCATCAGCCAAAAATGGTCTCAATCGACAAGGTTCCACTCACTGATGACGAATCCGTCAAAAAATTCAAGTCTGTACTTCCGGCCGTAAGCACGATAACTCTCGAACGGAACGACCTGAAAACTTGAAGGGTAGGTTCGAATCATGAATGCCTTGGTAGAGTTCGTTATTGGGCAAAATTCCACCTGGGGTTCCGTGAATATGGCCATTCCAAATTTTGTCCTCCTCATAACTTCGGAACCACTGATTCGATCGAAATTAAATTCTCCACTCAAATGGAGAATGACTTGTCCAGATCGCATAACCAGATCCATAGAAATCATATAAAACTCTAACTTTCGAACGGAAGGGGCTAGGGACTTGAAATGTTCAGGATAGGTTTGGATCTCAAATGTCGCGGTCCCGTTTATCAATGAGCGAAATTAGACTAGGGGTTCCGTGAATATGGCAGTTCAAAATATTTTTTTTTGATCATTTCGAAATTACCGATTGGTTTGGAATGAAATACACATAGATGAAGAATAATGTATTCAAACTACGTGCGAAATTTTATTCAGATCGCATTACCAAGACCATAGATACCGTAGAATATTCTAGCGAATTATCGAAAAAAAAATTGTCACAAAGCACTGACGTGAAGTCTGGAGTTACGCCTAAGTTTCAGAATATTTTTGACAGCTATCGAAAATTTCTTCAATTGATTTCTAAAACTGGAAAATGCGAATCCACCTATAAGGTGCATGTACGAGCGCTCAAAAGCTCCTGCCCTCACGGCAGTGCTTTTCGTAATTTTTTTCTATAATTCTTGCAAAATTTTGTCCAGATCGCATGACCAGAACCATAGATACCGTAGAAAATTTTAGCGAATTATCGAAAAAAAATTGATCAGCTGAAGCACTGACATGAAGTCTGGAGTTTCGCCTAAGTTTCAGAATTTTTTTGACAGCTGTCGAAAATTCCTTCAATTGATTTCTAAAACTGGAAAATGCGAATCCACCTACAGGGTGCATGTACGAGCGCTCAAAAGCTCTTGCCTTCACGGCAGTGCTTTTCGTAATTTTTTCAATGTTAAGGTTTGAAGAATGCCTTTTTACTGATCAAGAGTGATGAAGGGTGGATAAGTGTCCCTCAGAGTTATATCTACAATTGTGTCAGAACTAGAATAGGGCAATTTATTACCATTACACTGAACAAAGTATGAAATGCAAACGAAATTGAAAAAGGTTTTATGAACGAAAAAAAACTCGGAAAAAGACTAACAAAACCACGACACGTGTCGTGGTTTTGTAAAACTCGTAACTAGTGAAAATCTTCGTCTAGTTGATTAGTTAATACTTAGTGAATTATGGATTCTCATCAAGTATCCGCCACATCAATTCAACAATAATCACCTAAGTATAAATTTATTTCCCTAGCGTGTTGCACGGTTGTTTCTGTGAACAAAACCGTTATAATTTTGACCGAATGTCTGTAATTTTTGACCTTTCAGCCTAGAATGGTCATAAACTATTAGGTTGGACTCAAAAATGAAGAATTCAAAATAAAATCCGTCTGGCCGACCGTATAAACGATAGCTTTCGAAAGGAGAGGCCAAGAATTTGAAATTTTCAGGGTTCGTTCGAAGTCAGAATGCGCCGGTTAAGTTCATAAATGATAGTAAAGTACCGATCTGATCGAATTGAAAGTTTTTATTAGTTGTGAGGTATAACATGAAGGTTCATGTGAAATTTCGTGATGATCGTATCATCAGAATTTGGAGAATTCTTCTTAAAAAATTCGGTATCTCATAAACTATTCGCAATATCCTGCTGAAATTTTGTGTATACATATAAGTCATTCAATGAGTTATGTTGAACCTCTTCAGGTGTTCCATGTGAAAATATAAGTTCGCTACTAACTAGAGAAAGACTGAAACATTTTTCGAGGAATAGTGGGCAATGATTGATTTACTGTATATAAATTGAAATCTCTTTACTCTTCAAAAGCCACTGACTTAACAAGTGGAAATGAACAGGAGCACTCAGGTGACTAGGAGAATAGATGAGATGAGTAGTAGATTCTACCCATCTCTACCAGGAGATCTTTTGTTTGTGTTGATTTAGTATATAGAGAGCAAAATCCCGAATGCGAATTGCCCGAAGGCTATGAGATTTGACGTCGACGGTATCGTTGGATTCGTAATCAAAGACAAACTTGATTCCTGAACACCGTATAGAAGGTACGATTCTTTAGACTTTTTAATCACAAATTAACAGTTAGTGGATTGAAAATATTGGCTGGTTATCAATTTCAAATGCAACTCAAGTCGAGTTTATCATCGCTAGCTGTACTGATGAGGCTTCATAAGCCGAAACCGGTCAACAGTTGCGAATTGTGAATTTGTTTCTGAGGATAACATGGATTGACTTGTTGGCCTGCTTTTCAGATTGACTTTGAACTATTTTATGCACACACTCTGTGGCCAGCTCAACTCGCTAGTGTGTCACCTCTCAAACAAGTGCGAAAGCTCCTGACTTCACGTGAGTGCTTTTTAAATTATTTTTTTCACAAATTGATGAATAAGTCACAAAACTGTAGGAAGATGTAGAGATGCCGAGAAAAGGATGAGTAGGAGGAAATTCTTGGAATGTTCCAACCTGAAAGCTGGCGCGCTCCCACGCGGGAGGGGGGTGGGGGATGGACTGGGGGTAAGTACCCCCCTCGGGACCGAATACTTCACTTCTTTCTAAATTCCAAAATACGGACACTACACCCCCCCCCCCCCAGACTCAATCTTTGGCAACGCCACTGCCTGAAAGATTCCGGCAGGGTGGTTCCCTGTCAGTCTCCTTCTAGATGTGTTTTACTAAGACAATGAAAACTTCTGGCCCTACAAAGATGGTAACTGCGCCTTTTCCAATGCATTGGCTTCCTCGTTTTTCTTGGTTCGCTCGAGGGTCCGGAAATCCAGTCCAAAGAGACTCTGTTATTTTTTCCTTGTTTTTTGAGACCCTTCTTCTTAATTATTTCTTGATTCAAGTTTTGAAATGAACTAGAAACCCAAATCTTCACGAACTGCCGAAATAGGCGGCAAACTTTTGAACTGGATGGTTATCTATAAAACCTTGATGATATGCAAGTAATTCGGCATCGAATTTCAGTTCCCCCAATTTTACGGTTTTCCCGTATTTTGACGTTGTTTCGATGAACTATTTTTTGAGCGCTGGTACTACTTACACGAGGGCTATATAATTTCGTCACGATGTCTGTATTTTTCGAATTTTGAGCCGAAAATGATCTCAATCGACTATGGTCGACTCACTGATGACGAATCAGTCGAAAAATTCGAGTCTGTCCGGCCGGCCGTCCGGCCGTCCGTATACACGATAACTCTCGAACGGAATGTCCTAGAAACTTGAAATTTTCAGGGTAGGTTCGAATTTAGAATGCCGCGGTTGAGTTCGTTATTGGGCAAAATCCGCCGAGGGGTTCCGTAAATATGGCCGCTCGAAATATTTTTTTCCTGATTACTTTGAAACTACAGATTCGATCGAGATGAAATTTTGCACTCTAATGGAAAATGAGGTGTTCAAGCCACATGCAAAATTGTGTTAAGCTCGCATCACCAGAACCATAGAAACCATAGAAAATTGTTACTTTTGAACGGAAACGCCTAAGGACTTGAAATTTTCAGCATAGGTGTGGATCTTGATTGTCGTGATCACTTTTATCTACGAGCAAAATTATACTAGGGGTTCCGCAAATATGGTCGTTTGAAATTTAGTTTTCTTGATAATTTCCAAACTACAGATTCGATCGTGACGAAATTGTGTATACTAATGGAGAATGATATATTCAAGCTACATTTCTCTAGATCGCATGACCAGAACCATAGAATCCATAGAAAATCATAACTTTCGAACGGAAAGGCCTAGGGACTTGAAATTTTCCGGATAGGTGTAGATCTGAAATGTGGCGTTCACGTTCATCAATGAGCAGAATTATACTAGGGGTTCCGTAAATACGGTCGTTTGAAACTTTGTTTTCTCGATAATTTCGAAACTACGGATTCGATCGAGATAAAATTTTGTATTTTAAACGAGAATGATATATTAAAGCAACATTCAGTCCAGATCGCATGACCAGAACCATAGGAACCATAGAAAATTATCACTTCCGATGGGAAAGGCCTAGGAACTTGAAATTTTCAGGGTGGGTTTAGATCGCGAATTTCACGGTCACGTTCATCAATGAGCAAAATTAGACTAGGGGTTCCGTGAATATGGCCGTTCAAAATATTCTGTTCCTGATAATTTTGAAACTACCGATTTGATTGAAATGAAATTGTGCACCTAGCTGAGGATTAATGTATTCAAACTACGTGCGAAATTTTGTCCAGATCGCATCACCAAGACCATAGATACCGTAGAAAATTCTGGCGAATTATCGAAAAAAAAATTGGTCAGCTGAAGCATTGACAAAGTCTGGAGTTTCGTCTAAGTTTGAGAATTTTTTTGACAGCTGTCGAAAATTCCTTCAATTGATTTCTAAAACTGGAAAATGCGAATCTACCTACAAGGTGGATGTACGAGCGCTTAAAAGCTCCTGACTTCACGGCAGTGCTTTTTGTAATTTTTTTGTGTATTCGCTTGTATCACACCAAAACCATTTTGTTCCTTTTGATCTGAAAGTTTAAATGTTTCTGTGTTGCGTTTATACTGTGAACCAGGAGCGTATAATGCAAGAATTTTAGAATAAAGAACTAAATATGTAAGTGGTGATAACAAGAATATAAGAATAACACTAATGGAAATTGCGGCCCCCTTAAGGCGCTATGGACCTATGGCCCAAGTAGACCTGAGGTTAGGGTTTCCCTGGTTGTCATAAAAGATGATAAGTCTTCAAATTATCAAATAATACGTCCTACCTATATAATAAGGATTCTTTGGGTAATTGATGATGAGTTGCTGGTGGTGAAGAAGAGGTGACACAATGTTTGTCGAATCCGGCTCGCAGGACCATAATCGATTATCTGGCACCCTTTCCTACCTATAATGCCAAATGTATTAGACAATATCTTTGTAGGTAACAAGTGGATCCGGAGGCCCTCTTTCACATCTAGACACACAAAGAAGCTCATCGACTCACGGGATTGGTCCACTGATGCTGAAGGGGGCACTCGCCGCTGGCCCCAGTCAGTAGTCGACGGGCAGTCATAGAGTGCGCGTCGTGCTTTAGTTTGACGTGTGATGTAAAGTGGTTTTGCGTCCATGACGCTGTTGCGCATCCCTTACGAGAGTGACAGTGACCATGTGCGGGGTTATGTGGCGCCTATTATGTAGATGCTTGACCCATGGATATTTATTACATTTCTTCTGGCTGTTCCTGCTACTCTTACAGGTAATTGTTACCGCCGGTTCCCGGCGTATGTCTTCGGCTCTTGGTTATTGTTGAGTACCTGTTGGTCGTCCTTCAATGAGACTCCATCGGTCACTGCTTTTCTAACTAATTATCGGTGTGAAGTACTTGTGATCTCGGGTAATTTCTGAATTTAGGACTCACGCTTGTTGAGGAACCCGAAATATCCTTATGATTTTACCTCAACGCGTGAAATATTCGGGATACCACTTGAAAATTCAATCAAATAATATTAGTTATATCACAACTAAGTTTGTGTCTCAAAAGATTTTCAATGTTTTCTTATTAGGTACTGCTTCTTTCCAACAGTTCTTTTCTTTCTAGTCGTTCGAGAATACCTCCTACTTTCATTCTTATCTCGAGTGGTTAGTGGGTTTTTCAAATATTTACACCAAAATTCTTGCAACTTATGAAACTGCCTGTCATATGTTTATCAACACTTGGGTAACCACTTCAGAAGAGTGGCTCCTGTATAGAATAAACCACTCAGGTCGATAGTATCGTATTTCGGATGTACATACTCCCAGCGTGTTTAATGAAAATTTGAATTTTCTAGATGCGAATGAAAAAAATTTTTTTCAAATTGATTTTGAAATAAAAACCTATCTATCCGAGTATTGTTCTGTATTGGGGAGATTATTTGCATCTATATTGGTGGCCATGTTGTCAGTAATTTCGATCAAAAAATTTTTATGAAGGATTGTTACTTTCTCCCCGTTTCACAGATATGGAAGGAAAAGAAACATTTTCGTTATACATCTCTGCTCTTATTTCGTCAGAAAAAGTTTTTTATCATTAACATCTTTTTTTATTCGTCACATAAGTTTGCAAACAATTTAATGAAATATTTAAATATTAAACCTTTACCTTCAGAGGAATTATATTTCAAGTATTGAACTCAAACTATACGGTTGATTACGATCAATAAATGTTCGAAAGAATTAATTTGTCGAAAAAGTTATTTGATGAAAATTTTTTTTTTAAATATATTTTTGAGCGCTCGTACTACTTACACGAGGGCTATATCATTTCGTCACGATGTCTGTATTTTGAGCCGAAAATGGTCTCAAACGACTATGTTCGACTCACTGATGACGAATCCGTCGAAAAATTCAAGTCTGTCCGTTCGTCTACACGATAATTCTCGAACGGAATGACCTAGAAACTTGAAATTTTCAGGGAAGGTTCGAATTTCGAATGCCGCGGTTGAGTTCGTTATTGGGCGAAATTCGCCCAAAGGTTCTGTAAATATGGCCGCTCAAACTATTTTTTTCCTGATAATTTCGAAACTATTTATTGGATTGGAATGAAATTTCGCAAATAGATGAAGAATAATGTATTCAAACTACGTGGGAAATTTTGTAGAGAACGCAATTCCAAGACCATAGATACCGTAGACAATTCTAGCGAATTATCGAAAAAAAAAATTGGTCACTGACGTGAAGTCTGGATTTTCGCCTTAGTTTGAAATTTTCTTTGACAACTGTCGAAATCTTTTCAATTGGTTTATAAAACTGGAGAATGCGAATCAACCAAGGTGGATAAACGAGCGCTCAAAAGCACCTGACTTCACGGCAGTGTTTTTCAAATAATATATAATATAATTTTTCAATAATTTTTTTTGACCATGTAATGGATAGTATGTTAAAATTTTCGGTTATTTCAACTTTTCCATTGATACACAAGTGCAATTTTTTGTGCCGAAAAAAAGTTTCAAGTGAATGAATATTATTTCTCTGAATGTCATTTCATTTTTTTGGCGCCCAAAAATCGCGGAAAGTTTTGATGATATTGAATAACAATTATTATTCTATCAACATCAACTCCTCATGAATGTCCAACGTCTTCTTGGATCTATTCGTTCAATTGCGGAATTCAGAGTACATATTTTGTTCACATTCCCGAATTTCGTCAGATTTGATAAATTTGAGTTGAGATATTTCAAGTTAAAATAATGTCTGTGCAGACTGTTGTATCATTCCGCAGACACGGTTTGGGTTGAATTTGGAGTAACCCCTGAAAAACAACTCCTATAAATAGCCGAGCGATGAATTTGCAACTCTTTTACTTTTTACGGCCACAGAATACTGCGAACATGTCACGCTTCGCGCTTTAAAATTCGACACTGCATTTTGAGATGCGGCTGCAGTTCATGCACCTAATGCTAGAGGAACCGCCTATCTCCTGGACCTCGAAGTGTGAAAATCACTGAATGTTGCTTATTGTGGGAACATTCCAAAGGTGAATGGGGACGTTGTTCAATAATTATGCAATATCTAACGTGGTATTTGATTTAAATTTGTAGATGGAAATTGATTCAAGAAAGTTGAAACACTACTTGAAGCTCCACCTCGGGTTTTCGTCGTCGATTTTTTTTAAGTTCCAGTTCTGCAACTACATAAATCTTCATATTTTTCCGAAAGTTGTATAAAAATACTGAAATTTTGACTCGTATCACATCTCTGACAGCTGACAATCAGGGACACCAATATACTTCATTGATTTTACCAACACATTGCTTCGAAAAACCCCAATTTATTCAAACCATTAAAATCTTTATGGTTGTTCTTCTATAGGCAGCCTCAGATTTTTGCTATGATTCCGCCAAATCTGATTTCGCTACTGTGTTATCACTTTCTAAAAGTAAGCAAGGCTCATTATTGCAATGTTTTCTCCTCTTCTGTCTTTTGTCCTAGATTTAGTAAATTTTGGTTCACTTAATAGGGCGTCACAAGATTGAAATGTTAATTTTTATTATATTGAAAAATTTGTACATTTTTCTTCATTGATGTTTATATTTTACCATTACGTTCCTATTATAATTGTTTGATGGATTTACGTTAAAGAAGAATATTCTGTTATTTAATTATTCAGTTCACTATTATATATAATAGGGTGTCACAAGATTTAAATGTTAATTTTTATTATACTCAACTCCTGAAGATTTCTACATTTTTCTTTATTAATGTTTATATTTTACCATTACGTTCCTATTATAATTGTTTGATGGACTTACGTTAAAGAAGAATATTTTGTTATTTTATTATTAAATTCTCTATAGAATGAAAACTATCATTGATATTATTGATATAGTCGTTATTTTGAGACACCTTAGGTAAAATTTCCCAGATTGTTGCCTGCTTGCTTGTTTTTATAAACAAGAGCGTTATCATTTTGCTCAAATGTCCGTATTTTCGAATTTTGAGCCGAGAATGTTGTCAACCGATCAGGTTGGATTCGAATATGAAGAATTCTTAATCAAATTCGATACTGTCCGTCTGGCCGTATACACGATAACTTTCTAAAGGAGAGGCCTAGAATTTTGAAATTTTCAGGATACGTTAGAGGTCTGAATGTGCCGGTTGAGTTCGTTATTGGGCGTATTCTGCTTGAGGGGTTCCGTAGAAATAGCTATCTCAATAATTCGATCGAATCTAAACTGCGTAATGAGGAAGATAACGGCACAAAGGTTCATATGAAATTTCGTAAATAACGTATCACTAGAATATTTCGAGATTGAGATTTTCCAATATAATTCAGTGATTTCCAACTTTTGGAGTTTATAAAACTGGAAGGACAGTGCTGACAATGAACACTGAAGGCAGTTAACTACACACATAAATTACATGTATTGAAAACTAATATATTTTATCTATGGGCAGTTTTTTTTCAATTCAGGTTAGGTTCGCATAAGTTCGTTTCATTATTTGGTCACGGAAGGTTAGCTTGATTCGAATATTTTCAGCAGAAAATGAATTAAATTTTCCTAGAGTCACAAACAGTCAAAAGAATAGAAATAATATTCAGAACAGAATGGAATATTTGAGTCTTCTGCGAAGATATGTTGGTGATTCTGACAAAATTGTCTAGTTTTCACAGTTTCAATTCAAATAAATAAAAAAAAATAATGTCTCCTGAACTGTGAGATCCACATTTATAAGATTCAATTTCTCGATAAGAAAGTGGTTCTCCGAGAAAAATCTATGGTGGCGTTTTTTTCTGCGAGGAATATCTGGCTGAAATGTTCAAATTTCACATTTTTCAGAAAAATAAGAACAAATTTCATAAGAACGGGTACAAAATTCGTTTCGGTAATGTATCGAAAGGGTGGAAAATCGGAGGATGAAATTCGAGAAAATCATTATCACAATCTTTCATTCCTATTTTTAATTTTTTTTATTATTATATATAGTTTAATCTATTTGTTGCATTTGTATTAGGTACGTTTTTCCTAAAAGCTGCCGAATCCACTAAATGTAATCCTCTTTCAATCCAATTTTTCAATTAGTCCAAAATTATCTACAAATATTACGCTCGATTATGTACCGACACTTTCAATTTCAAGAAATTGAAGTGGTCCAATGTTTGCTATTACACCCAAAACGCACGAATCTCATATAAACATTGAAAGAGAGTACCCAAACATAAAAAAGGTAAGAAATAAAATAATTTATTACATAACTACATAATTATTTTGTACCTAGTAGTCCCTAAAAGTCCCCCTAAGTTGACCATCTCCATAAAAGTTCCCAAAGACAAATGGCCAATCTTTTCGGCTTGCGAATTTTTGCGTAACTATTGTTGCAGTTGTCAAGCCAGCATGTGGCTTTCACATTAAACACCCCTTAAAATGGAAATCTGACAGGTAGCTGTTCGAGTAACAGTCGATGATTATGTGAGCAGGTAAACCCACCCCTAATTCATCATTGGAAGTGTCGAATCATTTCGGCATCTTTCCTGTGTCCGAGAGTTAACTAGAACGCTCTGATAGCAGTATAGCAAAAAATAATATTATTCGACATTTAAAGCGATGAGGATAAGTTTCATCAACCTCTCATCTTGTTTAAGACGAAAGAAAAAAGTATGAAGAGGTAATGCGAGTTAGATACTGGTTTTCATAGTAATAAATCAAGACGGAATTGTCTCTCCTTTTGCGAGATGTTTTTTGTCCAGATTATTCGCCTCAGCAACTTAAGAACCGACACCTGCGTTGAATATCGAACTTGATCTTGCGCTGCAAAAATCTAACGGTGTTGAAGTTACGACGTTCTTCCTCTGAAATACTCAGACTTAATTATTAATAATGTATGACTAATGGCATACATACACTTCTAAACAGAGTTTATATATCCAGTTTATCCCTACTTATATTAAAGTCGAGGTCATATAAATTAATAGCAGACAAACCAATCCAAATTCGAGCTTACTAATCCGCCAATTTAGCTAATTAGAGTCAGATCCATAATTACCAGGCTCACGTGAGAATTTTGTCGCTGTTTATAGACAGTCGAAATAGCCGTTCCATGCATATCATTTATTCACATTCACTACAACTTTTGAACTAAAGAAGTGTGTGCAGTTCTTTGCAATAGCTTCCATGAGGTTGAAAGGGGTAATTGCAAGGTCCCGCCCCAATGAGGGAGTTCAATATTCTCAATTTAGTTACGATGGAAAGTCTCGAATAATTATGTCTTTTTCGAACCAGAGGAAGTCTAAGAGTATAGGCTGCCTGCAGTGCTTACAGTCATTTGCTGAATCGTTAAGTTTATGACTGAAGTTAAACGATTATTGGCATTCAGAAATCTTTAATTGAATTTTCGATTTTCCGTGAGATATATTCTCCTTTTCTTCATGAAGATGAAAGAACACCCATGTACGGAGAGTACCGACATGCGTCGTTCGGGTAGGATCATGCTGAGATTCAGTTATTTGAGATGCAATAAATGGCGAGACTGTGGGAAATATAATTTACCTATAGCTGAAGTAACGTGACCGATTTTGAATTTGAAACTTTGTATATCATGATAAGGCATTAGGCTTCATCTTCTTGAATTATTTTCAGGTTCGTGACATTTCCGGTCAGACCGGAAGTGAATTTCCATGAATTCATTTCTCACTTATTTTTAAATTTTTTTTTCTGAAAACTTACTCATTAAACTTTATGAAAATGTAATTGGGTTCAGTCTGGTGGGCTCAAGTTGTTCAACTTTTTCTGGGAAGATCCTGAAAGATAATGTCTCGCAAAATGCTCCAACCAAAGCAGTCGAAATAACATTTTTGAGCGCTCGTACTACTTACACGAGGGCTATTTCATTTCGTCACGATGTCTGTATTTTTCAAATTTTGAGCCGAAAATGGTCTCAAACGACTATGTTCGACTCACTGATGACGAATCCGTCGAAAATTTCGAGTCTGTCCGTCCGGCCGTCCGTATACACGATAACTCTCGAACGGAATGTCCTAAAAACTTGAAATTTTCAGGGTAGGTTTGAATCTCAAATGGCGCGGTTAAGTTCGTTATTGGGCAAAATTCGTCGAGGGGTTCCGTAAATATGGCCGCTCAAAATTTTGTTTTCCTGATTACTTTGAAACTACAGATTCGATCGAGGTGAAATGTTGCAGTCAGATGGAGAATTACGTGTTCAAGCTACATGCAAAATTTGGTCCAGCTCTCATGACCAGAACCATAGGAACCATAGAAAATTATAACTATTAATGGAAAGGCCTAGGGACTTGAAATTTTCAGGATAGGTTTGGATCTTTAATGTTGCGGTCACTTTCATCAATGAGCAGAATTAGACTAGGGGTTCCGTAAATATGACCGTTTGAAATTCAGTTTTCTAGATAATTTTAAAACTATGGATTTGATCGTAACGAAATTCTGTATTTAAATTGAGAATGATATATTGGAGCCAAATTTTTTCAGATCGCATGATCAGAACCATAGAAACCATAGAAAATCATAACTTTCGAACGGAAAGGCCTCTTGAAATTTTCAGGATAGGTTCGGATCGCATTACCAAGACCATAGATACCGTAGAAAATTCTAGCGAATTATCGAAAAAAAATTGGTCACCTAGGCACTGACTTGAAGTCTGGATTTTCGCCTTTGTTTGAAATTTTCTTTGACAGCTTTCAAAATCTTTCCAATTGCTTTCTAAAACTGGAGAATGCGAATCTACCTACAAGGTGCATGTACGAGCGCTCAAAAGCTCCTGACTTCACGGCAGTGTTTTTCTGAATTTTTTTCCATATATCGTCGTGTTCCGGAGAAAAATACGTAACTCCATATTTTTCAAGAAATGGTATTTTGGTGCAATCTGTTGGGCAACATGGTTACTTATATGCTTGCAAATTACAAAACTCTCAAAATGATCGGGTATAATTTAAATTTCAGAAAATGAAATCTACGTATCTCCACCGCGTTTGGGAAAAATGCTTAACTCCCGTATTTCTCATACTAAATCAGACATATTGACAGGTCGTGTTCTAACGTTGAAAGTGTTTTTTGTTTCCCCTGTAAAATTTTGTTACATGGAGTTACGCAATTTTCTCCTGAATATATATGTACTAATAAATAAATGAAATAATTTGATACTTACCAAATGTCTCTTCAAGTAAACTAATGTGATGAATTTCTCATCCCCAAAATCATTTTTTTTTATGGATCTCCTATTTTTGCGTGCTCGTTTCTATGAACAAAGCGTTATCATTGTGCCCAAATATCTGAAAATTTATTTTGATCTCAAACAATTACTTGGGTTGCACTCACAGTGTTAAAATTCAATTATGTCATCCGTAAAAACGAAAGGCCTAGAACGTTGAAATTTTCACGGTATTTCCCAGACCTGAATGCGCCGGATAAATCCCTCAATGTTCAGAATCAGCCGGAGGTTTCTTAGTTCCAATCATTTGAATTTTTTCTCTAATTCCAAGAATGAAAGGAATATTTTTTTAAACACTGATACCTCAGAAACTCATTCGTCAGTCCTGTCCAAATTTTGTGTCTGCTTATATGGTATGAATAATGTAGGTTGAATAAAATTCAAATTCACAACTTTTCCACGTGAAAATAAAATTGAGTTTTCCAGATCTGGTGTTGAGAAATTTCATATTTTATATAATTCCTTGAAGTTACGATTTTATAAAAATAAATCATTTTCCAATGTCATTCACCAACGGTTTTGGGGTCACAGAATCTGTGGTTCGTTTCATAATCTTTGGTTCGATAGCCTCGCTACAGTGTCACGTAATGTTAAACCAAAATGATCATAGATTAGTTGAATTTTCAATAAACAACGTTTTAGAAACCCTAATTCATTTGACATGAAGTTGAATGTTGCGTCAAAAAATAGTTCATTTTACATTTCATCTGTCTTAGATGAGGAAATTCCTAATATTCGCCAATTGCACTGCTGAAAAGTTATCAAAATTATAAAATAATTTTTGAATAACGAAAAGTTAATTGACCGAAATTTCCTAATTTTTTTTTGTTTTTTGTTTTTGAGCGCTCGTACTACTTACACGAGGGCTATATCATTTCGTCACGATGTCTGTATTTTTCGAATTTTGAGCCGAAAATGGTCTCAATCGACTATGTTCGACTCACTGATGACGAATCCGTCGGAAAATTCGAGTCTGTCCGTCCGGCCGTCCGTCCGTCCGGCCGGCCGTCAGCACGATAACTCTCGAACGGAATAACCTAGAGACTTGAAATTTTCAGTGTGGGTTCAGTTCCCGAATGGCTCGGTCAAGTTCGTTAATGGGCCAAATCCCACCAGGGGTTCCGTGAATATGGCTGTTCAAAGTTTTGTTTCCCTGATTACTTGAAAACTACAGATTTGATCGAGATGAAATTTTGCACTCTAATGGAAAATGAGGTGTTCAAGCTACATGGGAAATTTTGTCCAGATCGCATGACCAGAACCATAGAAACCATAGAAAATTGTAACTTTTGAACGAAAAGGCGTAGGGACTTGAAATTTTCAGGATAGGTGTGAATCTTGAATGTCGTGATGAAGTTCATCTATGAGCAACATTATACAAGGGGTTCCGTAAATACGGTCGTTTGAAATTTTGTTTTCTCGATAAATTCGAAACTACGGATTCGATCGAGATGAAATTTTGTATTTTAATCGAGAATGATATATTGAAGCAATATTTTGTCCAGATCGCATGACCAGAACCATAGAAACCATAGAAAATTCTTACTTTTGAACGGAAAGGCCTAGGAACTTGAAATTTTCAGGGTGGGTTTGGATCACAAATTTCACGGTCACGTTCATCAATGAGCAAAATTAGACTAGGGGTTCCGTAAATATGGCCGTTCAAAATATTTTTTTCCTGATAGTTTCGAAACTACTGATCGGATTGGAATGAAATTATGCACCTAGCTCAGGAATAATGTATTCAAACTACGTGCAAAATTTTGTCCAGATCGCACCACCAAGACCATAGATACCGTAGAAAATTCTAGCGAATTATCGAAAAAAAATTGGTCACCTAAAGCACTGACATGAAGTCTGGAGTTTAGCCTAAGTTTCAGATTTTTTGTGACAGCTGTCGAAAATTCCTACAATTGATTTCTAAAACTGGAAAATGCGAATCTACCTACAAGGTGCATGTACGAGCGCTCAAAAGCTCCTGCCTTCACGGCAGTGCTTTTCGTCATTTTTTTTTTGTTTATTCCACTCTCCTAGGTCTCTATGAGATCCCTCAGAAGCTCAGAGCTGGTGCGAGTTAGGAGGCCCGGTTGTGTTTCGTGTAGGCTTTGTTATCTGGAGATCTTTTCATTTGAGATGCTTGTCAATTTGGATAAACTTCTCCCCCGCTGACCCAAATCATATAAAAAGAGGTGGACAAATGGAATTGAAAAAAATTTAGAGATTTATCTATTCCCGAGGGGTTCTTATGAAACACTTGAAATGTTAGATGAACTCTTCAGAAGCCCAACCACTTAAAATGCGAAATCTGTCATGGGCTGTTTTCTGTATCATTTCCTTCCACATTGAAACTTCCATTGCACATGCGCTGTAGTTTGGGATTTCACGTTCGCGGCTTCTGTCGTGAATTTCAAGAAACGACGTTGTTGTGCGCAGCCTTTGTATAGTTCATGATGACAGTTGCTCTTCAAACAAAGCTATTAGATGCTTTATCACGTATTTTGACGTTATTTTTGGGTGCATTTACATTGTTTCCTCAATGGAGTTTATGTACCCCAACGCTCGCTTAAACGTGATGTGTTCCTGAGGAAATTCCAACCGAATGCCGAAGCATCCTCCAAACAACCGATAAAATCTCCTTACAATTGACAACTGCATGACGAGTGCATCATAAATCGTCGTGGATGAACCGCAACGACAGTTAGGTACACGGCGATCCCGTGTCTCGTCCACTTTTACCAAATTCATAAAATACAAAAGTACAAGACAACCTCCGCGAAACCACGTAAAGCTTGTTCCAGAACTGAAACAATGGGGCATTCGCTACACGATCGGTCGGAAAATCATGTTTCCCGTTGCCCCTGGCTTAATTGTATGTAAATGAAAATGATAATTGAATTATACGGCAATTACGATTTCGAGTGTAAATGCCATCCGTTTAGTTCTCGAGGTCGGTAGTGCGATATCTGATACCAAATGTATCCTCGGGTATAAGATATCTAACTGGGGCCCCATTAGCGTGTTGGCATAATGCTGCTGTAATAAAACCGTTTATTACAATCAATTTACGATTTCCAATCGGTAACACAATGCAGGTGATGTGGGAAAATAATTATTACCGCCGATAGTATAGCGTCGGTTTTACGCCATACGATTTATCGCTCCGAGGATGCCATCTAACATGCCGGGAAGTTTAGAACGATACTAATTGAGGGGAAAAAATTAATTTGAAGTGAGTGGACGTACTGAATGCAATCAATTGCAGTTGCGATTCTTGGACTGTCGCTGCAGTCAGTACAGAAAAAAGAATACTTGGCCAATCCATGCAAAATTACCCCCAGATTAGAACTGTCTTGTATTTCGTCAAAGCCCTTTAAGATTGTACACAACTTTCATTTGCCCTATGCATCACAATTATCGTTTCAATGATTTCTCATTGAATTCATTTCATTTTTTGAATGTACATGGTGATTGTTTATATTTTAGTCAATAGCTATCTCAGTAAATATTGGTCCTACAAAAACGTTTGAATGGGCAAATATGAAGTATTTATGTGCATTTAGAATTCAGTACTAGAAAATGCAAAAACGCAAGGTTAACCTAAAAATTTTATGCTAGTTGGTATTTTTCAAATGGAATACCCTGTATTTCCTCTTCCTAATCGGTAGAGCTCTTTCTTCTGATTTCTAATATATATACTTTATTGAGGTTATCTTCGTCAGTTTTCGAAAAACATAGATTTTCGTCTAAATCTAAGTCGGCTGTATAACGCCACGTGACACTGCTGCGATTTTTGAGCGCTGTACTACTTACGCGA
The DNA here is from genome assembly GCA_963966015.1 of Aphidecta obliterata. Taxonomy (NCBI): domain Eukaryota; kingdom Metazoa; phylum Arthropoda; class Insecta; order Coleoptera; family Coccinellidae; genus Aphidecta; species Aphidecta obliterata. Next base: position 19,508,628 of record OZ014427.1, read on the forward strand.
GGGCTCTATCATTTCGTCACGATGTCTGTATTTTTCGAATTTTGAGCCGAAAATGGTCTCAATCGACTATGTTCGACTCACTGATGACGAATCCGTCGGAAAATTCGAGTCTGTCCGTCCGGCCGGCCGTCCGTAAGCACGATAACTCTCGAACGGAACAACCTAGAAACTTGAAATTTTCAGTGTGGGTTCAGTTCCCGAATGCCTCGGTTAAATTCGTTAATGGGCCAAATTCCATGACGGGTTCCGTAAATATGGCCGTTCAAATTTTTGTTCCCCTCATTACTTGAAAACTACTGATTTGATTGAGATGAAATTTTGCACTCAAATGGAGAATGAGGTTTTCAAGCTACATGTGAAATTTTGTCCAGATCGCATGACCAGAACCATAGAAACCATAGAAAATTGTAACTTTTGAACGGAAAAGCCTAGGGACTTGAAATTTTCAGGATAGGTGTGGATCTCGAATGTCGCGTTCACGTTTATCAATGAGAAGAATTACACTAGGGGTTCCGTAAATACGGTCGTTTGAAATTCTGTTTTCTCGATAATTTCGAAACTACGGATTCGATCGAGATGAAATTTTGTATTTTAATCGAGAATGATATATTAAATCGATATTTTGACCAGATCGCATGACCAGAACCATAGAAACCATAGAAAATTGTAACTTTTGAACGGAAAGGCCTAGGAACTTGAAATTTTCAGGGTGGGTTTGGATCGCGACTATCGCGGTCATCAATGAACAAAATTAGACTAGGGGTTCTGTAAATATGGCCGTTCAAAATATTTTTTTACTGATAGTTCCGAAACTACTGATTGGATTTGAATGAAATTTTGCACCTAGCTGAGGAATAATGTATTCAAACTACGTGGGAAATTTTGTCCAGATCGCATTACCAAGACCATAGATACCGTAAAAAATTATAGCGAATTATCGCAAAAAAATTGGTCAGCTGAAGCACTGGCATGAAGTCTGGAGTCTCTCCTAAGTTTCAGAACATTTTGACAGCTGTCTAAAATTCCTTCTATTGATTTCTAAAACTGGAAAATGCGAATCTACCTACAAGGAGGATGTACGAGCGCTCAAAAGCTCCTGACTTCACGGCAGTGCTTTTCTTAATTTTTTCATATCAAAGTAGCCGTGAATAATAGAACAACTGGTATTCGTTTCATTAATTTATTAACAAAAATTTAAATTAAGTGTTCAAATCGCCCTCATTAACTTACACACAATCGATATCTTTTTATTGAGTTTTCGGGGGCTATCCATATTTCTGGCTGGTTTTGAGATTATCAATTCCTTCCTTTATTCTGATTTTAATATCTTCAATATTTCGAGAAAGGTCCAATCAAACTTTAGATTTTAAATATCCTCATATGAAAGTATCCAATGGGGTCAAGTCGGGAATGTTAGGAGGCCAGAGATTGATTCTGTTTCTGCCAATCCACATATTGTATTTTTTTTTGTCCTGTGGCGTTCTACAGCTGCCTTTGATTTAGACGAAAACATCCATATTTTTCGAAAACTGACAAAGATAACTATTTTCTAGTACTGAATTCTGAATGCCCATAAGAAATACTTCATATTTGCACGTTTTCGTAGGATAGCTATTGAGTAGAGTTTTCTTGACCGTTTTAGAAAAAAAATTCAGTATTTTTCCGTGTTATCCAATCCATCCAAGGCGGATAATTTAAACTTACTCCAACAATTACTGGCGATCAAAAAATAAATAAAAATTTCACGATCACACAGTTGTTCTCATTAGCCATCGGTTTGTTAATTTGATTTAAATCTTTCACATTTCTGATATTTATACATGATATAAACATATATCCGATTTGAAAGGTGATGGATTAAAATCAAATTAACAAATCAATGTCTAATTATAACAACTTTTCGATAATGAAAAAAATTTAATTTTTTTTATCGCAAGTATTTCTTGAAGTTAATTTAAATTATCCGCCTTGGATGGATAGGATTGTACGAACAAATATTTGGAATTTTTATACGAAAACGTTCGAGGAACCTCTTGTGCATACACGCCCGAATGTACATTCAAAAAATTATGGAAAGCACTGCCGTGAAGACAGGAGCTCTTGAGCGCTCGTTCACCCACCTTGAAGGTAGATTCGAATTCTTCAGTTAGAGAAACCAATTGGAAAAATTTTGACAGCTGTCGAAAAAAATTTCAAACTAAGGCGAAAATCCAGACTTCACGTCAGTGCTTTAGGTGACCAATTTTTTTTTCGATAATTCCCTAGAATTTTCTACGGTATCTATGGTCTTGGTGATGCGATCTGGACAAAATTACCCACGTATAAAAATATTTTGAACGGCCATTTTTACGGAACCTCTAGTCTAATTTTGCTCAATGATAAACGTGACCGCGAAATTCGCGATCCGAACCCTGAAAATTTCAAGTCCGTAGGCCTTTCCATTCGTAAGTTATGATTTGCTATGGTTTCTATGGTTCTGGTCATGCGATCTGGAGAAAATGTAGCTTGAATATATCATTCTCCATTGAAATACAAAATTTCGTCACGATCCAATCCGTAGTTTTGAAATGTTCAAGAAAACTAAATTTCAAACGACCATCCTTATGGAACTCCTAGTCTAATTTTGCTCATTGATGAAGGGGACCGCGACATACAAAATCCACACCTATCCTGAAAATTTGAAGTCCCTAGGCCCTTCCATTACAAAGTTATACTTTTCTATGGTTTCAATGGTTCTGGTCATGCGATCTGGACAATACATTCTGCAAGTAGCGTGAACACGTCATTCTCCATCTGAGTGCAAAATTTCATCTCGATCGAACGTGTAGTTTCGGGGTAGTCAGAAAAAGAAAATTTCGAACGGCCATATTAACGGAACCCCTGGTGGAATTTTGCCCATTTACGAACTTAGCCTCGGCATTTGGGAACTGAACCCACACTGAAAATTTCAAGTCTCTAGGACGTTTCGTTCGAGAGTTATCGTGTATATGGCCGGAAGGCATCGTGACGAAATGATATAGCCCTCGTGTGAGTAGTACGAGCGCTCAAAAATTAAATGAATTCGACATGCCTTTTATGAGAAATCATTGAAAAATTGTTGTGTAGTATAGGACAAATGAAAGTAAAAAGAATCCAACAAAGTATAACCAATAGTCTCGTGAGATAAGAAAGTTTTGAAGAAGTACCTATATGTTCAAAAAAATTTTCAAGTAATGCGATCATGAAATGAAATTTCACATGAACCTTCGTGTCGTTATCTTCCATCTAACTACAGTTCATTTCGATCAGAACCTTATTTTGCAAATTATCGATACTTCCACATTTCAGACGGTTATATCATCCCTTCCACGGATTCTGCCTATTAACGAATTTAACCGGGGCATTCAGACCTCAAACGCACCCTGAACTTTCAGAACTTCAGGGATCTCCTTTCCAGAGTTATCGAGTTTACGGAAGGCCGGACGGATATAATTGAATTTGGCCACAGATTATTCATTTGTGAGTCCAACCTAATCATTTTAGACCATTCCCTGCTCGAAATTCGAAAATCACATCAATTTGGGCAAAATGATAACGCTCGTCTTCACAGAAACAAGCGCGCAATAATAACAAAATAAGAATAACAAAATGCCCGCTATAACTTAAAAAGTTATAGCGTTCCTATTGAAAAAACTTTTATTAACAAGGCATTTCGAAAAGTCATTAAACTGGCTAGGTGGAAACGCACGAGCAACGCCGGCCCGCCCCAACTTCCACCTTAGACGTTTCTTCATTTTAGAAACTCCGCAAGAAAACAAAAGTCAATTTCAATACGCATGTGGAGTGCTCCTCAATTAGTGTGAAATCTTTCCTCGGCCTGACAAAAACAAATCTAATTAATAGGTGAACCAACAACCAACCGTAGAGATAAAAACTTAACCTGTAAAACTTATTAACTTAACAATGCCTAAGAGGTCATTTAAGTTTTTAGGTGCTCAAATGAAACGATTCTCGAGAATAATAATACGCGTAGAGCTCGGAGATTGTTTTTGGTCTTTTTTACCACTAGATGAGACCGCGGTCTCGCCTGACGGCACCGAAGACCGACTATTTTACCATCTCTATCGCCGTCTCCGTCGCTCGTACGGTCCGGCACGCAATCTCTATCCAGCTGTGTTTGTGCCAGACTAACAAACTGGATTTTGAATAAATATTAAAACTCAATATGACCTTCTTACACATACCTCGGCGATGTGCAAGGCGAGGTACAAAAGGTATATTTCATCGATTCGAACAAATAGCGTCCAAAAGGAAAACGGCAGTGTACCATTTCGGTTTATTATCCAAAATAATGAACCCTCGATTGATTATTCTTTTGATGTTATTGTTATATGGTCTGTTTAATAGAAAGTATTTGGGCTATTGCCATCTTCTACCTATTTTCCGTATTTTTTTTTGTATGTGAAAGACACTACACCTGATTTTAGTCTTCATTCCAACAGTATTTCCCTCACACGGGCAATAAGTTTATTATCATACCGTGTGAGTTGTTGAATAGTTGTTCAGAATTAATCGATCGGGTGCTCGAGCTAGGAAGACTAATGCTATATAACATAGTACACTCGATCGTACATAATGACTTTAGGTTCTAGACTTTTCCAGTAAAGCTCTGAACGTCGACGTACAATTTTTGGATTTTACAATTTGCTCAACGTTCATCATTTTATTTTCACCTAAGTGTAAGTTGTATTGGCGACCTCAAACCACAATATATGTATAATTTTCAAAAATTTCAGAATTCGTCACTAATATTCAAATATAGGATGCTGATTCAAATACCTACTATAACATTATTTCAGTGTAATTGACACACGTTTTACTGACATACATTCCGTAAATGGATCTGAATCGAAGGGAAATAACAGGAAATAAATTCATTTCCTTATCGTTTCCCTGCGATATTAAATTTGCTTTCCGTCCAAATTCGTAGTAACAACACTCATGCAATAGATATGCAAATATTGGTTCCGCAGAAGAATTTTTCTCATGCATATATACTAATTCATTCCCATGCATTCTTATCTCACTTATATAACAAATAAATAAAACTTCCAGACAACCCTTTTTTCCTCCAGGCATTCGATAGTTTCATTTTAATCGATTTATGACCATGCCTCTTTAATTAACTCATTAATTATTCAGCAATTGAATAAAAATTCATCGATCTGTTACTTGTTACGGTAGCTGGGTGTATTGGAAGAACCCCTAATGATTTGTTCGTGATAAAGGTTTACCTTCATTGTCAGTTATTGATTATTTGAATAATTCAATCGAAAGGCAGACGTCGAACAGTGATTTGTGACAGTTAGAGGGATCGATAAGTGTTATAAGTCTTGTACTAGTGAAAAAAATAATTCGAGAATATTACAAACTGTATCGAAGTTTTGAAATAATTTCATTGGCCTTAAAACACTCAATTGGCAGTATTGACTCGTCGAAATTGAATATAAAATTCCTATATCGTCTGAAAAATGGGGAAATCAAATGAGAGCGTTGCTATTTACTTCAAAATTGTCCCTTTGTAAGAAGATTCCATACAACTTCTAATGTAAGTTGATCCAGGTGGATTAGTTTTGCGGTTTGATATCTCATATTGCCTTTTGTTGGGAATACTGAAAGGATGGTTGCTGAGTCACACTCCTAGACAGGTTTCCCAATTGTCTAAAAGTGACAGGGAAGTGTTTCAATAATACGGTTTGGGAGTATAATCCGAATCGATGTCATTCGAATGGATTAGAATTGAAACTGTAGAATTTGAGTCGAAACTATCCCACATCTATACGTATGTCATTTGAATTTTTACTTTTTAGGGTGGTTTGATATGACGCCATTTGCTTAGCGCTTAGTTTGCGTGTCGAAGTGCCACTCGGCCAGCGAATGGATTACTAATGCATCTTAACAGGATGATACATCGGATAGAGAGAGCATTTTCTGTTTCTCAGAAGAACTTAATATAAACAATCAAATAACGTTTCTATAAGTAATAGATAGATAAAATTCCCCGAAAAAAATATATAAAAAGCCAGAAATGAAGAATTGAAACACAATTATAAAAATTACATTGTCGAGCTTAATTTCGGAAAAAATTCCTTCGTTCTTGAAACAAAATGAAATCAATATCGCTCATAGTTTGGGCAAATTCATTAAAACTAATAAAGGTAAAAGATATTATCAGATACATCGGGAGTATATAAACTAACATGCGAAGATAATCCAAGTTTCTATATCATTCAAACCGGCAGGACTTTTGAATTTCGAATAACAGTTATTGTCAGAAAAGCATTGCTTCACTATAATGAAGAAATTTTGCATGTAGAAAAAACAAAGATCTATGGTCTTGGTAATGCGATCTGGACAAAATTTCGAGCCTAGTTTGAATACACTATTCTTTATCTATTTGCAGAATTTCTTTCCAATCCAATCAGTAGTTTCGAAATTATTAGGAAAAAACTATTTTGAATTATTATTATAAAAAGCACTGGCGTGAGGTCAGGAGCTTTTGAGCGCTCGTTCATCCACCTTGTAGGTAGATTAGCATTTTCTAGTTTTAGAAACCAATTGAAGAAATTTTCGAACTAAGGCGAAACTCCAGACTTCACGTCTGTGCTAAGTGACCAATATTGTTTTCGATAATTCGCTAGAATTTTTTGGACTTGGTGATGCGATCTGAACGAAATTCTACACGTAGTTTGAATACATTATTCTTCATCTATGTGCAAAATTTCATTGCAGTCCAATAAGTAGTTTCGAAAAAATCAGAAAAAAAAATTTGGATGGCCATATTTACGGAACCCCTTGTCTGATTTTGCTCATTGAAGAACGTGACTACGAAATTCGAGACACACCTCTCCTGAAAATTTCAAGAATCAAGGCCTTTCCGTTCGAGAGTTATAATTTTCTATGGTTCCTATGTTTCTGGTCATGCTTTCTCAACAACGACATTTTTGCATGTACATACAGGAGACGTCCATATTTACGAAACCCCTGGTCGAATTTTGCCCAATAACGACCTCAACCGGCATTCGAGATTCGAACCTACCCTGAACATTTCGAGTCTCTAGGTCAGTCCGTTCGAGAGTTATCGTGTGTACGGCCGGACGGACGGACAGACTTGATTTTCTCGTCATTAGTGAGTAAAACCTTGTTGATTGAGACCATTTTCGGCTCAAAATCCGAAAAATACAGACTTCGTCACGAAATGATATAGCCCTCGTGTAAGTAGAACTAGCGCTCAAAAAAGATCACCATATTTACTGAATGACCAAATCAAGTTAAATAACTCTTCTTCATCGAATTTGATTATCTGTGAAGACTTTTTTATGAGATACTGATAGTTAGTGTTCAGGGACTAAGTTTGCTGTATCTGTTTCCTTCCTCCTCCTTTTTTGGAAATTTATGTATAAAGCATGTTGCAACTTGCAACAATCCATTCAGTTCATCTCAGCCACCTGATGTTGCTTTTGTATAGCGAAATAGGAATACTGAATAATGGATTTTCATCAAGTATCGGCCACATCAATTCAATAAATGATAATGAGTTACTGATCTAAAACCTTCAGACTGCTTTATGGTTTCACACTAAACGATTGACAGCAAATATATAAAAATTTATAAGTTACGGTTCGTTCATTAAATGTAGAAGATAACATCATCCGCGTGTTTTAATTAACAAAACATCGATATGCTACAAATCAGTGTTTTATCGTCTGGCATCTCTTGCGAAATAGACTGACATCGAAGAACAGTTACGAAAAACTCATTCCGAATCTGAAAAACTCGAATTCTTCTCTCATTAAAAATATAGCACATGAAAGATGAAATTCACAACGGTGGTCGCTGTTGCCTCTGAACTGGATCTAGAACATTGTCATGCATATCGGAGGATTGATAAATTCCTGAAAAAAGTTGAAATGGATCCAGTCCGCAACTTATCCAGTGTGAAACGGTGAACAAAAACCGCCGTATCGTGGCCAGTGTGATTGTCTGTCTGCATTTAATAATATTATATATTCCATCGATTGAACGTATTCGCAGAACCGAAGTGGGTATATCTTGGATAACATCTACAGAATGTTATAGTTGGCATTATGTTAATAGGCGACCCAGACGCTGTTTCTCTTACACCAGTCATGTCGATATCAATTCGGAGATCTTTAAGAGCTGCTCCAGATGAATTATTTATCAGGAGGGTGTAAAAAGCACGACACAGTTTATAGGATGATTCCTGTGCACCATAAAACTACTGCGAACGCCTAACCAACCTGAGCTAGGAAGAGAACGTCTGTACCTGACGGTGCTTCGACAACTCCGTCGAATCTAATTGTTTTCAATTTACACATTCTGCCTTTTCTTCCTTTTTGGTTGCTAACCGGCGGATTTATGGTTCTTTGCCAGCAGCCGCTACCGTCATTAAGGAAGTACCTACAGAACAGTTTGAGATGTACTCGTGGTTGGGTGGGAGGACTAGGGCTCGGAAGTGTTTTCAAATTATTCGACTATTCTGAATTCGAATTTTTTTTCACAAAGATTCCAACACATTCGTCTTATTCAATTCAAAAAGTTTTACAGAATTCACTTAATCTCGATACATAATTCACAACTTGTTGAACTGACATAATAAGATATTTCATTGGGCTCATATAAGCAAAAATTTTTCGTTTTACTAAAATTATCTCGTTTTTTTTCAGTGCGCGAATGGATCTGGATTCTTTGAACTCCAAGTACTCGAGATGGCCAATCCCAGGTCCGAGCTTACGACGGGTCAGTGCTGTGGGGGGACCGTTCGAAACCCCCTCACCGTCCGTTGTACGAGCCCATGTAACACTTTTTTCCGGCTGTGCCTCAAAGAATACCAGAGCAACGTGACAAGCACCGGTTCGTGTTCCTTCGGGAACACCTCGAGCAGCGTACTGGGACAGAGTTCGTTCACGTTGGCCGATCCAGAAAGAGGGAAGCTGGTGCTGCCGTTTTCGTTCAGATGGACGGTAAGTTGAATTTTCTCTGATGATGATTTTTGATTTGATTGATCATTTTGTTACGGAACTGTACGTTTTGCGCTCTTCGCAGAGCAGAAATAGCCGATGACTCGTCAACTATGATCAAAATATTCAGAAAATATCGCAAATTTTGAAATCGACATATACGAGAATAAAAAGGTTTTTTTCGGAAGTAGATAGATATACCTTTTCATGGATTTCATATTTTGGTTTTTCTCTTTCAGCAGTGATTTCTGTGAAGTATATTTTGGGCTCCCTAATAAACCAAAAACAATGAACCGGTTTTTTGGGAATATTGAACTGAATTCATTAAGATTATTTTTCAACATATACAGGGTGTTTCCTACTTAGACGTGAACTTTGGAGGACGTGTAAGTATGACCCATTTGCTGTCGTTTGAGCCATGTTCATTGATAACCAAAAATCAAGAGTTTACGAGTTGTTTGAGTTCTTATGATTTCTTACCTCACTTCATTGTTCGTAAAAGATAAGCTATTGATATCATCCAAAAATTAACGCTATATCCCTATTTTTTGAGCATGACATTCAAAAGGTTGCTTATAAAAAATTCTGCTGAAACGAAACTGGTGACTGCATTCTAACGAAAACTTTTTTAGGTAATAAAGAAGGAATTTTGCAAGTTTTTGAAATAATTTTTTCATACATAAATTGTGGAATTCGAAAGTTGCAGGCAAATTGATATTAGAAATTGATTTTTATTTTCTTTATATACCAACTTTCAAATCATACCAATTCTTTTTCAACATCTAATACAGGATAGTTTTGCTTACTTACACGAGGGCTATATCATTTCGTCACGATGTCTGTATTTTTCGAATTTTGAGTCGAAAATGGTCTCAAACGACTATGTTCGACTCACTGATGACGAATCCGTCGGAAAATTCGAGTCTGTCCGTCCGGCCGTATACACGATAACTCTCGAACGGAATGTCCTAGAAACTTGAAAATTTCAGGGTAGGTTCAAATCTCGAATGCCGCGATTAAGTTCGTTATCGGGCAATATTCGCCTAGGGGTTCCGTAAATATGGCCGCTCGAATTTTTGTTTTCCTGATTATTTCGAAACTATAGATTCGATCGAGGTGACATTTTGTACTCAGATGAAGAATAACGTATCCAACCTACATGCAAAATTTTGTCCAGCTCACATGACCAGAACCATAGAAACCATAGAAAATTATAACTTTCGAACGGAAAGGCCTAGAGACTTGAAATTTTCAGGATAGGTGTAGATCTCGAATGTTGCGGTCACGTTCATCAATGAGCGAAATTGGACTATGGGTTCCGTAAATATGGTCGTTCAAAATTCAGTTTTCTTTATAATTTCTAAACTATGTATATGATCGTGACGAAAATTTGTATTTGAATTGAAAATGATATATTCGAGCTACATTTTGTCCAGATCGCAAGATCAGAACCATAGAAACTATAGAAAATCATAACTTCCGAACGGAAAGGCCTAGGGACTTGAAATTTTCAGGATAGGTTCGGATCGCGAATTGTGCGGTCACGTTCATCAATGAGCAAAATTAGACTAGGGGTTCCGTAAATATAGCCGTTCAAACTATTTTTTTACTGATTATTTCGATACTACCTATTGGATTGGAATGAAATTTCGCACAAAGATGGAGAATGATATATTCAAACTACGAGGGAAATTTTGTCCAGATCGCATTACCAAGACAATAGATAACGAAGAAAATTCTAGCGAATTATTGAAAAAAAGAATTGGACACCTAAAGCGCTGACGTGAATTCTGGATTTTCGCCTCAGTTTGAATTTTATTTGACAACTGTCAAAATCTTTCCAATTGGTTTCTAAAACTGAGTAATGCGAATCTACCTACAAGGTGGATGTACGAGCGCTCGAAAGCTCCTGCCTTCACGGCAGTGCTTTTCGTAATTTTTTTCATACATATCATATCCTTTTCTGATGAAAATAATCCAAAAGAAAAAATGGACGAAAAATGAAGTAGGGTGACGAATTTAAAAACACAACTCAAATAACTCGGAAACTGTTGATTTTCGGTTATCAATAATGGCTCAAATGACAGCAAATGAGTGATACTAACACGTCCTCCAAGATTCACGTCTAATTTGGAAACAACTTTTTATTATACCTATTTGATGAGCTATTATTCAACATATTGAAGTATTTCAATGTCTTCATTTTGTATAATGTATTCCAATAGTCTCAAAACATTTTTATGACCAGCTTGAATAATTGGGTACATAAGAGAAAAAGTGAGTAGGTATTGTTTGAAGATTTTTCAACAATTATAGCTTCCCTTACAAGGTCGAATTGATTGGACTTGAAGGAAAGGAGGTGAAATTCGGCAAAACAACTGTTTGAAAGCTGACGAACCTCTTCCTGAAAATTTTGATATTTATCAATAATAAAAATGAGAAAACAATAACAAACTTCCTATTCAATAAGATAGAATAACTTTTAACGCCTAGCTCTAACTCGCAACTAACAACCATTTCGGAGAACATCCTCGACAGACCAACAAAAAATTGGAAATGGTGAATATGTTCTGATAACGTATAAATAACCTCATTCGCAATGTCCGCAAGTTCAAAATAGCAACAACAAATCAATCGGAATAAACGCCAATTTTTACGGATCCAGACGGAAATAAATGGAATAACTGAAAAACCGCAACTTGTTCCCACCGTTTAGCAGTAACCTGTCGCGTCGACTATCGACGGATGCCGCGATTTCGCCGATGGATAATTGGACCGTCAAACGTCAGCGAAATCAATTAAAAACGACAAAATAATGGCGTTTAATTTGTGCCTCGGCCTCCCTGGCATCCGCGATCTCGTATTGTTAATGAACCTGACGAAAACAAAGGGAAAGAAAACAAAAACCCGCTGAATTCTTCGCTAACCAGGAGCAGAACGATCCGGCCGTATTACCGCGGGGTTCGCAGTTGGTGAAAAACTCATAACGAGTCGGGATGACAGCGAAATTATTGATTATCGACCGAGAATATCGGTATCTGCTGCGAATCAAAGGGCTTCCTGTGATGAGTTATGTGCGTGAGTACGCGACAAAAAAATGTTGTCCTCGTATCCTGCTCGAGTTCCTCGGAATCATCTCGACATCGAGAGCATCGAATTCTTTGTCAACCTCGCGATTGGGAATTATTTTGCTCGCAGATATACCCCAAGATAATTTCTTCATCAAAAAATTCTCGGTAACAATTTCATGAAATAATTCAATGTAATGCCAACTGGGGAATCAGAAGAATGAATTATGTATTGAATTTTGTGCAGGAATATCTGTAACGTCATAACTTAGATACTGTGAACATGTCATAAAATACCATCCAATATGAACATTTCATTCTATTTGTATTAAGCTAACGCAACCTCTTCCGCACAATCGATCAAAATTCAAAACCATATACGTTATAGTGAGTGCTAGCACAATAATGGATGTGGAAAATTTGGAAGCTGCACAAAAAACTGGGTATGCACATAAATGACACATAATTCTGATATTTATTTCATGAAGATAGAGCGATAATAGAAAAAATTATTGCTGCAAAAAAAATCGCACATTGCACATATAAACCCACTAATCATTCATTCCATCACTTGAGTGATAAATGAGGAAATTCACAGAGTTCAAGTAGCATACTGGCTACCTAGAAACCCCAACAGGTGTTTTGCGATATTGAAATTTCAAAAACGAAATGAAGAAGATTTTGACAGCGTAAACGCTCCTTGTGCTCATTCAGAGGTTCCTCTATTAAGAAGCTATATCAGGTATACTAAGTACTATGACCTACCAGGTATTCCCATTCTTCGGAATGTTGTTTTTTGTCCCCAGTACAATCATGAAGCTTCACGACTATTGTCTTTACCTAGAAACATCACCTCAACCTTCTCTTTATAGTCACCATAACAATTAGCTTTCATCGAACGACTCAAAAATATTCGATGTTATTGAACCGATCCCATGAACTATTGTAGATTAACCTAATGAAGATATCAAGGTCTCCCATTTTCTCAGATTTTATTGGACACTTTCTGAAAGAGGTTTGAATTGTCGCGGAATGGTTCCATTGCACTTTAAGATATATTTGGTAGAAGGACATGTTTCCCCAAGATGAATTTACGCGATTATTTTGTTAGACTTACCCATATGTGGTAGGTCCAGTTGTCAGCACTGTGCAATTTTTACCAGGACGTCTTTTCTAATGACCTCAACCATTTTATTTTTGTAGAAGAGGTCGTAAAGTTTAAACGACGGACAAGTAAACATAGCAACAAAGCGGTCGTATCATGAAATCAATTCTTTGAGAATACTCATCCCAATTTTGATTTATAAAAAAAACATTTTTTTTTATGAACCGATTCATTTTAGAATTTCGATTATGTTAGTGCATATTGAGATGAATTTTTTATACAATTTTTCATAAGCTCGTCTCCTCCTCCGCAGAGTTTCGGAGATATAGCCATCTGAGATTTTTTTCAAAGAATCCTCTCTAGGTCTAGAAATAAAAAATTACATTTCTGTTGTGAATTGGATATATTCCATATAATTCTGTGATTCTATCTCTTGAAGCGTCGCTTTTCATCAAATAACATTATACAGAGTGTCAACTTTTGAAAGGGTCAAACTTTAGTGGGATATCATACATGTGATTTGCAAAAAAGAATGTCATATAACACGTGGTCAAAATGTTGACGGTTATTCTTCAATTTAACATTTCTTTATTTCACAAAATATTTCAAGATCTTCCATGAAATCAATCAAACCCCAGTTATCCTTGTAGCCTCATCAAAGTTGACCACATAATATCTGAAAAAAGCAATGGATTTGCCTCGGAATTTGCTAGAAGATAAAATGTCTGTGTGCCAAAAAAATTCTGATAGCGGGGTTAGGAGATTCCTAACTATGAACTATGAACTGTGGTTAGGAGATGAATATCACGATTCTGAATTGAACAAAACCAGTCATATTTTTTCAATGGTTTTATCGATGAAAAATCATTTATTATGAACATATTTTCTTTCCAGCAAAAAAATACTCCATTTAGTTGGCTTTCGAATAACATATCAACTTTTGTGCTTGCCGCTTGTCTTCTGCCCTAATATCATGGCTAACAAGATATCAACTAAAAAGTCGAAATATGTATTCCAAACCTAAATTCATGATTTCCATGAAAATTGATCACAAAGAGCTTCAGAAAAGAGCAAATTAAGGTTTGGAATATTTCGACTTTTTTGTTATCTTGTTAGCCATGATATTAGGGCAGAAGACAAGCAGCAAGTACTTAAGTTGATATGTCATTCGAAAGCCAACTAAATGGGATATTCTTTGCTGGAAAGAAAACATCTCTATAATAGATGATTTTCATCGATAAAACCATTGGAAAAATATGACTGGTTTTGTTCACTTTAGAATCGTGATATTCATCTACTTACCAAGCCTGCAATACATTTTTTTTTGGCATACAGAAAGTATTATCTTGTAGCAAATTTATTGCTGTTTCCAGATATGTGGTCAACTTTGATGAGGCTACAAGGACAACTGAAGTATAATTGATTTCATGGAAAAACTTGATATATTCCGTGAAATCAAGAAATGTTAAATTGAAGAATAACCATCAACATTTCGGCAATGTGTTATATGACATTTTTTGTTGCAAATCTCATGTATGATCTGCCAATGAAGTTTGGCCCTTTTAAAAGTAGACCCTGTATGTCAAACTACATAATTTCGACCCGCCAAATAGTGTTGTGCAGGTTCAGAATTTAGAGTATTTTGATTACGAAATAATAGATAAGACACCCCCCAAATTCTTATTTCTGATTCTGAGTATATTATAGGTACGCAACCTCGTACAAAAATTTCCATTGGTCCCCAATTTCCAGGTGTCCCCAAAACTAATATTTACCGTAAATTATTCAATTCTCTCCTGCTTACAATAATTTATTCAGAAATACACCGAAGGTACCGCAAGTTTTTCAATAAGTAATTTGGACAAATTGATAATACGCCATTTAATAATAGTGAAATGGCCTATTCATCTACATAATTCCATCCTAACCTTCAATTTTCGTAACAAGATCCTGATGATGATCTATGGGAAAAAAGAAATTTCGACATATCAGGTGCTAATGTTGTCTTCCGCCCGATAACGAACGGCCTCAAATTGTGACTCGTAAACAGTACATTGGATGGTATCATAACTGAGCGCTTTGTTTTTCCTCGGATAAATTAGGATGTGTGTCAACGACATTGACAATGGAGTGGAATGGAGCAGAAGCGTGGGAGTGCAGGAGGAAGAGTATTCGCAGTCGATTTTCAACAAGTTCGAGCCTGTTCGGGAATGATGAATAATATCATTTAGGATGACTGAAAGAGTTGAGAGATACTGAGTTATGGATACATAAGTACAGCATCTTCACAGTTATTATTTTGTTTGTGAAGTATTCACGATGTTGGGCTAATTCAGGCATTAACGTTTTATGCAAAATAATTTTCAATATGAAGAAAGGAATCAGGAAAAAATAAATGTGAAAAATTTAGAAATTGGTTCATTTTTAGGTTTTTCAGCTTTCAGCGTCGTACGATTATTGAAGTGGTCATATCCCGGAATTTTACGAGAAAATTTTGAAATACTACCCTGAAAGTTGAATGATTTGGATATGATCCAACTCCCACATTTTTCACACAGATTTTTTCCAGATTATTTTTCTTATATTTAGATTATTTTTTTGGATCCATTCATCCCATTCGAATTAAGAACATACCCTAGTTTTTCAAAAATTTTAAGTTTCGTCGAATTAGAATTTGAAACTTGACAATTTTTTTGCTTTGAAATAATATTGTGAATGGCTCAATTCGATCAATTACATCGAAGAGCCTGAGAAAGCATGCGTGTGGTCCCATTTTTCCCAATAATTCAAAAAAACACTTGGAAGCAATAACCCTTTTCAAGAAACCATAAAAACCGCAAGTCCCTATCTCTCTTATCACACCATTCGCATAGTTTTCCCAATCACTTCTTCTCTATGTTTGGTCAAAGCAGGCGATTCTCTACATTGTACAATACCTGCTAATTGAATCTGTTCCTATCTGAACTTCCAGTCCTCAGTTAATTGCGCATTATTTTACCTCGTTCTGTACAAATAGGTCCGAGGTATTTCCATCGTAATTAAACAATCCGCCGGTAATTGATTTCTGTTCAATTCTGCCCGCTTCTTTTATGAACATCGAAGAGTAGGGAATCATAGAAATTACAAATCGCATTCTCTGTGAGATTACTGTTAATTTTTTACAAGGACTCGGACGTTGCTTCCGTGATTTGAAAGGAGCTGTTTTGTGTTCCGAGGATCGAAAAGTAATTAGACTGTGTATGGTATGATTGAATGTAATAGATGAACAGTCTATGGCTATTTCTTTCTTCTAATTGTTTACTCAGCCTTTTCTTCTGATATCTTCATTGTCATTTTTTGTATAATGGAGATAATTTCGAAATAAAAAGGAAATTAAAGAATTATTTCGATAATAGTTTCACTGTTTCACAAAATTTATTATTTTCTGAAATAAATTCAATTAGTCTGAGGAGTAGATATTGACCATATTAAATTTTCTATAATTTTTTTTTGTTCATTATGAATAATTATTAAAATCAAGAACCCAGTCTCTAAATCACACCATTACCAAATGAAGAAATATCGAATTGAAGAATTGAACCGAAGTAAGAGTAGTTCAATTTATATTTTGTTTTTTCGTTTTCCACATTCCACATGTGAACGACGATAATCGTTCTGTGAAAGAAAGTTGACGCACATGTAAATTTACTCGAAAAAATCCAATCCAACTAGTTAATATTCCTCGCTATCCCAGTATAGATCAATAAAAAACTCGAAATTTACTATGTTCGGTTATACCGAACAAATTTTCTAGTGAACGTTCGTACTGTTTTCACCTCTTTATCGCACAAGAAATCGACTCTCCGTTCATATAAATCGGTCCTGATCTGAGGCTGTAACTCTACGATTTTGCCTACTATCAAACTCAAATCCGCTACCATGTAAACAGAAGATAATAAAAGATAATCTCCTTATATGGCAGAACTGCTTTCGAATAAGATACGTGGATATTTCTTAAGCCCGTACGGTTTGCTGACATTTATAAACGTTACATATTTTATTGGGTTTTTTGTTGTCACCTACTCAACCGTATGATATAAATAAGTGTTGTAACCATCGTATGGTTCGCTTTTTATCATTTGCTTAGCCATTTCGTAGTCAACAATTGCGTGTGGTAGAAATTTATGAATTCACTATGAAGATATTGTTTATGCTTATAGGAAGGAAATTGTTGATACTTCGAAAGTTATTCCACTTCTTGTGCAGTATACGATACTTTTGGTAATTCTCGAAATAAAAGACCTAAAGTTTTGAAATTTTCCCATTTTTCGCACAGTCAATCGAATTGCCAATTTTGAAAATTTAAATTTTTCAGGAGACAAAAGAATGATTTCTTCTAAACCATTCGAATACTTGATGCATTTTTTTCCTGAAATTAAATTATGACAAAGCGAATACTGCTGGAATAGATTCAACAGTGATTCAGTTTTTGTCTCCTAAAAAATTTCAATTGTCGTAGATGCCTCCTTTTCAGATTTTGCAATCAAATTACATTCAAATTATAACTGCACTATTACAAAAAAAATTCAATGAATAACCACATTCAATTAGTGATAGCGAGCATTTTGTAGGAACAACATTTGATGTGAATTGTTGAGTTTATGACAAAGCACCACAAAAAGTTATAGCGTTGGGCAAATCGGATAAAATTTTATCATCAAAGTTCAGCGCATCACGTGATTTTCATACTGGTTATCCTCGTCCTACTGAGTCGACTATTCGACGGTTGGGGGCAACATTCGATGTATCTTTGAATAATACCGCAGTTGAGAGTCAATCGAGTAATATTCTGAATTATGTGACAAGTGAGGAAGCTGATGTAGAAGTAATAAACACTCGAAGTTCTAGAGGCCTCATTTTTCATTACAAAACGTTGGCGTTCGTTAGATCGGAGCTTTGTAAGCTATGTCCGTTTTGTTTGTAGGTATCAACGTATCGTTAGAAGCTGAATCGTGATCCGCATAGCTATGCGAGCCTAGTTGATATTCTATAACATAGACCAAGATTTCCTAGTATGGTTAATAACTAAACGTTACACATCAAATTTACTCCGGAGAAATACATTTTTTCCACCTTACCACAACGGTCACATTCTCCTAGAGAAACGGCGGCGGCAAGATTGGCAGAATCCGATTACAATTTTGAATTACGGGTTTGCGGTAAAAAGGCGCAGTGTATAGCAAAAAGTTGTCCCCTTGAACTGTTTGACGTATTTCATTATTTCTTCTATTGGGGCAGTGACGTGCGTGAATATACCATTTATGAGGATTATTCTCCAGAAAATTTCGGTCGAAGAAGATTTCTCATATCGCATTAAAAGGGAACTAAGGTTCGAATAAAGAGCATTGGATTCTTCAAATTATCCTTTTCGACCTCCGGAGTTTGATTAATAACGCTATTTCTTCCGTTTCATGCATGTTAATCCGACCGTTTCTTGCGAGTACGTTGACATCCAATGTTACGTTTCGCTGTGTGAATCCGAATACCTATAATGCCGTCTAGGAGTACTCTCGGTCTTTTGATCCATATTCATTTTCTCCACCGTTTGCTGACTACTAGCGAGGCTTATAAGTAGGATTATTCGATTACGGTAATTACCGTGTGTTATTATACCAGGGATTTCTGTAGGCGAGGTCGAGGTCTTCATCCATTGGAAAAACATTGTTACATAAATATGCTCCAACGTTGAAACTCGTTTCATTGAAAATTGTCATACCAAAATTAGAGAAAAGCACTGATTTGAAGTCAGGCTCTTTTGCGCGCTTGTTTAAATTCGTCGCCAGGGCGATCACCACTCCCGGTACTTCGAAATGATCGAGGATACAAGGAAATGCTCAATTATCGAAAGTATTCGCGTATTCAACCAGTTTCCACCTCTAAATATGTGCATTGCACGATATTATCATCCGAAATACGAGATGTTAGGTTCTGAAGCATTTCACAGAATATTCTATAAACAGCTTCTGTGAAAGATTCCGGCCGTCAGTTTGACAAGTGAAGAATTTTTCAACACCAGATCAGAAAAATCAATTTTCTTTCCACGTGGAACAACTGTGAAGCTGAATTTTTATATAAGATACTCATTTCATCGATTCCATATTCTTTTAGTAATCAAATTGTCACGAAATTTTGCATGAACCTTCATGTCGTTGATTTGCAACTAACTACAGAGTATCAATTTGAAAAAATTGACATTTTTCGAAATTTTCGGAAAATAATTCAGATGGCTATATCTACGGAACTGGCGGATTTCGCCCATTTGCAGACTTAATCGGCGTATTCAGGACTCGAACTACTCTGAACATTTCCAAAATTCTAGGCCTCTTCTTTCGAAAGTTATCGTGTTTATGGGGGGCAGACGGACAAACAGAATTGAATTTGGCGACGAATTCTTTATCTGTCCAATAATCGTTTAAGACCATTCTCGGCTGAAAATTCGAAAATTACAGACATTTGGGCGAAATGATAACGTTCTTGTTCGTAGAAACGAGTACGCAAAATGGAAAATATTATCTTATAATAGGTACAGATATTTCCACAGTAAATCCATGACATAGAATTTTTTCAGTTTTGAGTTTTTATCTGGAAGAGTGAGTATTCTCTCATCGACTCAGCTGTTCCACAAGGCGATATTCTAGGACCGCTGTTGTATTCATTATACAGGTGTTTCCAAATTAGAAGTGAACCTAGGAGGACGTGTTAGTATGATTCATTTCATGTAGTTTTAGCCATATTCATTGATAACCAAAAATCAACAGTTTACGAGTTGTTTGAGTTCTTGTGATTTTTCACTTAATTTTTCGTGAATTTTTCCTACGTTGACTAAATTTAATTAAAATTTTGGATTATTTCCATCAGAATAAGATATGATATGTATGAAAAAAGCAAAGCTATCTTGTATTAGATATTGAAAAAGAATTAGTAGGATTTGAAAGTTGGTATGTGAAGATAATAAAAATCAATTCATAATATCAATTTGCCTGCAACTTTCGCTTTCCACAATTCAAGAATGGAAAAGTTATTTTGAAAACTTCCGAAAGTCCTTCTTTATTTCCTAAAAAAGTTTCGTTTCAGCAGATTTTTTTATGAGCAACCTTTTGAATATCCGCCATAAAAAATGGTGATTTAGCGTTGATGTTTAGGAGCACTATCTAATCTTTTGATAGGTCCTCAATATCTACCTGATAACTTAAACTAGGAAAATTATGAAGAATTTCTGAGAACAAATATAGACAGTTTTTTGGACGAGGTTCCCTTGATTGACAGGCGTGAAATCATTTATGGATATTGGTCGTCTATCTGAAGTTTTCAAATTTCAAAATGAGACAAGAAAATATGTATTAGATAGACTAATAAAAGCAAGCCGACAAATCAATACATGTAACCCCATGAAACATCGAAGTTTATCCTTTGCATCTGCAGACCGGTTTCGCCGTATTACGGCTCATCAGTACAGATCAGCTCAGGATAAACTCGACGTAGCAGACAGCTACCCAAACAACCTAACGCGATGACGGTCAGAGCAGAGAAATAAACTCTGGCTACGTCAACATAGAGAAAATTGACGAAAAATAAGTAAGGTGAGAAATTTTTTTAATTACCCAAGAACTCAAATATCTCGGAAACTGTCGATTTTCGCTTATCAATAAATATGGCTCAAACGACAGCCAATGAGTGATACTATTACGTCCTTCAAGGTTCACGTCTCGGTTCACGTCTAATTTGGAAACACCCTCTATAATATGACTCTTACAGTTGAACACGACAACTGGTACTTTGACAGATTACACAAAATTACTTTCCAGAAGACAACTAAGGATAAACTAACAAAATGTCTTAGACATAGTGTTGGTCTTGCACGTAGCATTACACATATTCTTATGGCATTCCAATAAGCGGTAGAATCCCTATCGATGAAAGAACTGTTTCACCACAACAATCAATGAATTAAATACTTTTCTTTTGTACTATCGAATGAATAATCTTCTCTTCATTCAGTCTGACATGTCGAGGAAAACTTATATTCATCACATAATTATTGTAATTGAAGAAATATGTTGATTTCCTATCATCCGCCATTAGCTTAATCAGCATATAGTTGTCTTTGATTGGCGGAACTGAATGGAAGTTGAAGACCTGTGAAAAATTTCTCCTCATTGGCATATTGCATAAGTGAGAGGAAGAAACCATTAATTGAAATTCCCCTTTCGCAATAGCAACTGGAGCAAAAAACTATGAACATCCCATTGTTGTTGTTGTATAAAAATGAGCAATGAAACGCTACTAAAGAATGCTCGTTCCGTTGCAGTGTAATGAGCAAGACTTTCATCCGAAAAATATTCCCTCATTAAATTTCTCATCGTCTTGGATCGCAGCTTCTTCTCCAACCATTTCAGAAAAAGTGTTTATTAAATTTCTTTTATGGTCATTATGTCACTTCCATCATGCAACAGTCTTGGACTTCTGTATGATAGTCGAATGAAGGGGGAAAGTTGATTCATGGAACATTTCGGAATTATACGTTCATTCACATAAATGGAAGCTGCTTCATTCTTGTGAGTTCGCAGGGTTTTTCCTCGAATCGTTGAGATGCCCGTATTGCATTGACTAGGAATCTGTTCAACCTGTCTCACACCAGTCGCAAGTACCGAGAACCGACCAGGAATAGCTATCCGATCAAGTTCGTTGATAACTGTCAGCTAATGAGTGGCATAAGCATTATAATAAGTTGAACCAAGAGGTCTGCTGGGTCGAATTACCTTACAAGTAAACGATAGTCTGTTCAAATTAGTTGATTGGCATGTTTAGCGGTGGGATACAATGTACGCTCCTTGAAACTTGTATATCGAGGAGTATTTTCTGTCGCAGCGTTAATTATGTAACTGACATTTATTGGGTATTCCGAAGATGACTTGTCTACAGGTGGCGATAACGTTGGAGCTTTTCTCCTTCTATGGAACCAATAAAATTTGAATTAACAGGGTTTGAATGGTTTTATAATTGTTTTTGTAGGTTACTGTGGTCCCAGACACTGCTGGTTCAGAAGACACTTGTTCTTGAGTTTGGCTATAGAATCCTGAAAATTATTTAGTTATCTCCCGTTGTACCGACTGCGAACTTCAATTATGGGCGAAATGTAATGAATTTCCCCAGAACTCCCCCAATAAGTTTATAATATGTAAGATATATTGGACAGGCATAGCCGCTCATAGCGTATCATTAAAGGATGCTTCATGAAATATTACCGGCATGTTTCAGCTGGTTTTTATTTATAGGCGGTGAGAATCATGAAATAATCTCGCTGACCTTGATTCCACCTGAGGTATTTAAAATTTACACCGAAGAAGATCCGAACAATTTCTTTTATACCAACTTATTGGGTTTGAACGTGCAGAGTTACACGTTATTTGTGAAATTTTAAATCATTTCAGCATATATAATTCCTCCTAATATGTACCGAATCAGAATGAAACGAATTGGTATGAGAATTAACTATTAAGAGACTTGGATGTATGCGGTGTTCACATATATAAGCAATAGCGGTTTCGATGAAATGGAATTGGCGATAAAAAACTATGAAATACTATCGAAAGCTGAATGTATGGTTTACATTCAACTATCAACAACATGTGATTCCATCGAGAGAGGCGATGCCAATCTATCAACCATATAGAATAAGTGAAATGTTGGCCGTAAAAAGCAGCATATGGAAAGAGGAAGAGCACCAAATTCGGTAGGAAAGTAAGCCGCACATTGAAAATCACTCAAAATCTAACCTATCTAATTAAATTACCATATACACCGAGTTGTGAACGTCAATCAGGCCCATTCAAAGGCCGTTATTGACAGATTTCCGACAAAACATTGAGGTTACGCATTCTATCACTGTACGGATCGCTTCAATATTGGCTAGATCGCCTTTTAAGGAGCCATCTAGAAACCGTGGTACAGACGAGGTCTCGGCACAGTCTCGGTTTCTGATTTATTAATAATTGTTTTGAATTATTTCACAATGTTCGCCGGCACTCCACGGTATCTAATTAAATCTAATTAAGTGTTGCAAGGGTCGATTATATGGTGCACACATCGTCGATACATAAGAGATGATACGTGGAAGAGAAACTTCACGTTTTTTTTTCTGATTGTTTATATCTTTCTGTTCCTGATCTTATGACGTGAGCGGTGGAAGCTTTGAAGAAAAATTCTATTAGTATAGGTACAGGCTTCCCCATCAAAAGACTGGCAAGTTCTACCTATATACTCTAGCCATCAATACAATAAAAAAATTTCAATAAACCACACTCCGTTCCTCTTAAATAAAAGGACATTTTTTGTTGAAGCAAAGTAAAAGAACAACAATAAACTTCAACGGAATCATCATAAACTGATAATTTGAGAGAAACATGATCTTTTTTATAATATTCTAAAGATACAGTTAATCTTCTCAAAATTGTATAATGGATAATAATTGCCGCCAAAATACCCAACAAGGGAAAACATTCAAATGAGATGAAATTTCCAAGACAATCGTTATTGAAACAACATTAACATGATGTCTTGAATCCTTTCTCTGTCAGTAATAACATCTCAATGATAATTTTCCAGAAGGGTCTACATGAGATTTTTTTGGGGTGGCGTGTATTCTAGTTGTGAAAACCTAATCAGGAATATGAAAATTAAAACAGCTATAATGATATCTAAAACTCAAATTGACCTTTATTCACTGGAAAAATTCCATGATTCAAAGGGTTGCTAGAAGAGGAGGGAAACACATATCGTTCGTTGAGATTTTCGAATAATTATCTCCTCTAGAATATACAGGCTGTCCGGATTTAACGTTAATATAGTGCAGAGATTCTAGAGGTCCAAATATGGAAAAAGTTTTATGATTTGGGGCGTTTCAACAGAGCTAACTTTTCATATAAAAAATTACGAAAAGCAGTGCCGTGAAGGCAGGAGCTTTTGAGCGCTCGCACATGCACCTTGTAGGTAGATTCGCATTTTCCAGTTTTAGAAATCAATTGAAGGAATTTTCGACAGCTGTCAAAAAAACTCTGAAACTTGGGCGAAACTCCAGACTTCATGTCAGTGCTTCAGCTGATACATTTTTTTTTTCGATAATTCGCTAGAATTTTCTACGGTATTTATGGTCTTGGTGGTGTGAACTGGACAAAATTCTGCACGTATTTTGAATACATTATTCCTCATCTAGGTGCAAAATTTCATTCCAATCCGCTTATTATTTTCGGAGCTATAAGGAAAAAAATATTTTGAACGGCCATATTCACGGAACCCCTGGTCTAATTTTGCTCATTGATAAACGTGACCGCGATATTCGCGATCCAAACCCACCCTGAAAATTTCAAGTTCCTAGACTTTTCCGTTCAAAAGTTACAATTTTCCATGGTTTCTATGGTTCTGGTAATGCGATCTGGACAAAATATTGTTTTAATATATCATTCTCGATTAAAATACAAAATTCCATCTCTATCGAATCCGTAGTTTCGAAACTATCGAGAAACCCAAATTTCAAACAACCGTATTTACGGAACCCCTAGTATAATTCTGCTCATTGATGAACGTGAACGCGACATTTCAGATAGGCCTTTCCGTTCGGAAGTTATGATTTTCTATGGTTTCTATGGTTCTGGTCATTTGATCTGGAGAAATGTAGCTTAAATATATCATTCTCCGTTAGTATACAAAATTTCGTCACGATCGAATCTGTAGTTTTGAAATTATCAAGAAAACTAAATTTCAAACGACCATATTTTCGGAACCCCTTGTATAATTTCGCTCATAGATGAACGTGATCACGACATTCGAGATCCACACCTATCCTGAAAATTTCAAGTCCCTAGGCGTTTCCGTTCAAAAGTTACAATTTTCTATGGTTTCTATGGTTCTGGTCATGCGATCTGGACAACATTTCACATGTAGCTTGAACACCTCATTCTCCATTTGAGTGCAAAATTTCATTTCAATCAAATCTGTAGTTTTCAAGTAATCAGGGGAACAAAACTTTGAACGGCTATATTTGCGGAACCCCTAGTGGAATTTGGCCCGTTAACGAACTCAACCGAGGCATTCGGGAACTGAACCCACACTGAAAATTTCAAATCCCTAGGTTGTTCCGTTCGAGAGTTATCGTGCTTACGGACGGCCGGACGGACAGACAGACTCGAATTTTCCGACGGATTCGTCATCAGTGAGTCGAACATAGTCGATTGAGACCATTTTCGGCTCAAAATTCGAAAAATACAGACATCGTGACGAAATGATATAGCCCTCGTGTAAGTGGTACGAGCGCTCAAAAAATTCAGTCACTTTGGTATTTACTAAAATTCAATACTATTCGTACCTATCTGCCAAATTCTAACGTAATACATAATCGCAAAAATTCAAATCTTGATCAGGGGACTCTATTTCAGGTTGATATAAAGTTTTTTTTCCATATTTCGACTTCTAGAACAACGTCTTGAAATATATTACCTTATATAGTAATGTGTATAGTAATTCTTAATTCTGATGAATTCCGGGAGGTACTTATTATGTGACTGTTTTACCTTTGAGGAAACAAAGAGTAGGCTGAGAATAAAACATTTGGTCATTTATCTCGAAGGAAGAAAATTTTTTTTTATCGGCGATCTATTGAAATACAAGATTTTATTACTTGCGTTTTGTACGTAGAAGACATTCCTTCTGAATACAAATTTCCACTGTAGTGATTTCTTATTTATGAATTCACCTGAAATTGTGACTTTTCATGAAGCGTGCTCTGAGAATAACAAATATAAATTGATATTCCCCTTTTCGAGCGAACGTAGCTACGCTCCGCAATGAATTCCAAACCTATTCCGAATGTGTTGGACCACATGATATATTTTGGAGGAACAGAATTTCGAGAACAAGAACAATTCCGACGTTTATCATGTGAAGCAGCCGCCGATTATTGCCTTCTTTAGGCATACTTGCGTGCTTGACTGCTCTTGTCTGAATTTGTAAACAGGGGCACGCAAACGCGTGCAGTAATTTTTCTAAATAAAAAAAATTAAATAAAAAGCACCAACGTGAAGTCTGGAGAATATACGCATTTCATTTTATAACTTCAAGAGATGGAATCGCAGAATTATTATAAAATTTGTCAACACCAGATAAGAAAAGCTCATTTTTTTTTCACACCGATCAAGTGGCTTTTTACATAACTTTTACAATGTCGTAAACAAAAATTTTGAAGATGCAAAATTCAGCAGCCTTTGGCGAATAGTTTCTGAGAAACCCAAGTTTTTCCTCTATTGATACGATCCTTGAGAAATTCACAAAAACCTTTGTATCGTTATCACACAAGAAAACATTCAATCCGATCGGATAGGTATATTTTCCGAATATATTGGGAACAAAGAATTCAGATGGCTACGAAACCTTTCAGCTGATTTCGCCGATTTACGAACTCGGCCGGCGCATTCAGACCTCGAACGTTACCTGAAAACTTCAAAACTCCAGGCCTTTTTTTTCGAAAGTTATCATGTTTTTGGCGAAGGGGAATTTGATCAGGAATTATTCTTTTGTGGTCATCACCTAATCGTTTTAGACCATTCTCGGCTCAAAATTCGAAAATTACTCAATTGATTATCATGTAGTTTTTTTATTTTCCCAATAAAGTTCTTGGTATTTTTTATTCTGAAATGCTATAGGGTTTGATCTATTAAAACTGAAGTTACTTTTATAGATAGGTCGTGATGTGTTCATTAATTTTTTATCGATCAGCTCCTCACACAACGTATGAGAATTATCTCCGGGCGAAATTCGTCGATACGAAAACCTCCTCAACCCTTTAATTTTGAAAGGACAAAGACAATGAAGGGGCGTGGGAATATCTCCGCGGATTCGAAACTGTTATTCATCGATTCTTATATGGTAGCACCAAGGTCCTTTCTGGCGCACTGGACTCGATGAATTTTAATAAATGAATAACACCGCTACGATTCATTCGACCTAATCGGTCCGGATTATGCAACGTCGATTTTACGATCACCGTTCCAATAATCGAATCTGGATTTCCTTCGAAATGGAAATGGTTGGAGAAATATCGTTGCCAGAAACGCATAGATTGATTCGATGGTGATAGCACACAGGAGAAAAATGGTTTTGTGTAAGAACTGATTTTTCAAAGCAAAAATTATTTGGGTTATCTTCGTCGGCAAAATGAAAATGACAAATAACTTACGTCAACTTGATGGTCGTACGCACATTGTGATGGTTTTCTTCTGGAGCGATTTAATTCAGGCGTTCTTTTATCACCTTGCTTGAATCTACTGGTCCAGAGATGAGGACAGAGGGTTGTCAAGATATGAAATCTGTACGTTACGAGCTTCAGCAGTGTCGAAGGGGGATCAATTTAAAAAACCTTTTTTTTCATTGTCGGATTGGTCTGCCGAAAAGTGCCTTCGATACCTCAAATCCCATAAAAAGTCGAGAAAATCATGGATCGGCCGAGAGTCGGAGTGAATAAAATCAGGTTTGGACAATAAACTAAATATCAGACGGGCTTAATTGGATGGGAACCCGCTTCGAGCTGCGGGTGGTGCAAAATACTACGAGACCGGCGATTCGGCCTCTCTCTTGCACATACTTAACTAGCGCGCGGAATATGCCCGGACGGCCGAGTTTTGCTTTTTGTTGTGGTCGAACTTTTAATTAAAATATCTCAGCAGATCACAATCTGGTGCCCACCTCGAGAATCCGCGGCGGATCCAGGTATTTTCGGAATAATTCGGTGCGGTTGCAGAGTTCGGCAACTGCGAAAATGAGAGTGAGATCATTAACAGTCGATAATGGAGCCGATTTCGGGGACGGACGCGATCTGCTCACGGGAAGATTTCGATTTCTTCATCTCCTGAAATTGTTTTCCACTCGGTTTTACGACTGAAGTCGAATGATAAGATGACGATAGATCCACATTCCGCTCCGATCTCCATGACATTATTATGAAAAGTCACCACTGAATGCTTCGATATAGAAATCGAAATGCCCTAATCACCCGAGTTGGGAGTTTAATTCGACTCGGGATGATTATTTTCATTGATGATCCCAAAAGTCGATAAGCGAAATGGGGGACGTTCCTGCCGGATCAAGAAATAAACTCAAATTCAACATTTTAATTGGATATTTACAAAAATGAGAAAAAAAAAATCCTCCAACTCTACAAGTGGCTAAATTAGGACAGGACGTTCAACCAATCTTCGGTGGTTCAATCAAGCAACTTCGAAAAGAATCATGGGCTTATTCAATATTTCAACGAATTTCGTTGAGAATATATGAAATTTTTTATTATAATGTATACTTGTAGGTAAAATATAATATTGAAGGACAGATTCTTCCATAACCAATAACAGCTCTCAATTCCTGAATTTTAAAATTTAAACATGTTAAAAATTCGTCATTCTCCTTTTTGATCTTGATCTTGATCTCTTTGGAGTGTCTCAAACCACTAATGAACGCCCTGCAATTTTTTCTTTGGATTCTTATTGAGCTAAGAGAATAAATGCCGGGTGTACAGGGTGATTGTTCATATTTTACTCAATAGCTATCTCGGCAAATATTGGTCCTACAAAAACGTTTAAATGAGCAGATATGAAGTATTTTTTATGGGCATTCAGAATTCAGTACTAGACCATGCAAAAAAACATCGTTAACCTAAAAATTTCATGAAAGTTGGTATTTCTCAAATGGACCCCTGTATTTTATCTTCCTAATCGGTAGAGCTCTTTCTTCTGATTTCAAATATATATACTTCATTGAGGTTGTCTTCGCCAATTTTCGAAAAATTTTGATGTTTTCGTCTAAATCTAAGGCAGCTGTAGAACGCCACACGACAAAAAAATTACAATTTGAAATCAGAAGAAAGAGCCCTACCGATTAGGAAGATAAAATACAGGGTGTTCCATTTAAGAATTACTAACTTACATATAATTTTTAGGTTAACGATGCTTTTTTGCATTTTCTACTACTGAATTCGGAATGACCATAAAAAATACTTCATATTTGCCCATTTAAACGTTTTTGTGGGACCAATATTTACGCAGATGGCTATTGAGTAAAATATAAACAATCAACCTGTACATGTTTCTTCCACGAACTTAAATGGAATGGACGAACGGACGAATTTTGTTTCATCGGATCTTCAGATTCCACACTTTCCACTTTCAGGGGACATTTTGCCTCGAACGATTCCAAAGGTTTATTATTGGAAATAATAAACCAGAACGATGGTTTCAACTGTACATAATGATCGTTTTAAGCGAACGTATTAAATTAAATTTTTTTTTCCGTAACATATGCAGATCGGTTTTAGTATGGCCGAAAAATATTCGAATAACTGACCCACCAATGCGAATAGTTTGTTCGACATTGATGCTAATGATGTGATCTAGTCGCATAAGTGTTATGTCATTATAAATTACTTCCTTGTCGACTTTAATTATTGTTGGAAATGTTTGCACTAATTTGGGAACGACTGCGTTAAATGTCATTGATGTATTGAGTTATTCAGTATGTGATCGAGATATTTGAATACAAATCTGTTTTAGGAGATAATATATCATGGTAGGTCCATTGAGCAATTTCAATGCCATCTGACAGTTATAGTTTTTTAGTTGAAACCTTTTTTCATACTTTCTTGGTTCAATAATGAAAATTTCACGATGACATCTGATAAATGATAGTTTCTAGCTAGTGCAACTCTCTTGTGCTTAGTTTCACTTCTTTTTGCGGGCTTGTTTCTATGACCAGGAGTGTTAGCATCTCGTCTTAATCAATGTCTGCTATTTTTGAATATTTTATTTATACTTCTGAATTTTTTTCATGATTCTTGGTTCAATAATGAAAATTCTACGATGATATCTAATAAATGATAGTTTCTAGCTAGTGCAACTCTCTTGTGCTTAGTTTCACTTCTTCTTTTTGCGGGCTTGTTTCTATGATCAGGAGTGTTAGCATTTCGTCTAAATTAATGTCTGCTATTTCCGAATATTTTATTTATACTTCTGAATTTTTTTCATCATTCTTGGTTCAATAATGAAAATTCTACGATGATATCTAATGAATGATAGTTTCTACCTAGTGTAACTCTCTTGTGCTTAGTTTCACTTCTTCTTTTTGCGGGCTTGTTTCAATGATCAGGACTATTAGCATTTCGTCTAAATTAATGTCTGCTATTTTCGAATATTTTATTTATACTTCTGAATTTTTTTCATGAATTTTGGTTCAATGACGAAAATTCTACGATGATATCTAATAAATGATAGTTTCTACCTAGTGTAACTCTCTTGTGCTTAGTTTCACTTCTTCTTTTTGCGGGCTTGTTTCAATGATCAGGACTATTAGCGTTTCGTCTAAAATAATGTCTGCTATTTTCGAATATTTTATTTATACTTCTCAATTTTTTTCATGATTCTTGGTTCAATAATGGAAATTCTACGATGATATCTAATAAATGATAGTTTCTACCTAGTGTAACTCTCTTGTGCTTAGTTTCACTTCTTATTTTTGCGGTCTTGTTTCTATGATCAGGAGTGTTATCATTTCGCCTAAATATCTGCCTTTTCTAATTTTGAGCTGATAATGGTCTTTAACGATTATGTTGGACTGACAGATGAAAATTTCGAGGTTGACCGTCTGTAAACACGATAACCTGCTGAAGAAAATGCCAAGAGGTTTGAAATTTTCAGGGTGGATTCAATGTCTGAATGCTACGGTTGACTTCGTTAATGGGCGAAATGTGAAGTTGCGAGAGGATCGTATGAAAAAAGAATAAGAAAAATATTTTCAAAACTTCGGTATCTAAGAAACTTATTGCCATATCCTGAAATTTCGTTTCTGCATATTTTATGTAGTTATGTAGAAATTCGGCTTTACAGCTGTTCTACGTCAAAAAATATTGAGGTATTCATCGCTTCAACCACAGTGTTATCCCGAAGAGACACGGTTATAGTATTTTCTATTGTTTCAACGTATGAAAACAGTCCCAGGACATAACCCTGTGGAACTCCTGCTTTTATTACGAAAAGGTTAAATTCATATTGGTTCTCTACTGGTTCGAAAGTTTTTTCACTCAGGTAGGAGTTAATAAGGGGAAAGTACACTGGTAGACCATGTTTTCCTCGGTAGACATTTGTTACGAGTATTTTCTTCTGGACACAGGTAGATGTAGCAATTTTATCATTTGGTTCAGGTTAAATTTATTTGGTATGTATCTGGAAATCACAACGATCGAGGTCTTTCTCATGAATCACCGTTTCACGAGGTACCAATCTTCCGAAACCGAAAGTCACCAAACAAAGGGCGGTGTCCGACTCTGTGGAATTCCACGGATATCTTCTACGTGAAGAAGTTTCGTTGACAGCGTCTCCAGTCAATTATATTAAAATTAATTGGGCAATATAACAAGGGCTCCAGAAACAAGCCACGGATTCCACGGAATAACCGCTAATGAAACCAGGAGTTTTATTAATTGGCAGAAAAGATAGAAATTCGAATTAAGGGGGCCATCAGCAGAGACCTTCGACATTTTTGGACGGTGACTGCTGGTTGTCGATGGTTGTCAAAGACCGTAATTTGACCTTTCAGTGCGGTTCTCAACGAAGTTCGGTTTGAGTGAGACATTTGACGAGAGGAAAGTTGTTGTAATGGTGATGATCAATTATTGTGGTTTTGAATGTCAATATAGCGCATCCGGTTCTAACTCGGCATTTCGCTTCTTTCGCAGAATTGGCGGATTTCGTAATTATTGACACAAGAGAACTGCTCAATAGTATATACACAAACAATTATAGTTTCATTTGAACTAAATGTTATTGTTGAGATAATATCTCTGCTTCAATTATGTTTGTCTAATTTATCACTTTCGAGGAAAGTTCTTCATTACATAAATTTTTTTCAAACTTGCAATGTTCTCTTGGTGGGCCAACTATAGTATTCGCAAAACTCGCGATTCTTCATGTAACAAGTAAACTTTCAGTTTCAATCTGTTCTGGGGTTTCCTCACTCGCTCCGAATTTATCTGTTTCTTTTAATATCTCAATAGATCGTAGGCATGCGACTATAACAAATCAGAATTGGTTCATGAATCGTTTAGAATTGGTTCTGAACTAGAGTAGTCCATGTGTATGTAACAAGATTCAATTCAAAAAAATCAAAACTTCTAACGAAATCAACATGAATACAACACAGAAAAAGACAACACAATCGTCCTGAACAGGTTGGCGACTTTTTCGACTATTCGGACCTGACGAATCCACTACATGCTCGCTTCGAAACTCCTTCCGAAGATTGGCGTTATCAACTTCTGACGTCAAGAGGACCTTGTCCAGTTCAAGTGACAGGGCATAGCATAGTCGCACATAGCATTGTCGCAAGAGGCACACGGCATACAGAATGAGGCCCGATTCCAATGGAACTCCACTCTCTCGCCGTCCGTCGCGATTTTCCCACGGTAGTAGAGGGACGACTCATACGTGTGACGTCATACTGTCCATGTTCGTCGACCGCGAATTGCACCGACACGCCAACGCAGCCTTCTTGATGTTTCATTACTATAATTCATTCACGATAGCGCAATATTTGTGTTGATTATTCTGTCGGAATGCAATTCGACCTACGGTAGACGAAAATCCAGAATAAGAGACTATCTTGAGGAGATGACCTTGACAGTGTGGTTCGGATGACCTTGAGACTGAGGGTGGAGTGGTGTACAAAATGAGGAAGAATTTTATACAACATTTTTGATCGACAACATGAGTGGGCTATAACATCGATCTCTGTCCTGAAACCCTGAAATCTATCTTTTGGGAATTCTGAACATGTTTTGGTATTTTGGGGAATTCAGTGTTCGTCTGATGTAGCGGGTCCGAAGTTCTCTATAATACCTCATTTTTGAGCGCTCGTACTACTTACACAAGGGCTATATCATTTCGTCACGATATCTGTATTTTTCGAATTTTGAGCCGAAAATGGTCTCAATCGACTATGTTCGACTCACTGATGACGAATCCGTCGAAAAATTTGAGTCTGTTCGTCCGGCCGTCCGTAAGCACGATAACTCTCGAACGGAACAACCTAGAGACTTGAAATTTTCAGTGTATGTTCAGATCCCAGATGCCTCGGTTGAGTTCGTTAATGGGCAGAATTCCACGAGGGGGTTCCGTAAATATGGCTGTTCAAAGTTTTGTTCCCTTGATTACTCGAAAACTAAAGATTTGATCGAGATGAAATTCTGCACTCGAATGGAGAATGAGGTGTTCAAGCGACAAATTTTGTCTAGATCGCATGACCAGAACCATAGAAACCATGGAAAATTGTAACTTTTGAACGGAAACGCCTAGGGACTTGAACTCTTCAGGATAGGTGTGGATCTCGAATGTCGTGATCACGTTCATCTATGAGCAGAATTATACTAGGGGTTCCTAAATATGGTCGTTTGAAATTTTGTTTTCTCGATAATTTCGAAACTACGGATTCGATCGAGATGAAATTCTGTATTTTAATCGAGAATGAAATATAAAAGCCATAGTTTGTCCAGATTGCATGACCAGAACCATAGAAACCATAGAAAATTGTAACTTTTGAACGGAAAGGCCTAGGAACTTTTCAAATGTTCAGGGTAGATTTGGATCTCGAATGTCGAGGTCACGTTCATCAATGAGCAAAATTAGACTAGGGGTTCCGTAAATATGGCCGTTCAAAATATTTTTTTCCTGATAGTTTCGAAACTACTAATTGGATTGGAATGAAATTTTGCACCTAGCTGAGGAATATTGTATTCAAACTACTCGCGAAATTTTGTCCAGATCGCATCACCCAGACCATAGATACCGTAGAAAATTCTAGCGAATTATCGAAAAAAAATTGGTCAGCTGAAGCACTGACATGAAGTCTGGAGTTTCGCCTAAGTTTCAGAATTTTTTCGACAGCTGTGGAAAATTCCTTCAATTGATTTCTAAAACTGGCAAATGCGAATCTACCTACAAGGTTGATGTACGAGCGCACAAAAGCTCCTGACTTCACGGCAGTGCTTTTCGTAATTTTTATTTCTTATTTATTAACTTATCAATATCAGCTTTGAAATAAAATGAGCTACCACAACACCACGTACTCCCCCCAAAAAAACAGATAATTTTTTTCAATAATTGTTTTGTTGGCTTGTTTATTTTGTATAATTTTTCTAATTCAATTACTGAATTTAAAAGTTTCAGATAAACAGCCGTTATATTACTCTAGTCAATCATTCAGACGAATAAGGTTGAAGCTTGAACCCATAATTTCCATGTGTGACCATATATGCTCGTAATGTTTTCGGCAGGTCACACATATGCCTTTGTCTTGGGGAGTTGGGAAGGCGATTCATGATCCACAGATATTTGAGACAGTTGCTTTTGGAACGGGCAGGTGGGGTAATTTGGGAAATTTTCTCTGATCACCGTTGCCTTATGTTTTAAAGGTTTTCAGTTTATCAACTGTACTGACGAGATCTGATATGGATCGAAACCGGTCTACAGGTGCAAATGATGAATCTGGTGGTCTCTAGGATACATAAATTGTTTTGTTGGCTTGCTATTAGTTTATCTAGTATAATTTTTCTAATTTAATCACCGAATAAGATAATTTTTGAACTATTACTGTCAATCAATCGTATCAAACAATCCGAGGCTTTTTCCTATTTGAAAAAACCTGAGGCTAACTCTACCCCGAATTCTTTGTGTAGGTCATATATCATTATCATTTTGTATACCTAATATAATTTTTGTGTGAATATAATATAAGAGATAATCCTGATATCATGGAAATAATTTACAGTCCACTCTTCTCTGATCAGTTTATTTTCCTCACGGAACTATTTATAATGAATTTCGGGATAACACAGTTATTTTTGCGAAATAACAACTATCTTCGTAATCTTGGAATTTCAATAGGTCAATTCCAGAGAGTTAATGAAGCAAATTAATATCGAGCTTTTCCATTTAATCTCCAATAGTTCTAGTACATTAATTGAAACATTGCCCAACCGTTTATAGTCAAAAATTGAGAAATAATTTCAAAATAACATAAATATTTACAACTTGTGGCTATCCTATTTCGATATTGATAAGGAGAATCTCACAGTCAGGGTTGAAAAAATCATAATTTTTTCCTTTTAATCATTTTTCGGAAGTTTTCGATACTGTTTTGATGTTTCACGCCGTTCTTTAAATTTTCATAAAAATAATTCTTGTCAAAAATCGCTCAATTATGCACATTCCTGTCATTCAAGAGATCTGATTTTGATTTTATAATTAGACAATAATTGTGTGAATTAATTTGCTCAACATTCTATTCCAAACTCGAAATAAAATAGGACCGGAAAAAGTTGTAGTAAATTTTTTTTGTATAAACACTATAATTAACTAAAATGAACATAATTTATATACATGATTTTATTTTTCGATATAATAAACCATTAATTCAAACTTATCTTCGAAGTTCTCTCAATTATAACTTAAAATCAGGAATTCTGATTTTAATCGTAATTATCTGAATTGAAAAAATTATGTTATGTGAGGTAACCAATAGATTCAAATCTTTCCCACCCTTCCCTTAGCATATAAATATAAGTTCGAAAACTCAAATCTAATAATAGCGAATATAGCGGTTTGAAGGAACATTTCAAATATTTCTAAGAAGCATGTCTACCAAAAACTGCGTTTTTCCGGTCGTAATAAAAAGATTATTTATAAAGTGAGAGATTGTGGACAAAGTGACTAAACAAATGTAATTTTTCTCGAAACTACTCGAAGACAACGTGGTCACCCATCATCCCAACAATTAATGATTGCCTCCATGTGAATAATTCTCTAATTAGCCTAATGAAGTGTGGCTGACTATGTATTGACTTTTTGACCTAGAGAACTGGAGCAGATGCGACTACTTCGGCAGTTCCCCTATCCTTTAGTCCCGTGTAAATTGGACCTAAGTTTTTTGAGTTTGCCTTACTTTGGGTCACAGGTCTATTTTCTTTAATTCGGTTCATATTAACTCCTGTGTTGATTCATTCTCGAAATTATAATAGGTGTTATTTCCTGAAAAAATTCCGCAGGTCCTTCGAGAGAAATTGAGCACATCTTCCCAATCTTTTTTTTTAATTCAAATCCGCCAACGAAAATATCGCGTCCGAATTGTGCGGCTGGGTTGTCCGAAATTATTTATCTATTCATCGGTATATAATAACATCTAACAACTTCCTTCGTGATGAATAAAAAATATGGTCAGTTAATTCTAGTGAATCTGCGATAGTTATCGATTATTACCAATGGTATTCATTTCTTAATAACAGCACCTACCAGTTACAAAGAAATAACTACTGCCACTTAATAAGAAGCGGTGAACAACTGGACTTAACAAGGTACAAATTGATCGAGGAAAAAAACTCGATAAATATTTCTAAGGTAATTATTCTCATTACTGATTAAAGGTCAAAAGCTCAACATACCTTCGCTACGGGTGACTCGATTTATGTTATGCAAGCTGGAGAATGTGAGAAAAATGCAAACGAGTGAATCAGATTATCGTTGGATTTCTCAGGGAAATGCAATAAATTTTATGCTGAAGTAATATGAGTTTCTTGTAGGAGTTGAAGAACTGACATTGATCATTATTTTTCTCTTTCATTTGAAAGAATGTGTATGAAAGAAGGGGATCTGGCTTTGAGGTGCTTTCATTGAATATTTCCATGTTATATTTTCTCCTCCGATCGCGTCTGAAGAAGTAAACACTTAAATTTTGTTCAAGCTTTGGGAATCTGAGAGAAATAAATCTCCTAAACAAACGTTCTCAATTTGTAGATCTTCAAAGTAGGAATTTTCACCACATATTTCGATGTCGGTGATGCCTTTTGTTTGGGAATTAAATTACTGCTAGTAAATATTCAGAGAATTGTTTTGGAATAACCTTTATCAGCAAATGTATATTTATTTCTATCAAGACTGATTTTCACTTGTGGGGAATGGGAAATATTCGCCTTATTTCTTAAAAAAAAAAGAAAAGTGATTTATGATTCCACGTAAAGGTATAGCCAAAGTAGGCATAATAAATTTGAATTTGCAACGACGGTTTAGAACTAGAGAGAACAAGCGAAACCGTGAAATCGATCTACGCTTGCCCCGTCTGGTGAATCGCTTTACGACCAATGCTCGCAGGTTCGTAGCTCTATCAAGTTAACATCAGTAAGATTCTCATTTCTCGTTATGTATTTAAACTTCAGATTTTATATTGCCTGTTCGGTCTCAGAAAAATCTACCAGCCAGACGGAAACTCCGAGTTATTTTCATTGACAACTACTAATTGCAGTACACTGCATGAATAAACCATTGAAGTTTGTTAAGCAAACGCTTGTATTATTAACGTGAACTAGCTCGATTAAAAGCACTCGAAATAAATCACGTATAATTCAATGGATAGATCGAAAAGGTAAATAGAAATTCTAATTGAAAACCTAGGAGCAACATACCGGACATTACCTGACTGGCTAATTAGTATGATATTGTATCTCGTAGGACGTTCATACCGACAACATCGCATAGGTTTACATGTCCTATGTTCATCAGATTCTTCAGAGCTATGAAAAACATGTACGATTGTTCGAAAAATTGCGTCGATAACTTTGAAACACCTAGACGGATCTATCGGTAGTTAACCTCAGAGTTTATTAAGACGTTTTATTGGATAATTGGTTGGTTGCGGTGTTATAATTATCTAGGTATGAGAACTCGAAGTGGTTTGGTATTAGGAGTTGCCAATATAAGAAGCGTTGATTATTGCATTTGTTGAAGCAGCGGGGAGGCTATTCTGTTAATTGGGGTATTGCGAAATCGGATTGTTTGGTACTGGCTTTGTTAGATGTCAGTTCTTGAAAACTATTTCATATTTGAATCAGAAGCTTGGTGATATTTTAACGATGATATTTGTTTGAAGTATGAACATCAGCTAAGCTCCATTGCGAATTGACAATAAAATTGTAGGGTAGAATAAAAACATAAGGACCATAAAAAGTTGATCACGGCAGTACTTCTTGTTTATGGTCGCATCCCGTATATTGAATATACAGGTTGTATTTTTGACAAGTGCTAGAGCTCATTAAAAGTGATCAGTTCGCTGGAAGTTGATCATATAAAATATTCAATTTGAAAAAAGTGCGAAAAATCTTGGGCATCATCATCTTAATACGACGCTGTTAGGAAATCTGCCATAAACCACGGTGCATTCCAACAGGTTAATAAAGTGCTGGATTTTATTGCAATTTCGTATATTCTCTTTCAACTTTCATTAGGAGATTTTTCCTGAACGGTATAATTCTCAAAGTTCAAACTGAGGAGAGGAAAAATTAATGATTGAAAAGGTCCTATACAAAAATTACTAAAAGCACTGCCGTGAAGGCAGGAGCTTTTGAGCGCTCGTACATGCACCTTGTAGGTAGATTCGCATTTTCCAGTTTTGGAAACCAATTGAGGAAATTTTTGACAGCTGTCAAACAAATTTTCAAACTAAGGCGATAATCCAGACTTTAGGTGACCAATTTTTTTTTCGATAATTCGCTAAAATTTTCTACGGTATCTATGGTCTTGGTGATACGATCTGGACAAAATTTCGCACGTAGTTTGAATACATTATTCCTCAGCTAGGTGCAAAATTTCATTCCAATCAAATCGGTAATTTCGAAATTATCAGGAACAGAATATTTTGAACGGCCATATTTTGCTCATTGATGAACGTGACCGTAAAATTCGCGATCCAAACCCACCCTGAAAATT
Organism: Aphidecta obliterata; assembly: GCA_963966015.1. NCBI lineage: Eukaryota > Metazoa > Arthropoda > Insecta > Coleoptera > Coccinellidae > Aphidecta > Aphidecta obliterata. The sequence continues at coordinate 19,547,698 of OZ014427.1, forward strand.
TCAAGTTCCTAGGCCTTTTCCTTCGGAAGTTATATGGTTTCTATGGTTCTGGTCATGCGATCTGGACAAAATGTTGCTTTAATATGTCATTCTCGTTTGAAATACAAAATTTTATCTCGATCGAATCCGTTGTTTCGAAATTATCGAGAAAACAAAATTTCAAACGACCGTATTTACGGAACCCCTGGTATAATTCTGCTCATTGATAAACGTGAACGCCACATTTCAGATCTACACCTATCCTGAAAATTTCAAGTCCCTAGGCCTTTCCGTTCGAAAGTTATGATTTTCTATGGTTTCTAAAGTTCTGGTCATGCGATCTAGAGAAATGTAGCTTGAATATATCATTCTCCATAAGTATACAAAATTTCGTCACGATCGAATCTGTAGTTTGGAAATTAACAAGAAAACTGAATTTCAAACGACCATATTTACGGAACTCCTTGAATAATTTTGCTCATAGATGAAAGTGATCACGACAATCGAGATCTACACCTCTCCTGAAAATTTCAAGTCCCTAGGCGTTTCCGTTCAAAAGTTACAATTTTCTATGGTTTCTATGGTTCTGGTGATGCGAGCTGAACAAAATTTTGCATGTAGCTTGCACACCTCTTTTTTCATTAGAGTGCAAAATTTCATCTCGATCGAATCTGTTGTTTCAAAGTCATCAGGAAAACAAAATTTCGAGCGGCCATAATTACGGAACCCTTCGGCGGATTTTGCCCAATACCGAACTTAACTTCGGCATTCGAGATTCCAATCTACCCTGAAAATTTCATGTTTTTAGGACATTCCGTTCGAGAGTTATCGTGTATACGGTCGGCCGGACGGACAGACAGACTCGAATTTCCCGACGGATTCGTCATCAGTGAGTCGAACATAGTCGTTTGAGACCATTTCTGGCTCAAAATTCGAAAAATACAGACATCGTGACGAAATCATATAGCCCTCGTGTAAGTAGTACGAGCGCTCAAAAAACAATAGAGAGAAAAAAAATTTTTTAACATTTAAAGAAAATGTCTTTTGAGGAGCAATTTGGAATTCAAAACATTACCGTGAAAAATTTCAATAACTTCTCGAAGTTCATTACAGGTGCGGAGTTCCATATTTGAATAAAAGAGAGGTATTTTCACTAACTTTGCGAAATTCGCAAAAAATCATACGCTCTGTCACATGATTTCCCGTAAACTGAACTCATTTAATAAACACATTTGAACCTCAACATCTAAGTAAGATCCGGGCTGGGAATTTCTCAGATTCGCGGGTAACTTTGAAACTGTCAAAAAAAACCCACCTTTGAAAACATCCTGTATATTCTCTTAGGTAATAGTGCGAGAAAGAGATTTCTGAAACATTTCGAAAGTCTCAAGGCTCAAGCTTGCTCAACACTTCCTTCTTGTATGCTTGTAACCCTAGACGCCCTTAAGCTGACTCAATATGAAGCGATCAAATTCGAGGGTTTCATATTCAAATCCAGGATTATTTGGATGGTAATTTTTCAAATATTTTCTTTCAAATTGGAAAGAAGTACAATCCTGTTTTAATTCTGCAAATAGAATTATGCTGGAGGATGAAAATGACAACTTTGTTGTTATTGATTTTGGATTTCCATGGAATTTTTTAAGGAGGCCAAACTCTGGTGGATGATGGATGATATGCGCACATTTTTATCAACAATGTATGTTGGAAGCCTGGCTTGAGAGAGAAAATGGCGAAAACACTCGTGAAAAGCGATAAGTCATAGTCTTCATTCAACCAAAAGAGCGTCAACCCGAAACAAAGATCAGTTCTTCAGCACCGGCTACTGTACGAGCGTTATCAATTAGTGCAGTGTTATTGTTCCAAGACAGTCAATAGTGTCGTCTCCTCGTCCATTCATGACCACGGGCTTCACCCATTAATTTCTCCTTTCAATCTTTGCATTCATACGGAATTACGATGCGAGACATACGTCCGACCCTCCGCCCGTTCCTGAATAATCAATCATCATTACTTGGAATAAAGTCGTTGGAACGTTTGACAATAGGACGTCTTGAATAACATAATCACATAATCTAGTAACAATGAAGAAATAGAATCGTGTGTGCGACCAGCGTACATTCCAACGGGCCAGGTTTCTCACAACGATTCGACTCTTAGGCATTTCCTCTCCTCTCCTCTCCTATCCTGCCGTTAGTTTTCGGAAACGCATCGTCGAAATGTGATCCTACGAAGATGGCCCGATCGAATTCGGTGATTCTGAGAGATCTGTTTGTACGTGTATTTGATAAGAAATAGCAACCTAGTTTTCCATAGAATAAAAATGGCCGAACATTAATTTCGATTGAAATTTTCATCACCAATGCTGAGATTCTTACAAGCTATTGTTTAAATCAACAAACAACCGAAAATGTCTGAAATCGAACTATAAAAAATAACTGTAGGAATCCGATATACCATCACGCTCGCTATTCGGATAGTTCTCGAGTAAGTCAATATTTCCTGGGTATCAATGTCGAATCCGAACGGTAAGAATTCGAGTTTACGTTTCGATTTCCACATTCAGACTTTCGTGACTGAAAGGTATTAATCACGTGGATTTATCTTCCTTCTAAATAAAACATTTCCGAGTATAACGCTGATTATAGGTTTCGGTATATGAACTGTTCACCTACTTCACGGTGGAGAAGGGAGATTGACAGTATTCGATGTGCTTCTGAATCGTGTTAGGAAGGAAAAGTTTCTCCGCGATGCATTCGACTTTTTTCATTGACTATTTCACTTTAATGTTTGGCCCAGACAAAATAACGACGATCAGTTTTTTACTGGCGAAAGACTCAACTCAAGAAGATAAATTGTCTTTGAAACTATTCCCCTTGATGAAATCGAAGAACTACATTTCGGAACAATTGTTCTTTGAAGGCACTAGGTTAATACACTGAGAAAAGTATTCCTATTAGACAACTGTCAAAAATTTCGTAGGTACGTAATATCCTGAAGGCATCTAATTTTTCTGAAAAAAATCGAAAAAACACGTTGCTAAGAATATTCAACAAGCAGTGGCAACAAGTGCTGGTGGCAACAAAAATCCAAGTCGAAGACGAGGATTTTTGCAACTGCACAAAAGCTATTTGTGAAAAAAAAATATTACTTTGCATTGTGTTTTTTCGATTTTTTTCGAAGGAAAAATTAGATGCCCGAATGGTATTTGACAAGACTATTTCATGAGTAACAGATTATTCTGCATAGCCATAGCTTACAAAACATACTACCTATTATACATGCCTACATAATAAATATAAAGGAATCAATTTGTAAACTGAAAAATTACGAAAAGCACTGCCGTGAAGTCAGGAGCTTTTGAGCGCTCGTACATCCACCTTGTATAGATTCGCTTTTTCCAGTTTTAGAAATCAATTGAAGGAATTTTCGACAGCTGTCAAAAAAAATCTGAAACTTAGGCGAAACTCCAGACTTCATGTCAGTGCTTCAGCTGACCAATTTTTTTTCGATAATTCGCTGGAATTTTCTTCGGTATCTATTGTCTTGATGATGCGATTTTGACAAAATTTCGCATGTAGTTTGAATACATTATTCCTCAGCTAGGTGCAAAATTTCATTCCAATCCAATCAGTAGTTTCGAAACTATCAGGAAAAAAATATTTTGAACGGCCATATTTACGGAACCCCTAGTCTAATTCTGCTCATTGATGAACGTGACAGCGATATTTGCGATCCAAACCCACCCTGAAAATTTCAAGTTCCTAGGCCTTTCCGTTCAAAAGTTACAATTTTCTATGGTTTCTATGGTTCTGGTCATGCGGTCTGAACAAAATATTGCTTTAATATATCATTCTCGATTAAAATACAAGATTTCATCTCGATCGAATCCGTAGTTTCGAAATTATCGAGAAAACAAAATTTCAAACGACCGTATTTACGGAACGCCTAGTATAATTCTGCTGATTGGTGAACGTGAACGCGACATTTCAGATCCACACCTATCCTGAAAATTTCAAGTCCCTAGGCCTTTCCGTTCGAAAGTTATTATTTTCTATGGTTTCTATGGTTCTGGTCATGTGATCTGGAGAAATGTAGCTTGAATATATCATTCTCCATTAGTATACAAAATTTCGTCACGATCGAATCTGTAGTTTTGAAGTTATCAAGAAAACTAAATTTCAAACGACCATATTTACGGAACCCTTTGTATAATTTTGCTCATAGATGAACGTGATCACGAAATTCGAGATCCACACCTATCCTGAAAATGTCAAGCCCCTAGGCGTTTCCGTTCAAAAGTTACATTTTTCTATGGATTCTATGGTTCTGGTCATGCGATCTGGACAAAATTTCACATGTAGCTTGAACACCTCATTCTTCATTTGAGTGCAAAATTTCATCTCGATCAAACCTGTAGTTTTCGAGTAATCAGAGGAACAAAATTTTGAACGGCCATATTCACGGAACCCCTGGTGGAATTTGGCCCATTAACGAACTTAACCGAGGCATTCGGGAACTGAACCCACACTGAAAATTTCAAGTTTCTAGGTTGTTCCATTCGAGAGTAATCGTGCTTACGGACGGACGGACGGACAGACTCGAATTTTCCGACGGATTCGTCATCAGTGAGTCGAACATAGTCGATTGAGACCATTTTCGGCTCAAAATTCGAAAAATACAGACATCGTGACGAAATGATATAGCCCTCGTGTAAGTAGTACGAGCGCTCAAAAACAGGTAATTTATTCAATCACAAAATACTACAAACTCAACTATTTATGGTACAATCAAAATATAAATTCCAATTTTGGTACAACTAGGAGTATTGTTTGAAATCTTTGTTAACTTGTTGATAATATTGGTTGTAGATAAATCATTAACGTTGTTGATGGTTTCAGCTGTAGACTTTGAAGAGTCATTTGAAGAGAAGCTCGAGGAATGGCTGCAGGCTGCAGGATCTTCTGTTTTCTGTTTTATAGTTGGAAGGCGTCACTTCTAAGGGTGTTAATGATGTTCGAATAATGCTCATTATCCATTTGCAGATAAGGCTTAATTGAGTTGACTTCACTGTGGCCAGTAATTTTAATCAATTGTTGTTCACCCACCCCTGCTTTAGCCAGGTTACTGACTGCTGTCGATCGCATATAGTGGTTTGTTATTTTTATTCCTTTTGTATTCAATCCTGCCTTCTTTGCTGCTTCTTTAGTCCATTTGGAAAGTTGTTTTTTTCCCACTGGAGTGTTTTTGTACCATTCACTTGATTTATTTTTGTTCCGTGGTAGGTTTACTGTTATAGAATAATCTATTAGTTGTTATTCTAGATGAAAGTTTAACCATAAGAAATTCAAAAAGACGGACTGGACAAAAGGTAGGGTTCTTAGTGCCATTTTTTTCTCCACCTTGTGCCGTTTTATAGAAGAGAGGATTATAATTCTACTCTTCCTAAAAAGTGGGATTTTTGAAAATCAGTTATTTCAAAAAATATGTTACTATGTTATCTACCTGTTGATCCCAGAATTATCCACTTTCTCTTTTAAATAATGAACTCTGCAATTGACAGCTTCTCCACCTCTCCAGGAAAGTTCTACTGAAGCGATGTGGTAAAATTTCAGCCGGAGTCCCCGCCGGAGTATCTTCGTCCCATAATAAAACCATTGCGCAATATTCTTCCAATTTTGATGGAGCAGAGCTTGATTTTCTTCAATTGGCGCACATCTGCAAATTCTTTCGTTTCGCATTACCAGCTTCCGTACTAGACTTAGAGATAATATCTTTAAATGGATCAAAAATCCTACTTCATAAAATACATTTTTTTTGCAACGGCGTTCCACATTGTCTCAACAACTAGTTCTTTGTAACTTCCCTTGTTTTCTTTCTTCATATTCCACGCTCAATCTTTCAGGATTAGGTTTAGTTGCTCTAAACTTTCCAAAAGCTCGTATTATTTTGCCTTACAGAATTTCTTAAATTGTTTTCATATTTACTTATGGGTTTTAACGTTATTGTAGGGTACCTAATCGTTTGACACCATTCTCGGCTAAAAATTCCAAAATTAAAAAAAAATAAAGGCAAAATTATAAAGCTTGTTCATAGAAACAAGCGCGCAAAAACGACCAGAAAAAGAGTTTGTAAGCTGTGCAGCTGAGATGCTCTGTGTAGCAAATCATGAGCTTCATTGGCAATATTAGAATTTTGCGCCCATCAGAAATTTTTGTAGAAGCGATAAAATAATTGCTAGTGGGAATAAGAAGATTCTTATGAATTCCGTCTCCTTTCGCAGGCGTCTTAACTATATCAATGCTATTGAATATAGTTTCTGATAATGGTCTGGCAGTGCGTCTTTGAATGGTTGACAGTACGAGGAAGGATAATTGCTTTTAAATTGGCCAGTCCGGTCGTTGGACGTCAGAAAAAACCCACTGGAGGTCTATTTATCAAGTTTATGTCAGAAATTCGCATTGAATGGTACGTAATCATACAACATAATTCACAGATAAAATTAATTCCTCCATTATATTCGGTTTTTGCATTGAATCGAAAAGTGCAGTCGGACGTTTATAAAATTCATTGCATTTCTCATTTCTCAATTGTAAATTGGCTCGGTCCAAGTGTAACACAATGTGCCATTCAACGAATTATGTATATTCGCAGATGTCTCCCGACGTAAGGCTAACTTAATTGCTTAATTAGCGATTTTATCTCGGGAGATCGGTATTGTGAATGCATTTCGAAATGAGCCAGGCTGTAATTTTTACGATTTAACGTACCGGTGTAATGCCTGCCTTGGCTTTCACGTTAATTGAACAAAGTACGACAATGAGCAATTGGTATTAATAAAGTATAGATGCTTCTCGTTGATGATCAAGCGATTGCTATTGACGTTTTTAATTGAACAGCTTCTGTAGAATTGCAGAAAAGATTGTTTTGGAAACGATCGTTATCATTATCGACAGCTGAATGAATTATTCGTCAAGAAGGATGTGTCGATGTGCGTAAGAATAATTCGCTACCCAAATACTAATTTCTTAGAGAAGTCCACTAAAATTCAACATCACCAGCACGATAACCTCATCTACTCTACATAGTCTTAGAACAAATTCTGTTGTAGGCATAACCTTTATTTTTCCCTCGAAGGTTAGCCAGCAGGAGTTAATGAAAGGAAATATTTTTATTACAGTCCGAGAATTCAATTTTGAACTCGCCCATCTCATAAGAGAATGACTAAAGGTGATGAGAGTTCTTTGTTCTTGCAAGTCTTAAAGAGTGATGAAGGTGAATTGTGAAAACCTCATTCTACTGCATTCTATTTAATTCAATTGACTTTTTCTTGTTACGATGAGACTTAATTGAGTCTCGTTAAGTAGCGGTTCCGCAGGCTTTCCAGCAATTTTCAGTAACACACCTTCATCCATGGCTGGTCCTTGAGAGGAGATTGATTTGTAGGCCTCTTGATGCCCACAATGGATAAAATAGTGCTCTCGGACTTGCAGATGCAGATTGCGCAAATTGAAGCCGTTCGTTTTTGCGTCACCATTGAAATGTTGGATCTTACCGATATGTAACGAAAGACAAATTTCGAGCCTACTCTATTTACGAGTTAGTATCGTGAAACTATCATTGACTAGAAAATTTTGGTGACTATAAACAAATTGGATAAAATTTTCAAATGTTGTTTTCAGTCGCGAAAAAAATTTCATTCAATGCAAGGAATAACCTTTTTGCCCGCCTTTGTAGCAGGTCAGAATTCCTGATACTTATCAGAAAAAAAATTCGAGAAGCATTGTTTGGAGTCAGGAGCTTCTGCGCGCTTGTTTTTGGCTACCAAAACAGCCTTCAGTGTTCACATTCGAAAATCGGCTAAAAATTTGAAGATCAAGAACGGAACTTCACCGAAGAATAGTTCAAGCTCAACCGAGGTGATAAACATTCGGTTCCTTATAGAGACCTACAATAGAATAATAACCAACTATATCGTAGACCTGATGGTATTACAATACGGTAGTGAACAGCGTGGGTCGGCACAGCTATTCACATGGATAATATCAAGATTAATATGTGGCATTACTTGCAGTTAGCAGAATATAACAACAGCAACTGGTATCTAAAGGAGCTCGCATGGTGTCTGACATTTGAATAATTTGCATAATGTATGATATGAGCTGGTTTCAGTGTTGGTATCATTGATGTTAGCGATCTATCTCTTTGAGTGATTGCTCGAATTCGCTCTCGGAAAGTTTGCGAAGAATCACTAGAATCGCCGTGTATTTTTGAGGTGATATGCCAAGAGATGCAAGCATTTTTCTAGCGAGTTCCTTGATTCGCAGTTATAGGTTGATGAGGAGATAAATGAGCAATCTGATGTAGATTAATATCAGATGGTTGATTGATTTTCCACTGATAAATGGATATTTTCTCTTGAGTAGGAAGTGCTTGTTTCATTTTCACAGTTATGATTCATAGCGAACGCCACTACTGTGTTTAATTATATCTCTATTGTCCGGGAATTGCAATTGTATTCAATAAGATATTCTGAGAATTTAATCTAGTTCAGTTCTAGAATCTTAGTAATACTTCTTCTCGGTAGAGAAAATCAATTCATAATATATTCGTCGGTTAAATGAAAAATAAACTAGAAAACAATAAGAAGAGTTATTTGTATGAGCCAGAAAGGACTACTAACTGTTATAGAATATTCTGGACGAAGTAAGGATGAAAATGCTATACAAGTAAAATTTTCATTCAAATCGAGTAACAGACAATTTTTTGCACGACCAAAATCGAATTGATATAATGAGTTATTCATTGAGAGAAATCTACAAATTGTTTTATTGTGTTGATTCAATGATTTATACAGGGTGTTTCCAAATTAGACGTGAATCTTGGAGGACGTGATAGTATCACTCATTTGCTGTCGTTTGAGCCATATTTATAGATAACCGAAAATCAACAGTTTCCGAGATATTTGAGTTCTTGTGTTTTTTTTTAAATTCTCACCCGACTTCATTTTTCGTGAATTTTTTTTACGTTGACCAAATTTGATTATAATTTTGGACTATTTTCAATGAAATGATATGTATGAAAAAAGCAAAACTATCCTGTATGTAGATGTTGAAAAAAAATAAGTATGATTAGAAGAAATCTTTTTTCGTTTATGAAGAAAATAAAGATCTATTTCTAATATCAATTTGCCTGCAACATTCGATTCAATTTATGTATGAAAAAATTATTTTAAAAACTTGCCAAATTCCTTCTTCATTTCCTTAAAATTTTTTCGTGAGAATGCAGGCACTATTTTCGTTTCAGCAGATTTTGATTTGGAAAAGGATATTAGCCAAGAAAGAAAAGTAACGAATCAAATATTTTTTTATTCCAATCAAACTCAGAATTTCATCAGAAAATTATTTCATAAATTATGTTCGGAATTTCCTCCACCATTCCTTATACAAGATCGTGCCTTCTTTCTTATTTCTTCAGTCCTGAAATTTACTCTCAATCTTCTATTCTCTTCACAAGTTGTGTACGTGTATATTTCCCTTTCATATTCTATTTCTTTCAAACTGACCCAAACAAAAAAATTCAACGGTGTCAGATCCAAACTTCTCGTTGGCGACAAAACAGCTCCTCCCCTACCTATCCAGCCTTCAGGAAACAAAATTGACGAAAAATGAAGTAAGGAGAGAAATATTTTAAAAATAAAAAGTCCTCCAAGGTTCACGTCTAATTTGAAAACACCCTGTATTTATAGCGTTGAAAATATTTATCGAAACAGATTGATTTGTAGGAGCAGTTGTCCAAAAAGAAGAACTGGAGGTTGAAAGGACGGTTTCTGACGAATTAGATTCAGTTATTGAAGAAACTAGTTAATTTGCTACATTTTCTCGATTTTGAAGTGGTATTTTCATGCATCCTTCTGCTACTTCGGCCACCATGCCTTCTCAATGTTGAATTATCTGCAGCTGAGTCGCTGAGGTACTTACGGTGGCCAGTATATTCTTACCGGCCTTTTAAATCAAAAATATGACAAACTAGTGAGGTATATTGCCCAGTTTCAATCACTACCAATTGCCGTGTGCAATAGTTTTCTTCTAGGAAAAAATTCCTTGAAAATGTTAACATTGGCTTTTGCGAAAATCTTCGATTTCTCAGCTACATAATTTTCAGAAAATCATTTCAACTAAGATTTCGGAATAATACCATTCACTAATGGTCGTTGAGAATTGAAGATTCAGGATCCGTTCTTCAACCGTTGATTCACCTTCTAAGTAACAAGACAACAATTTCCGGTCAAAATCAGCCAAAAAACTAACAACCTCACGCAATTCATGCTTTTTCACTCCTTAGTGTACCTAAAAATCGTCCAGAATCGCATTACACCTGTCCCAAATTTCCATGCAGCCGTGTAATTTCGAAATTAATGAACTGAATCGGCCAATTACATCCGATACGCTGTTGTTTTCGACGCGCCCCACTGGTTTCGTCTTCCTCTCGTTAACCCTTTCCTATTAACAATTTTTCCGACACCATCTCATACATCTGCTTCTGTTATTTCCTTCCTTATTGTCGTTATCGTAAACTGTTTTATCATTTGTGCCTCGGATTCGAACGATTTAGTAGAAATTATTTAATTCAGTATACAGCTGTCTATTTTTGAGCGCTCGTACTACTTACACGAGGGCTATATCATTTCGTCACGATGTCTGTATTTTTCGAATTTTGAGCCGAAAATGGTCTCAATCGACTATGTTCGACTCACTGATGACGAATCCGTCGAAAAATTCGAGTCTGTCCGTCCGTCCGGCCGTCCGTCCGTCCGGCCGTCCGTCCGGCCGTAAGCACGATAACTCTCGAATGGATCAACCTAGAGACTTGAAATTATCAGTGTAGGTTCAGATCCCGAATGCCTCGGTTAAGTTCGTTAATGGGCCAAATTCCACCAGGGGTTCCGTAAATATGGCCGTTCAAAGTTTTGTTTCCCTGATAACTTGAAAACTACAGATTTGATTGAGATGAAATTTTGCACTCAAATGGAGAATGAGGTGTTCAAGCTACATGTGAAAGTTTGTCCAGATCGCATGACCAGAACCATAGAAACCATAGAAAATTGTAACTTTTGAACGGAAATGCCTAGGGACTTGAAATTTTCAGGATAGGTGTGGATCTCGAATGTCGTGATCACGTTCATCTATGAGCAACATTATACAAGGGGTTCCGTAAATACGGTGGTTTGAAATTTTGTTTTCTCGATAAATTCGAAACTTCGGATTCGATCGAGATGAAATTTTGTATTTTAATCGAGAATGATATATTGAAGCAATATTTTGTCCAGATCGCATGACCAGAACCATAGAAACCATAGAAAATTGTAAATTTTGAACGGAAAGGCCTAGGAACTTGAAATTTTCAGGGTGGGTTTGGATCGCGAATATCGCGGTCACGTTCATCAATAAGCAAAATGAGACTAGGGGTTCCGTTAATATGGCCATTCAAAATATTTTTTTCCAGATAGTTTCGGAACTACTGATCGGATTGGAATGAAATTATGCATCTAGCTGAGGAATAATGTATTCAAACTACGTGCAAAATTTTGTCCAGATCGCATCACCAAGACCATAGATACCGTAGAAAATTCTAGCGAATTATCGAAACAAAATTGATCAGCTGAAGCAGCGACATGAAGTCTGGATTTTCGCCTAAGTTTCAGAATATTTTTGACAGCCGTCAAAAATTCCTTCAATTGATTTCTAAAACTGGAAAATGCGAATCTACCTACAAGGTGCATGTACGAGCGCTCAAAAGCTCCTGCCTTCACGGCAGTGCTTTTCGTAATTTTTTTTTGTTGAAATAATTCGATCTTATGAAAATCACAAGCCTGATCCATTATCCCTCCTATTCGTTCACCCTAACATTGTTTGAACAGCGGAGAGCGTTAAACACAATTCTCGTCCGACCACTCTCAGCTGAGGTATCTCCGAGCCAACTTCATTTACAAGTACCCGGTGAAAACTATGATGTCCTCAAATAGCAAACATTTATCTTTGTTCAAAGCGCGGAATGTGAGAGCATCATCATTATACAAAGACATCGTTTGGATGCGTCAGATGCATAACTGTACCTCTATGACCCCTTGGGGCTCTTCGTCTTAGGCAAATACTGGTATGAGATCGTATAAAACACTTCAATATTTATTTTGTTCAATCTTTAAGCGAGTTCGATAACGATTTCATGGATATTTTTTTGCTTGATAGAACAAGATTTTGCTTTTAGGCGTAGGTACACTTATTTTGTCGCGATTTGAATTAAGCCAGGTTTACGTTGTGAGTTGTAGTGTTTGTAAATCTGAAAATACACGTAATTATATATGACATGGCTCATAACATCAGGATAACTACGACAGTAATGAATATCTGCAGGAACTAGAGGAGTTCCTGAAATTCCGATTCTCATTGTCAAGAATAAAATAAGTACATTAAATTCCACTTCAAGAAAATTACTTAAATGGTTACCACTACTACAGTAATTTCCATTTTCCGGACATAAGAAAAATAAAAAGGTTTGATGTAAAAGGAATATAATTCAATAAGAAATCCCTTGTTGACTGAAATGAAAATATTATTCCTTACCTACATTGAATTTAGGTTATTCCAATATTCGTTAATCCTAGAATAAATTTGATCCGGATAACGAAGATACTTGTTCTTTCTGGAAGTTCTGAAAGTGGAGAATTGAAACGACGTAGTACTTATACCTATAAATATCTCAGACATATCAGCAACTTATTTCTCTTGTCTTTTTATTGGGTCGATAAACTCCAAGACCAACTCCCTGCAGAGCCAAAGTCAGCACTAAAACTCTCCCTGTGGTTCCACTTAGACCCGAGAGATCAGATTGCTGAAAAAATGCGGCAATTCTTGGCAGTTATTACTGCGTGAAAATATAAAATACAATGATCCCACCGTTCCAGTGCATACAGAGTTTTTCTGCGAAGAGAATCGAAATTCCGATCGCTCAAGAATTATTGTTAGGAATTATTATAATTTATTGTTATATATGTACTTTGATATTTTTGAAATTCAATCCCAGACAGCACCGGATATTCCTAGAATATTTCATGAATATTCGTTTTAGGATATTGGAATATTCTGTGAATATTCGTAAGGTAGATCATAGGCATATTCATAGAATATTCCGAAAAGGATATTCCAGGAATATTCCGAATATTCATAGAATGTTCCTAGAATATTCTATTTGGAATATTCTCAGAATATTCCCTATAGAATATTCCAGGAATATCTTGGATATTCCTTGAATATTCTAGGCATATTCTAAACGGAATATTCTCAAAAAAATATTCATATCATATACCTGGAATTTTCTGAATATTCATAGAATGTTCCTAGAATATTCTATATGGAATATTCTCAGAATATTCCATATAGAATATTTTAGGAATATCTTGGATATTCCTTGAATATTCTAGGCATATTCTAAACGGATTATTCTCAAAAGGATATTCATATCATATACCTGGAATAGTAGTAGATGTGCAACAAAAGTTCTGGCGCGATTTCGGCCAAATTGCCTACTAAATCCAAGGTCCATTTTGGAGAAATTGTTCCTTTTCAGAATTTTTCCGAGTCTCATTCAGAGTTATCAATCTTCAATGAAATTTTTGAAAATATTCCTAAGTCCGTCCAACAAGGGCAGTAGGGATGAGGGGGGATGAGATGGCGGAGTGACGTCAAACTTTTTATTTCCATTGGGATTCGAACCCAGGACTCCACCGTTGCGAGACAGGAAGGTTAACAATGCGGCTAATCTAGGTCTTGGATGTGAGTGTAGAAATGTTCTATAGAAGCGATTAGTTGAAGGTTATCATGATGCGGTTGAACGTCTGAGGGCCGGTTTCACAATGTCTGGTTATTCTTCAGGTTACTTGACCAAACTCTACTCGGGTTAAAGTTTCGGTTCCAGGGATGTCCCAGAAAGAATATACAAATCGAAATATTCTATAAATATTCTAGGAATATTCTATATTGAATATTCATTTTGGAATATTCTTAGCATATTCATCTAGGAATATGGCTGGAATATTCGTACCGGAATATTCCAGGGATGTCCCAGAAAGAATATACAAATCGAAATATTTTATGAATATTCTAGGAATATTCTATATTGAATATTTATTTTGGGATATTCTTGGCATATTCTTTTAGGAATATGCCTGGAATATTCGTACCGGAATATACCAGGGATGTCCCAGAAAGAATATACAAATCGAAATATTCTATGAATATTTTAGGAATGTCCCATATTGAATATTCATTTTTGAATATTCTTAGCATATTCTTTTAGGAATATGCCTGGAATATGCGGACCGGAATATTCCAGGGATGTCCCAGAAAGAATATACAAATCGAAATATTCTATGAATATTCTAGGAATATTCTATATTGAATATTCATTTTGGAATATTCTTAGCATATTCTTTTAGGAATATGCCTGGAATATTCGTACCAGAATATTCCTGGAATATGCTTTATGGGATATAGATATTCTAGGAATATTCCAAGAAGATTCCGAATATATCCATTCCTTTTTGCATATTCAGGGAATATTCTAGGAATATCCGGTGCTGTCTGGGATATAATATTGTCGAAATTTATTAAAAAATGCAAGTTGCAGAATTTGACATTTTGACATCTTTGTTGGACCTATTGGCGATTGTGTATCATAAAAATTATCAATATACAACACACCATGGATTCAATCACTGAGGTCTAAGATTTATACTGTTTCGATCTGTCATTGAACAATGGAATTAAGTGTCCCCAAGCAGGGGACTTATCTGTCCAACTGGCAGGTACATATATCATTTCCCTCTACCATTAGAGAGATTTAATTTCCTAATCTCCAAACATGTTTTGAGGAACGAAAAGATGGTACCACTTCATTAAAAATGATGTCTTATTTTTTTGATCTGATATATGAACAGAATATTGGAATTCAGGACATGTTTGGATATTCGACACTAGAAAAAATTTCATGAAATGATAGAAGAATTTTCAATAATGAAGGCAATAATATATACACATAGCAGATAGTCAATAATTCATACAATGCATTACTGAAAACTTGAATAGTATTATTTGCATCGAAAATTGCAAGAAAAACGAAAAGGTCCCGACCCTATTCACCCTTAATACAGGGGAGGGTCCAACTATTTTTTTTTCATATAAATTCCTAGATAAGAAGTCGAAGGTGAATCAACCTACAAATTCCAATCTATATTTCGTGGAAAGTTATAGAAAATTGTGTCCTTAGTCATTCCGAGATAAGTACCTATGAGTAACAAAACTGAGCATTCAATGTGATAATTGACTGAATATCCACTCCTTAATTAACTATTTAACGGGATTGTTACGAGCGAACTATGAACTGGATTGATGGAAGAAGATACTCCAACGTTTACGTGGCGAATAAATTATGTTGGCGCAAAAACTGAACCCTGGGGAACATTAGCATAAAGGAAGTTAGATCGGGGTTCATTGCCCTCAACGACAGGGTTCGAAATGTAATAGACATCTAAGTATAATAATGGCATCCCGAAAAAGTCAATCAATCAACCCCAATAAATTTGAGTCATTTCAGTTTTGCTTGGCGTTTTCAGTGAATAGAACCTTTGTGAGTAACAAAAATACCACGAACCATGAGCAAGTCGGATCCTGCTGAAATAATGACAATGATGCCCAAAAATTCCCCAACGTCTAAAGTCTTCGAGTCGATGATTACCAATTAGTTGAAGTGTGGTTACTCTTCGTTTATAACGATGACGCGGTATTTTGGGAACCCGGTGGCACAGGATTTTTTACGTCCGAAATCTCCACCTTTGATCGTCGACATCTGTCAATGGGCCGACCTTCGTCAAGACGGAATAATCGGTTTAGGTGTCCAGGTCCGAGACGAGTATCTCTTTCGGGACAAGGCAAGGGGCGCTTCATAATTAGTGGAATCTCTTTTATCTAATGAATTTGGGTCCGATCGGGGGACTCAATATAATCAACGTCGTCTTTTATACAATGCGACCTTAATTAATAGCTTAACTTCGGGTTGTCGATAACTCCACGAAACAAAATAAGAATGCAGTTTGGAATAATGAAGGGGACTGGGGATCTGCTTCAACGGGTTGGATTAAAATTTTCTCATCCATCTCGGTCCACCGGCCTAATCGATTCGGATTTGTTACGGTCCATTTTCGCATCGCCAAAATTGATTGATGAACTAATGCCAAATCTGAATGTATTGAACTCCACCACATTTTTTTTCCACTATAGATTTGAAATAGTATATTAAAGTATAAGTGGATAAAGAGGTCTTTAAAACACACGCGATTTTTCGAGCACGACGGCGAAGCCGGAGTGCTCGAAATAGAGCAAGTGTTTTGAAGACCAGTTATCCACGAATACTTTACGCTATTTTTTTTTATTGGAGCGCTTTGAAATCATAAATACTGATATTATTATTACACAAAATGGAAATAAGAATGTAAAATGGTTGAATTCTTGATCAGTATACCTTTCGTTGTCATGGTTATGAGAAAAACAGAACCTAATTCCTGATTTGTCATCAAAAATGAATTATCGTCACCGCAGTGCTTGGAAATGAATTCAAATATAGATTTTTTGAAAAGTAAAGCAGAATCGCGGTTGATACCGCATTTGCATTTGCATTTAGTAATATTTTATTTGGCGTAACAAGGTACCTACTTCTGTCAGATCTATAATCGAAGAATTGTCATTTAGACTTGACGTTTCTCGAGTCGTTGCTGTTGCCATAGTGACTTTAAAAAACGCGCGTGTTTGAAAGTTCGATTTAAACACGCTGAGGCGTTCTTGAAATAGGTGAAATGGGGCGTCAATAAAAAGAATAAATTTTAGCCGGTCATCAGAAAACAAGCCTAAATGTGTTTTTTTTTCAAGGAAACCAAAACTATTTACTTACAAGTTTTTTCGATCTATTTTTGAGCGCTCGTACTACTTACACGAGGGCTATATCATTTCGTCACGATGTCTGTATTTTTCGACTCACTGATGACGAATCCGTCGAAAAATTCGAGTCTGTCCGTCTGCCGTCAGTCCGTCCGTATACACGATAACTCTCGAACAGAACGTCCTAAAAACTTGAAATTTTCAGAGTAGGTTCGAATCTCGAATGCCGCGGTTGAGTTCGTTATTGGTCAAAATTCGACCAGGGGTTCCGTGAATATGGCCTTTCGAAATTTTGTTCTCCTGATTACTTCGAAACTACAGATTCGATTGAGGTGGAATTTTGCACGCAGATGGAGAATGACGTGTTCAAGATAGATGCAGAGTTTTCTCTAGATCGCATGACCAGAACCATAGAAACCAAAGAAAAATATAACTCTCGCACGGAAAGGCCTAGGGACTTGAAATTTTCAGAGTAGGTTCGGATCGCGAATTTCGCGGTCACGTTCATCAATGAGCAAAATTAGACTAGGGGTTCCGTAAATATGGCCGTTCAAAATATTTTTCTCCTGATAATTTCGAAACTACCCAAATTTTCCACATAGATGTTGAATTATTTATTCAAATTACGTGGGAAATTATGTCCAGATCGCATTACCAAGACCATAGATACCGTAGAAAATTCTAGCGAATTAACGGGGAAAAAAATCACCTTAAACCTGTTTGAAAATTTTTTGACAGCTGTCAAACATTTTTTGAAATTTTTTGAATGAGCGCTCAAAAGCTCCTGACTTCACGGCAGTGCTTTCCACCATTTTTGATGATTATTTTCAATAAAAACTTTCTGGAACCCTTGAAATTTGTAATACCGAACTATCGAATAAAAAAAAATTATGTCTATTTTCTAGATTTCTACTATAAAACCATGAAAGTTGCTTTCCAGTATCCTAGATATAGAACCATAAATTTAATGCTGAAAATCGTTGATGTAATGAACCTTTGTGTGAAATTTGTTTCGTTTTTCACTGAAATTCAAATATCGGGTTTGAACTCGCTGCGGCAATACTGAAATGATATTAAGAATGTGATAACTCATAAACACATATGCATATGTATTTCGAATTTCGTGATTCCAAGTTGGTAGATTTTCGGCAAATTTTTTTCAAAAGTCTATGCCTCTATTTTTTTCCTTTGAAATATACACGGTGTTTTTTGAAGTGGGGCTTTCTTCGACAGGTTGTAGAACTCATCTAAAGAAATCATTTCGCCAGATGTTGATCATAAAAAATATTCAAATTGAAAAAAGTGCGAAAAATATCGGGCATCAAGTTCTCAAGACGACTCTGGATCGTGTTATCTTTCTGTTAGGAGATCTGCCATGAATGACGCAGCCATATGCATTCCAGTAAGTAAATGAAGTGCTGAATTTTATCGCAAATTTGTATATTCTCTTTCAACTTTCATTAGGAAATTTTTACTGAACGGTATAATTCTTAAAGTTCACACTAAGGAGAGGAAAAATAACTGATTGAAAAGTTCCTATAAAAAAAATTATGAAGTTCACAAAGTCACCGATAAAATTGATCCAAATTGTTAACAGAAATTGTTCGAAATGGTCACCATTCGTTTGATGAGCACAAAGTCTTGCCCGCCGTTATAATGAATTATTACATGCAGCAACTATCACATCAGTTACGAATCATGTCACAAGCATTACCTCACTGTTACTGTATACTAATGTTTTCAAATGACCCCATAAGAAGAAATAACAGGGGGGGGGGGGGGGGGTGTTGAAACCCGGGGAGCGTGCAGGCCAAGAAATCGACCCACCACGTCTTATCCACCTATTTGGAAACACATCACGAAATTCAGAAAAGTCACAAAAATCATACGCTCTGTCAGATAATTTTCCGTAAACTGAACGCATTCAATAAACACATTGAGATCTCAATACGTACCGTCAGATCCGGACTAGAAATTTCTCAGATTCGCGGGTAACTTTGATTTCGAAATACTCGGCCCTGGTACAATATTTCATAATAATATGAAGGTTTCATTGGAATTTTGGCTTATTCTGATGAGTTTTAACACTTGTCAAAAAAAAACTCACCTTTGAAAACACCCTGTATAGATTGGAGTATCAATGCCGGATAGCATTCGATTCGACATGTGCTATTATATTCTCCAATGTAATGTTTGGTGATACTAGCGAAGTTATTGATAGTAGGTACTATCATTCCGTCATTCCATATTTTTCAACATAACCATAATCAATATTCCGATCATGATGTCTTGTGGACTGGTCTGTACCCAACAGATGCTAATCAAGACGAATTATAAATGTTCGAAGTAAGGAAAAAAATGTGGAGAATGAAAAGCAATGAATATCTGAATTTGAAACGAATAAAATATGTGGGAAAACTATATCGATGTGGTTAGAGCTCAAGGAACAATTGAATTCTATGTTTCGTCGTGCTGAATACTGATCGAATTAATTAAGATTTATCGTCCTTTGAATTGGGATATTCTGCGGTTTTTTAATGGTGCAAATGACCAGACACAACCGCAACGAGGTGCATCTGTATTCCTTCCTTATTACTCAATTCAAGACGAGATGTTTTAGAATATGTCGCGCATTTTGTGTTTTATATTTTCTATTAATCTGACGAGCAGCTGCAGAAGTTTTACCGCGTTTCACGAAGAAGTTTTTAGGTTGAAACCTTGGCGCGCAATTCAAGAAATTCCATTTTTTATCCTTTCTTTCCTTCATACAACTTTCTTGGAGGTTTATCATCAAATTTCGATAGTTGAACAGAGAATTGATTAATTCTCGGTCAATTAAAGGCCCTACGACAGAACGACACCTCCCGTTCCTACTTACCGCCTATTTTTTCTTCGTTTTCCTTAAAAGACCACACCCGAAATAAATTCATTGTACAATTCGTCCGGAGAATTTTTATGAGTTCCATTGATATGATCGAAAATGCGATCGGTCCCATTCATACGGACAAAAACGGAATGCCTCGGCGATCGCTGAATCGTCCGGAAAAAAAACGGACAAAACGTACGCCAGTAGTTTTTAAAATTTAACACAACGGCTCTCAGAGATCGGGTCGAAATAATACGGGATTAATTCAGTACATTAGTAGTTCATTTAATACAGGACACAACAGGTTTCGCCCATCAATCAATGAGGGCCAGATATTGGGTGTGGTATTTTTATTAACTCCGATAGGTTTTTGTACGGCGTATGGTTTTGAGTATTGTCGATCGTTCAGAGTTAACGGGGCATTCCTGGTCGGCATTAACATTGTATGGGGCCGTTGGTGATATGCGACATAATTCAAGAGGTGATAAATGGGTTGGTTCGGTCTGCACTACACATACGAGTTCGCAGTTCAATGTAAAGTTGGAATCTTGTGGGCATGTTCACAAGTGAATTCGATCTAGGTGTTCGAATGTGTACCAAGTTTTACAGTCACCCCTAAATTGACATTTTTTGTCGGTTTCGACTAGGCACTAGAAAATAGTTATTTGACTTCATCCAAATTCATTGAAATCAACGAATGAATATGAAAAATTACGAAAAGCACTGCCGTGAAGGCAGGAGCTTTTGAGCGCTCGTACATGCACCTTGTAGGTAGATTCGCATTCTCCAGTTTTAGAAACCAATTGGAAAGATTTTGACAGCTGTCAAAGAAAATTTCAAACCAACGCGAAAATCCAGACTTCACGTCAGTGCTTTGGTGACCATTTTCTTTTACGATAATTCGCTAGAATTTTCTACGGTATCTATGGTCTTGGTAATGCGATCTGGACAAAATTATACATTATTCTTCATATATGTGCGAAATTTCATTTCAATCCAATAAGTATTTTCGAAATTATCAGAAAAAATATAGTTTGAACGGCAATATTTACGGAACCCCTAGTTTAATTTGGCTCATTGATGAAAGTGATCGCGAAATTCGAACCTATCCTGAAAATTTCAAGTCCCTAGGCCTTTTCGTTCGAAAGTTATGATTTTCTATGGTTTCTATGGTTCTGATCATACGATCTGGAAAAAATGTAGCTCGAATATATCATTCTCAATTTAAATACAAAATTTCGTCAGGATCGAATCCATAGTTTTGAAATTATCAAGAAAACCGAATTTCAAACGGCCATATTCACGGAACCCCTAGTTTAATTTTGCTCATTAATTAACGTGAGCGCGGAATTCGCGATCCGAACCTATCTTGAAAATTTCGAGTCCCTAGGCCTTTCCGTTCGAAAGTTATAATTTTCTTTGATTTCTATGGTCCTGATCATGCGATCTGGAAAAAATGTAGCTCGAATATGTCATTCTCAATTTAAATACAAAATTTCGTCACGATCAAATCCATTATTTTGAAATTATCAAGGAAACTGAATTTCGAACGGTCATATTTGCGGAACCCCTTGTCTAATTTTGCTCATTGATACACGTGAACGCTACATTCACGATCCACACCTATCCTGAAAATTTCCCTAGGCCTTTCCATTACAAAGTTATAATTTTCTATAGTTTCTATGGTTCTGGTCATGCGGGCTAGACAAAATTCTGCATGTAGCTTGAGTACGTAATTATCCATCTGAGTGCAAAATTTCACCTCGATCGAATCAGTAGTTTCGAAGTAATCAGGAAAACAAAATTTCGAGCGTCCATATTTACGGAACCCCTGGGCGAATTTTGCCCAATAACGAACTTAACTGCGGCATTTGAGATTCGAACCTACCCTGAAAATTTCCAGTTTATAGGACATTCCGTTCGAGAGTTATCGTGTATACGGACGGACGTACAGACTCGAATTTTTCGACGGATTCGTCATCAGTGAGTCGAACTTAGTCATTTGAGACCATTTTCAGCTCAAAATTCGAAAAATACAGACATCGTGACGAAATGATATAGCCCTCGTGTAAGTAGTACGAGCGCTCAAAAATCTCAAAAAATAATCGTATATTTTGTTCATCAAATTGAACAGAGTGTTCCTTAAAGACATGCTTATATTTAAGGGGGTGATTCTTTGACGAATTTTCAGAAAAAGCTTCCTATGAACGTATGTTCTGAAAGTCTAAACTTTTGAGATCAGTCGACGCACAAACATTTCCACACCGCATCAGATTTTTGAGGAATTGATCCGATTTTTATTTTTTCAAGCGAAAACCATGCTTTGAACAGAGAAAACTCATTTATCAAATTCGCTCAAAAATAAATGAAGATCTCAAAAGTAATTTTTATTGTAAGAGAAAGCAGTGGCGTCGTATTTTTTTCTCCGAAAATATTCAAAGCAACACCCGTACGGACGCGTCACTGTTGAGTATAGCAAATAAAAAATCACAGAATGAACCTTGATGCATAGAAGACATGAATCAAATTGTATGAAGATGTCTACAATATTATCTCAGTTATTATGAAAAAACTGATTTTTTCTCGAAATTTTATCACCCTGATCCTCATAAGTTAAGACTTTTAGGACATATTCTCTTAAAATAATTCAAAGAATAACGCCCTCAAATATTAGCATGTCCTTAAGGAACACCCTGTATATGTATATGATGAATTCATATGGAAAATTAATGAATTTGGAAAAATGAGAATTTTCTTCATCGTACGAAATGAAAACATTCAATTTCGATTCAAATATACTGAAATATAAGAAAGAGAAGTAAATAAATGATAAAAGTGGTCTAATTCCACCAGAACTGAACAACCTCTGCAGTCTACCGAACCAACCCAACCAGTTTTTTTCAGCATCGCAGCTACCTCCTGTAACTACATACATTTAATTTAAATGTCCGTTTAATGTACTTCACTTTACAACACATTATAAAACTCGGAGTTATAGTTTAATACGAGACACGGAGATTCCTCAACTCTTATTTCAATCTTTTCTTTGCGTCATTAGGATGAGTAATAGTAATTAGGTAGGTGAGTATTTTCTATTTCCGAAAACATTGTAGAGCAATTGATTTTAATCGCAGCTTAAACTTCTTCGAAACTCGCATCTTCAATACGGTTTCCGAAAGAAATTCGAATAATCTGCTATTGTACCTACTTGGGAATACGTAATTTTACTAGCAATGATGGGAGACTTCAACGGTGGGTTAGGAAAGAAACCTTTCAACTCGAACTGACTTCCGAACGTTCCAACCTGAAATCGGGTTGAAACTCACAGCGAAACCGTAAAATCTGACGTGCCTGACATTTCTGCGACTATAGAATATATTATTTTCCGGAAAGTAGCGCGTGAGATCTCCAGCGTTTGTGACACAAACTTGATGGTCTTTTGTGTTCGAAAAACTTCGGAATCGCTTAGTTCGTGGCACGACAGTCGACTTTTCTTTGTTCGTCTGTCGGCGTAATACCAATTATGATGGCCTCCCTTGTTTCTCGTGCCTTGTTCGTTGCACAAAACGTCAAATTTCGGTCGGACGTCTCCGTCTCTCCCGATCGCTTTCGCTAATTGTACACGTTCTGATCCAAGAAATCGGACGGCATGATCTCTTAATAAAATTTAATTAAGAAGCACAATTCGATAGTCGATCGTGATTTCTATTGGAAATTAAGACGTGGATTCTCGGAACCGGCCTGTTCGATGCGAAGGTTGCCAAGGAATGGCCGAAGTTTAATTAAGGACCGGGTTATCTAAGATCGAAAGATAACCACTATATTCCGGTCGCAGCAATAGCGTTGTTCGCGAATATGATCGATGCTTAATTCAAGGGGTTCTGTAGGTGCAGCTGCCCCAAATTTTTCCTTGAGTAACAGACCTTCATCATCAAATCCTGGAGCTCATTGCTATGCCATCCGAAGTGCTCATCTCCATTTCTAACTTCCTCCTCCTTACCTAATCCTTCTCGTTGACTCGATGTATGTCAATCAGATTTTTAGGACGTTCGTGGCATATTTTATAACATTTCCACATTATCTGACCTCCAACCACTCATTTGTATCTTGATGAATAAAATATCGTTTTCTTGGTTGTTGGGTTGTGGTTCTGATGAGAACAGGTAGATAACTGCTTCTGTAGAAAAAATAGCCCATGTCATGGTTTTCAATCAATCAGGTATTTCTCAACATTCGAACAATATATGCAAAGAATGATTCAAGTTAATCACGCAACTATCCAATTGTTCTTTCCGCATAGAAAAAAATTTGAATTATGTTGATTGTTCTGATTTGTGGAAAGCGCCAGTGATGGAAAAATCTCTGAAATCGCATAAAATGCCACAAATTATACGTTTATCATAAGTCATGACTGTTTTCCAGTACTTTTCAAGATTTAACACATTTTCCATTTAAGTATTCCTGAATTTTTCTTCGTCAGCAATACCACATTAGACCAGGCAAAAGAGCAGATAAAGGGTCATTCTGTGACAAAAATCATACAAGAAAACCGCGAGTGTGAAGGTTCTACTCGCAAATATGATCATGGTGTTTTTCAGTTTTTTGCTTGTAAAATCTGAACCAATCAAGCGATGCTGATACTTTCAAGAACAGAATTATAGAGAATGATAAGACGAAAAAAATGAGTGCTAGTGCAACTCAATCGGGTCTTTTTCACAGTAGAAAAGCCGGGAAAACCGTGAAAATCATCGTTTTTGAGCGCTCGTACAACTTGCACGAGGGCTATATCATTTCGTCACGATGTCTGTATTTTTCGAATTTTGAGCCGAAATTGATCTCAATCGACTATGTTCGACTCACTGATGACGAATCCGTCGGACAATTTGGGTCTGTCCGTCCGTCCGGCCGGCTGTAAGCACGATAACTCTCGAACGGAACAACCTAGAAACTTGAAATTTTTAGTGTGGGTTCAGTTCCCGAATGCTTTGGTTGAGTTCGTTAATGGGCCAAATTCCACCAGGGGTTCCGTAAATATGGCCGTTCAAAGTTTTGTTCCCCTGATTACTTCAAAACTACAGATTTGATTGACATGAAATTTTGCACTCAAATGGAGAATGAGGTGTTCGAGCTACATGTGAAATTTTGTCCAGATCGCATGACCAGAACCATAGAAACCATAGAAAATTGTAACTTTTGAACGGAAACGCCTAGGGACTTGAAATTTTCAGGATAGGTGTGGATCTCGAATGTCGTGATCACGTTCATCTATGAGCAAAATTATACTAGGGGTTCCGTAAATATGGTCTACTACTCGACCGCAAACGAGAGTTCGGCAGGTTTTGGTCATGTTTGCACGTTTTTTTCACCTATTTTGCAATATTTTAACGAAAAATCAAGATTGACATTTTGTAGTACCATACTTTACTTTCAAAATCCGTTTTGTAAATTAAAATCGGACAACTTCCGATGCATCCAGCCCTTCCGGAAAATAGTGCCTAAAATAATTCAAGTCGCAATTACGCAAAAACTATTCATCCGACAACGTCCAGGTTGTGAACACTCAAAGTACCTATTAACCACTACTTTCATCCGGAAAACCAGCGCTACAACATTGAAAATGGCCATGTTGTGAATTTTTGTAAAAATGCTGATTTTTACGGTTTTTCTGGCTTTTCTTCGGTAATAATGAACCGATTGAGTTGCACTAGCACTCATTTTCTTTGTCTTTTCATTCTCTATGATTATGTTGTTGAAAGTGTCAGCATCACTGTATTGTTTCAGAATTTACAAGCAAAAAACAAAAATACACCGTTTTTTCGATGTTTTTTCGAAATGACAAGAAAAGTAATTATATTTATGAGTCGAAAAAATATAACTTAACATCCACACACCATCCCACGCAACCACCCAATCGTGGTTCTCTTCTACGATTTTTGTCACGAAAAAATCTCTATTGCCTGGTCTACATAGAGGAAAGATTTTGCCGACAAAATATTTTGATTATCATAAGAATTTCTTGCTTGGCAATTTTCTATGAAGAATTTCGTCAGAAATATCATGAACGAAAATTTCAACAAATTGAAAGATTTTCTCTCGGGTAGTATAGAAACCATAGAAACCATAGAAAATCATAACTCTCGAACGGAAAGGCCTAGGGACTTGAAATTTTCAGGATAGGTGAGGATCTGAAATGTCGCGTTCGCGATCATCAATGAGCAGAATTATACTAGGGGTTCCGTAAATACGGTCTTTTGAAAATTTGTTTTCTCGATCATTTCGAAACTACGGATTCGATCGAGGTGAAATTTTGTATTTTAATCGAGAATGATATATTAAAGCAATATTTTGTTCAGATCGCATGACCAGAACCATAGAAAATTGTAACTTTTGAACGGAAAGGCCTAGGAACTTGAAATTTTCAGGGTGGATTTGGATCGCGAATATCGCGGTCACGTTCATCAATGAGCAAAATCAGACTAGGGGTTCCGTAAATATGGCCGTTCAAAATATTCTTTTCCTGATAGTTTCGAAACTACAGATCGGATTGGAATGAAATTTCGCACCTAGCTGAGGAATAATGTATTCAAACTACGTGCAAAATTTTGTCCAGATCGCATCACCAAGACCATAGATACCGTAGAAAATTCTAGCGAATCATCGAAAAAAAAATTTTCAGCTGAAGACATGAAGTCTGGAGTTTCGGCTTAGTTTCAGAATTTTTTTGACAGCTGTCAAAAATTTCTTCAATCGATTTCTAAAACTGGAAAATGCGAATCCACCTACAAGGTGGATGTACGAGCGCTCAAAAGCTCCTGCCTTCACGGCAGTGCTTTTCGTAATTTTTTTTTTTGACAATTTTCATACAGGGTGTCCCAGAATGAATGGATAATCCTGTAACACTGTATAGAAAAGCTATTGGACTCTCTGAAAAAAATACAAAAAAAACCTATCCCCACTAGAATTATTTTTTTTTCCAAAATAATGATTTCTTGTACATCACGTTGCGTTTCTGTGTAACACGCTCACAAATGAATTAAATCAATTAGTTTCTTCATGGTGAAATAAGTTATGAAGATGTATTGTACCATTTTGAAATTTACATGAAAGGCGCATATTTTTTTTTGAGTCGGCCGCACTGGCTTTCTCAAATTTTATTTTCACCATGAACTATTCTATTAAACTTTCACATTATGAAATATTCATCACATTTTATGATGAAATTTGAAGTTGGATATTTTTTTCCAAAAAAGTTACAACCGATATCTATGCGGTTTTCAGCATATCTATTGGTAATTCAATGAAGAATATTTAACCATGTAGAAATTGATGGATTTGATCCACTTGTGAGCGTGATACACAGAAACGCAACGCGATGTGCACGAAATCATTATTTTGAAGAAAAAAATATTTCTAGTGGGGATAGATTTTTTTTTGGATTTTTTCAGAGGGTCCAATAGCTCTTCTACACTGTGTTACAGGATTATTCATTCATTCTGGGACACCCTGTAGAGGGACTTGAATCCAAGCATCTCCAAAAGATCAATTTCAAATTAGAATTCCTTGAAATACTTTTAACCACTGCAGCAATCTAGCATCAAAAATATATATATATTTCTGTTCAAAATGCTATATATCAAATGTGTAAAATAATTTTCAATCAATTCCCGATAAAAACAGGTCCATTTCAGACAATAATTTATGTATATCGTTTTCTAATCCTCTCATGTTCTAACTGTAATATCATTATTTAATCTCGTATACACCGACTATTGGAGATATCACACCCATAAAATCGCGAAGACGTTAAGAAAGATTGCGAATAAAAATGTGGGTGTTTTTCACCGATCCTTACGTAAGTGCGTGAGAAAAGCACATCAAGTTACGTTATGAAACTAGGTTAGAATCCGGATCGCGAGACGCCATCAGAGGCGAGTTTTAGGCCGAATCTCGACAGCCATTTAGAACTAGTTCGTGTTTTCTTACGATAATTAATTCAACGACTGAGATGCAATCGTCATTTAGTTTTTCCTATACGTCGGGCTTTTTGCCGGTTAATGTATGCGAAATTTCAACGATGCAGGTTTCACGGCGTTTGCCACACAAGTTAGAATCGAGAAAGACGTCGTTTTTCAATATTCCATCGAGGTAATGGAAGAGGAGAGTAAGATGTTGCAGCATTTTGTGTGGGCGAGTGCTGAGGATAACCCGACAATCCCTGGGTGTTCCGAGATTGATTCGTGAATGATTCGATCTGGACAACCGAAATGAAACTATTTGCGGCCGTGTGTTGTATAAGAACCCTCGTGTAAGAACTCATTAGATTGTAGAAGGCGCTTCATTTTTCCATAACTCCAATTTCTCTGAAAATATTGTTTTTATTGGAATTATTGAAGGTATGATATATCAATTGTGAATTGTGAACCAATCAATTTTTTGGGAGAACAAAATTAGATTAGAACACATTTTCTACTATTTATTTTTTCAAAATACTATTTCAGAATGCTATTAGCGCTACGATCGTGGAAAAAGGCGGATAATTGCGGAACTAGCACAAAGATTTCTATGCATCTTTGTTCATCTCGAGCTTGTGGGAATAGTTCTGGATAGTGAAGTAATACTCATTAAGATTCGTATAAAAACTCCTGGAATGTTATTGTGGATTGTGAAATTCAGAAGAGTGGTGGTCCAAGCTCATTGAAGGGGAAAATATCGCAAATTTTATCAACTATCGACTAAAGATTCGTTCAGAATCCCCAATATAATTTCAGAACACCTATTTAACAATACCTTATGCGCTCAGGTTTGCCAAATTTCATCTTATTCATCAAGGTGACACTTATCTGCCGACAAGAATATTTAATCTAAGAGTAGTCCAACACGAAAGCTCTCATAGTAATAAAAGTTTTAATTAGAAAATAATACGTTATCTAACGTAATGCACAATCTCCTCGACCAAACCGTTAGCAAAATCACGGTCGCTTATAACATAACACTCCCGAAGATTAATAATTTCGTCGTTAGGAAGGTTTGCTGAGCAGATGATACCGCATCGATTCTGAAAAATCGAGAGGAGACAGGTCGGGATATTACGAAGGCTTCGCGAAGACGGGGTCAAAGTTCTTCTCTCAGCCTACTTCCTTGAAATCCGTTAATAAACGGCAGAACGAATCACAAGAAAAAAATGTTCCTGCAGGTGGCTAGAGATCTGCTTTGAGAGGTTGAGGTGAAGAAAAGAGCTGGAGGTCATTAGCATTACATACGCATATTTCTCAGTTCGTGATTATTGAATAAATGATATCTTTGAATCTTGAATTATAAGTTTTATCCAAAGCTAGGCAAAAAGATGTAAGAAATAATAATGTTCAATGAGGCAGAATATTTCTCAAGCTTTTTTTATCCATTACTTCAAGTTACCCATTTTTACCTCCTTTACCAGCAGTCAATAAAACATCACTTATTACAAGTAATATAAGAAGCGCTAAAACATCCCGCGAGTGCTATCAATTAACGTGAAGTTTGTTTTAATGATCATGTAACAAAGCTCTGAAAAGTTCACCATAAAAATGTTCTTCAGTTTTATAAGCCCCCTAATAATAGTCCTCCGTAAATTATTCCTATATAGTTCCCCTTCCTCCCTATCTTGTACCATCAATCATGATATGAATTATTGCCTTTTATGCTAATTACGAGAAAACAACTCAATACGACCAATTTTCACGAAATCTCGAATTCGAAAGAAACGTTTTTATGACTTGTCGTAAAAGCGAATTGTTAAGAGGAGTATCGGTTGAGCTGCGGTGCAATAAACCAATTGGTTCACACGGTAATAATTTCGGTTTTGTTTCATTATCGGCTAGTCCTAAATATATTGTTCGATTATTACAAAACGACAGCTAATATAGTATTCCGTGACTTTGCTGAAATGGTCCAGATAAATGTTGTGTTGTTGAGAACACGAATTCGAAACAGAGTTACAAAAGAAACCGGGAAATATTATTGTGAGCGATGAATTTAATTTTGCAGAAATGGAAGAGGAAGATATTTATGCAAGAAGTGTGTAAAATATCTAAGTAAATGCGATAATTGAAAAACGCAGCAAATTTCCATCGATAGTTATATTCACTTTATCTGCTTTTATTCTATTAATTTTTTATTTCTGTGTGGAGTTGAATTACCGACACTAAAAAAAAAAACAAGAAAATATGTCAGACGCCTTTGCGCTTGCGGTTTACAATTTTTTTTTAATTAGAAAAATTATGGAATGATAATTGAAAATGTAGATATCTTTCACAGGAGATTGGAATTATTTCCTTTACCTATGATTGATCATCAATTCCAAATGCAATGAACAGCTATCATGATTAGGTTCAGGAAGATTTATGAATATTGAAACGTTAGAAACACGGCAATTCCCGCGGTTTTCACATAATTAATGAAACAGGAGTTTTAAACGGGTATTAGTCATCAAACTAAAATTCAAGAGAAATTAGTCAACCAATAAATCGATGTAATTAAAAATGAATTTATTCAGCAGAATAACATACAATGATAATAACAAAATAAAGATGACATGAACTGAGGTTGTATTCTGATGTGTTTTATAGAAGAAGAATAAGAAAAACAACCAATTAAATCGGGTAAATCTGAAATTCAATGAAGAAATCACAGGCTGTTTTCATAATTAATAAACAGGGTGTTTCCAAATTAGACGTGAACCTTGGAGGAAGTTTTAGTATGACTCATTTGCTTTCGTTTGAGCCATATTTATTGATAACACAAAATCAACAGTTTACGATTTATTTGAGTTCTTGTGATTTTTAAAAGATTTCTCACCTCACTTCATTTTTCGTCAATTTTTTCTACGTTGACTAAATTTCATTATATTTTTGGACTAATTTCATCGGAAAAGGATATGATATGTATGAAAAAAGCAAAACTATCCTGTATTAGATATTGTAAAAGAATAAGTATGATTTGAAAGTTGGTATATGAAGAAATTAAAAATCAATTTCTTATATCAATTTATATAAGCCTGAAACTTTCCACAATTTATATAAGAAAAAATTATTCTGAAAACTTGCCAAATTCTTTCTTCATTCCCTAAAAAAGTTTTCTTTAGAGCAGATTTTTTTATAAACGACCTTGTCCGGCATAAAAAATAGTGATTTAGCGTTAATGATTGGAGGGAAGCAATAGCTAATTTTTTGATAGTTCCTCACTATTTTGACTATTCTTTTCTTCATGTACCAACTTTCGAATAATACTCATTCTTTTTCAACATCTATTTTAGCAAAATTTTACTTTTTTCATACATATCATATCCTTTTCTGATGAAAAGGAAATCAATTGAAATTGAATAAAAAAATTAAAATTATAATAAAACTTGGTCAACGTAGAAAAAATTGACTAAAAATGAAATAAGGTGAGAATTTTTTCAAAAAACACAAGATTTTAAGTATCTTGGAAACTGTTCATTTTCAGTCATCAATAAATATGGCTCAAATGACAACAAATGAGTGATACTAACACCTCCTATGTTTCACGTTCAATTTGGAAACACCCTGTATAATTTTTTTGACATAAATTTTTTCAAACAATGATGAAATTTGACAGCAATCAACGGACTTTTACCAGGATGATGTTGTTTTGTGCTTATCATGGGCACTGTGGTTTTGACATTAGAATAACCATAAAAGTGTAACTTCCATACTTCGTATGTTTGGTTATTCCACTGTATGAATGTTTACAGGCGAGTCAGTTTATTCAACTTTCCGTATCTTTTACGCTTCAAAATATTTCGTATAAATTCACCGTTCACACTCTGTGGGTATTTAACAGAACATAAGCGATTCGAATATTCTGCAATTCACCAATTCGAAGAAGACGACTCACTCCAAGAGCGAGGCGGGTTCATAGAAGAACGGTCGCTCACCATCCGAGATCATCGAGTTCTGTTTCACGAATCATCGCGGACCAACAGCCGCGCCGCCGAAAAACGCCGAGGGCAATCAATCCCAGTTAATTGTGTTAGGTTTTTCTGAGCAAACAAAAACACCGCGATCGCTTCAATTGCTCGAATAAAGTAGCACTACAATAGATCCAATAATTAACCGTGAAAACGTTCTTGTAAATTGTTACAATGGAGCCAACGAATGCCTCCGTGTTCTTCTTCTTGTTTTTTGGTCTCGTCTATTACGGTCCATTATTTGTGCTACGAACGAACGCGGTGGATTGTCGGCGGTAATAATGAATTCAGTATGTTATTGTGCTATTTTATTATTTATTATACAGGAAATTGTTTCGATTTGTCCGATTTCAAGGGCAATTTTCTTTCGAGCTACGGTTTATTTCTATTCAACTTTTTTCGACGCAATGTCGAGATCACGCTTTTTTTTATAGGAATCTAGCGTTGTGGGAACAGGAGTTATTATTGTCGGTCGGGGCATATCAAATTGTTTTCTACATTTGAAAATTTTAACGCTTAGGTACATTCTAAAAGTTCAAGTCTAGTGAAGATTATGTTATTTTTCAGGCTCCGGATGACAGTCATCTATATTTCCAATTGATTTTCAATAATTATATCAACTATTAACCACTTTTGAGCGCTTCTACTTACACGAGGGCTATATCATTTCGTCACGAAGTCTGTACTTTTCGAATTTTAAGCCGAAAATGGTATTAATCGACAAGGTTCGACGTCCGCTCGTATACACGATAACTCTCGAACCGAACGACCTAGAAACTTAAAATGTTCGGGGAAGGTTCTAATCTAGAATGCCGCAGTTAGGTTCGTTATTGGGCAAAATTCGACCAAGGGTTCCATAAATATGGTCGTTTGAAATTTAGTTTTTTTGATAATTCAAAAACTACAGATTCGATCGTAACGAAATTTTGTATTTTAATGGAGAATGATATATTCAAGCTACAATCTTTCCAGATCGCATAACCAGAAACATTTCAGATTCCAACGGATTATTGAATAAAAAGTCCTCTTATTCCCGTCACAGCTGATTCGGCATAATTGACAAAGAGCTGCTGTCATTTTTTTGACAGTTGTCAAAAATTTCTGTGATAACGTAATTGGTTTCTAAAACTGGAAAATATAAACGAGCGCTCAAAAGCTCCGGACTTCACGGCAGTGCTTTTTATAATTTTTCATGGAACAGTTGAGAGTATAATAGTAATTCACTTGTGTGTGAGAAGTAACTTTCATGAATCGAAAGTTTCAAATGGAGATTATCTTCGGTGATGATCAATATTTATATCTGAATTCGGGATGCAACCATATTTCATGGAAGGATCAGGGAAATTTGGAATGTCATTGAAACACGACGATTATAGAAGATAAGTTTCGACAATATAGGTACATATATGCATACAGGCTCCTAATTTGAAGGTACAAACGAAGAGGGGAGATTCCCTAAGTAATTTTGAGAAAAAAAAAGATCCCATAAACATTGTATCGCAAACGTTTCGTTTTCGAGATACAGGTTGTTAAAATTTTAATATTGTTCAATTTTTTCCTATAGTATCTACACTTCACAAGAAATTCAACTGAAATTTAGCATAGATATTACAATTGAGAGTTTACACCATGTGACATGCCAATTTCGATAGCAAATCCTCAGGGTGATATTTTTTCTGGAACACTGTCCCCTGTTTTCCGTCCTTTTTTCTTGTGAGCCACTGTTAATTTGAACAAACGTAAAAAGCAGCTCTGTTGTTTTACTAAACTTTATGGTTTCGTAGTTTTGTCGTATCTGCTACCGATTTCGCGAAAAAAAATTTTGAATGATTCTCTCGAAATCCTCAGAAACAGCCAAAATGTCATAAAAATTCAGTTAGTAAGATTGAATTAATTCATTATTGAATTTTCTTTTCTTTTTTTTATTTCAGTTGAATAATATCTTGTGGAGTGTTGATAATATGAGAAAAAACTTGAGAAAATTCGAACTTTAACACCCTGTATCTCGAAAACGAAACGTTTGCGATCCCATGGGACTTTTTTTTCTTAAAACTACCTAAGGAATCTCTCCTCTTCGTTCGTATCTCCAATTTAGGAACACCCTGTATATAAAATCGAATAAGAAAATGTCCATAAGGTTTCATGTAAGCATCATGAGAAATTGTATATTTTGAAACAAAATTATCGTCATTTCACAATCTTTGGAGGCGTAGTCAGTAACATACATCACATAAAATTGTGGAAAAATATATTTTCGTCGCTTATTTCACACATTTTTTTTAGCCTGTGAAAACAGGATGAGAGAAATATACATTAAAATCCTCTCAATCTTAGAGAAGTGTCTGTTAGATAGGTACTTAATTTTCGATATCCTACTGATGCGCAAATTGAAATTCGTTAAAAAATACCATAACATGGCCGTTTTGCATCTAATGAATTATAGCATGTTGTATTATTAATGAACAAGTTCTTACGGTTAGCGGCTAATACAGCTATTCAGATTTAGCTTGTGGAAACAGACTATGATACCTTTTATGTTTGTAATAGATAGTTGTTGAATGCCTGATTTGAATCCTAAGTATACTAACGAGCCAATTCATCTATACAACGGAAGTTGAAAAATCAGTCTCTTGCGAATGCCATTCTCACGAAGAATTAAGGAAATACATAGAGGTTCATCATCTAATGCGTGTTTTTTTTTTCAACTAAAATAACTGTTATATGTATTAGCTGTTAGAGACATTTCATTTTTTTAGAACATTCTGAGGACTTGTCCACTTTGAGGAAATTAGCTAGAAAAATTGTTTATTAATTATTCAGTAGATGAGGTCCCTTCAGTCTTCAATATTCATGATCTAGTCACCGATTTTCACTCAAAATGTCGATTTTCATAGAGGCAAATTTTCAAGAAAAAAAAATTCAATTTTGGTATAATGTAAGTTTGGTAATTGTAAGTTTGAATGAAAATCATTAGAGGAATCTGAAAATTCAATGAAATACATAGCATCTCATTGAAAATGAAAACGGTAGCATCACTTCCGAAAGTATCATAATAATGAAAAAATTTTGGTTGTATTCTTGACCGTTTTAAGAAATTTTCAAAATCGTGCTACTTTCTTTCACTATATACATAGATCGCGTTAACTCATGAAGATACACCCTGATAGCGTCAGCAAAACCCACCTCTCGCCCAGATGCGATTTACCCTGGAGGGGTCAGTGAAAATGTGCCAGTTCATTAACAAATTGTTTCATCACAAAGATGTCCATCACCCACACTGTCGACTTCCTGCTTCAATGGACGTATTTTTGCGACGGTCACTCGATCAAGGGGGTTTGACCGATTCTTTCTTTTTGTTAGATTCTCTGTTCTGCCGAAACAATAATCCCTTTCACAAGTGCACCGTGACAAATTTGAAAATCTGTTAAATCATCCGGACTTAACCGTATGATGCGAATCCTCCCTCGCATACGGTTTTACAGGACCGTATTCGGTGTCACCACGTTATTTCTCGAGTTGGTGAATTATAATTTTCCTATTTATGGCGATATATCAAGAAATTGAACTAAGGTACTTCGATGTTATAAGGTTATGTTTTCGAAATGCGAGCAGATAATTTGGGACAAAATAATATTTCAAAGAGTGCATATTTCCTGAAATTATCGATAATTTTCCACGCACCCTTGAATTTATTCAGAATTTTTCCCTTAAGTAGGGCACTGAAAAGCATATTACTATCATAATAACAAAAGTGACTCATATTGTGCTGAATACAACCCTGTCGAACCAGGAAACAACACCGATGGGACTTTCTCATTATCATCTAGATAAATTCATTAGGAAATTGGCAATTCTGCAACAAATCGCTTTCAACAGACATCAGTTCCCATGGACCATATTGTTGCCTAATCCGTATTAGAGAGAAAAGTGCGTCAACAATGAAATCAACCCTAGGTATATCCCCTAATAACCGGAATAATCCCTTTGGATGGCTATCGCTAATACACCTCGATTTGTTTCGAATTTGTGCATCGTCTCGCTAAGACCAAGAGCAATAACATACATTTCATAATATCGTGTTTTGTATTGCTACATATTGGTTTTCCTTTTTTGGTATCAATGTTGGAAGCTACAGCATCTTCATCATTTGTTTTGCATTGTATTATGGAAGTCCTTGGTCTTTTATGGAACGAAATGATTGAGATATTACAGGAAGAAATGCTTCGATTTTCTGCGACGAAGATCACGCTGATCTCTTTCGAAGAAGGAGGCGATGTGAAGAAAAACCTATTGTTTTCACTTCGCTCACTTTCGGTGGGCCACTGTTCATTTGAAAAAATGTAGAAAGCAGCTTTACTAAACTTTATGGTCCCTTATAGTTTTGTCGTATATGCTACAGATTTCGAGAAAGAAATTTTGAACGATTCTCTAGAAATCCTCCAAATTGTCATAAAAATTGAGTAAGTAAGCTGTGGTGAATTAATTCGTTATTAGATTTTTTGGTTTTTTTCCCGATCTGTAGCAATGATTCATAAAGATTCGGTAAACTCATATAATCATCACAAAAAATGTATCAATACAGGAAACAAACTTCAACACCCTGTATCTCGAAAACGAAACGTTTGCGATCCCATGTTTATGGAACTTTTTACCTTAAAATTACTCAAGGAATCTCCCCTCTTCGTTTGTACCTCCAATTTAGGAACACCTTGTAGAGGGTTTTTTCAAAGGTGAGGCTTTTTTTGACAGGTGCTAGAACTCATCAAAATAAGTCAAAATTCCAAAAATCCTTTATATAAAATATTCACCAGGACCGAGTATTTCGAAATCAATGTTACCCACGAATCTGAGAAATTTCCAGTCCGGATCCGACAGTACGTATTAAGATCTAAATGTGTCAAATCCAGGAATGAAAATAGAAAAATTATACTAGATGAACTAATAGCAAGCCAACAAATCATATATTTGATAATTTCAGATAAACAGCCGTATATTATTCTAAATGTGTTCAGTTTACGGGGAATCATCTGACACAGCGTATGATTTTTGTGACTTTTCCAAATTTCGTACTGTGTTTTCAAATTGGTGGAAAGGACGTGGTGGGTCGATTTCTTGGCCTGCACGCTCCTCGGATCTAAACCCCGGAGATTTCTTTTTTTGGGGTTGAAGAACTAAAACAACGCATTGAAATTGATTGTGACATTATTCGTCAGCAAACTGATGTGCTAGTTACTGCGTGTAATAATTCGTTATTGCGCCGGAAAAGACTTTGTGCACATGTAACGAATGGTGACAATTTCGAACAATTTCTGTAAACAATTTCGATCAATTTCATCGGTGAGTTTGTGAATTTGCTAATTTTTTTTTAAGACATTTCAATCAGTTATTTTTTCTCTCCTTAGTTTGAACTTTAAGAATGATACCGATCAGGAAAATACTCCTAATAAAAGTTGAGAAAGAATATCCAAATTTGCGATAAAATCCAACACATAATTTACATGCTGGAATGCATATGGCACCATGATTCATGGCAGATCTCCTAACAGAGAGATAACACGATGCAGAGTCGTCTTAAGATCTTGATGCCCAAGATTTTTGCACTCTTTTCAAATAAAATATTTTATATGATCAACTTCCGGCGAAATGATTTCTTTTGATGAGTTCTAACCCCTGTAAAAAAAGCCTCACCTTAAAAAACACCCTTTATAATTCACTTCGTCGGCACGGATCGCATCAGACACTTCACGTTTCCGTTCAGTATTCTCGAAGAAAATATTTTGCCGGGTGCAGTATAGTCGGGTCATTTGGATAATAAGAATCAGTGAAAATTTCATCACTAGAAGAATTAAAAAAAAATATTCTCAAAACTTTGGTTAATCAGCAACTATTCGCCATATCTTGCAGTAATATTGTGCCTTCATATGGGTCATCGATAAAATGAGTTTTGTGGAAACTCAGTTTCATAGCTGTCCCGCGGGAAAAGATAATTGAGTGTTTCTAATCTGGTGTTGAGATAATATTATTACATTTGGCGTACTGAATTTTTTTCTGGTAATAATGCACTTGCACATAGATTTTTCGAGAAAGTAATACTGAAACGTCTAATATGAACGAATGGTGTGATCGATAGTGCGGTTGTTGGATTCGAACCGCTACTCGTTTCTTCATTTCGTTGATACATTGATACTCGATTTCCATCAATTTTTCTTTATCATTATGCATCCAAGCTTTAATATATATTTTTTTTTCAGGTAAGTCAACTCTGACCGCTCACGCAACGACCGTGATTGAGCGGAATTCAATTTAGCCAACCGTAAGTACTCTGGAATAGAAATCATTTCAAGAAGACTTTGATGAATGATCGATGGACGTACAGGCTAATGAGCGCTGGCGGCTTAGCGTTTATTGATCGGGCAAGAAATATTGTTTTCGCCGATAAAAATGTGTACCGACATTATTAATGAGTGTGATCGATAGTCGGCGTTACGTCCAGTTCGTTTAACTTCTTCGGAACGCAGAAAGACTTTCCACGCCGAGCTTCTATTTCGGAACGTTTATTGATTGGCATCGAGCAGTTTCGTCTAGATCACGATAATTTTTTTGATGGTTTCGAAACAAGCCGGCGATATCGTTTTCTCCTCATCGGTAATAATTTTGACAGTGGCAGTCACGAATTCCGAAAACTTAATTAACTGTACTTTCTAGGACGGGAGGTTTCGAAATGATAACAAATCGTTCACATCGGTGATAAATCATTTCGTCATTGGAACAAGGAATCTTTGGTAGATAGCGATTTTAAGTCATCAACATGGTTTCTAACCAGTTACCTACGTTATATTCTCTAGAAAACTGAAGGGGAACGTAATTAAATATTTTATCTAGAGGCTATGGATTTTTTATTGGACTGATATACTCGGATGTGTGATATGCAACGTGGCCAATGAATATTTTCTGGAATGTTTTGCAGTAGAAACCTTACCGTGATTATTCATGAATTTTGTTCCAAATAATTCGAAAAATCGAATTCCCACATTCCAACACTTGCTCAAGTTCGAGGTGAATCTCAAGCGCCACGTCGGAGCGACAGGAAATAAACAACCGCGTCGATAAAATGATTGTTTGCGGTCTTGTGCATTGTATCGTGAATTTCAATATTGAGGCTCGGTAATGCCGTAATGGCCCCGTAGTAAGCGATACAATAAAGTCTAACTCGGTTTCATCTCGTGTAAAAGAGCGAGTGTGTGTCGATATTATCTACGCTCAGGCATTATTGGCAGCTTTGATTTAAAATAGAGATATATAATGTTCGTCAATTCATCGTTCGATTCAAAAGCCACAACAACAAGTGGAATAAATTCCGCCATATTGGCTCATCTGACCCGAGCACAGACCCAAGAGTATTCCGTTGCAGGACTGGGCCCCAGGAGTTTTCTGTTTAGAGGAAAACGCTGTAAATTTTACAGTTTATCATAGAATATTCCCAAATCAATGGGAAATATTGTCACTGAAGAAAAATTGTACGAATTGAATACGAAAAGTGAAAGAAGATTGAGCTAAAATCTTCGTAAAACTGTTCAATGTCAATTTTTTCTCTAACACATAAATACCTATTCCTCAAAATATCCCAACACAAAACTGAGAAAGACTGAACATACCAGCAAACGTTTTCAGTTTAACTATTTCAATTGGAAAATTGTCCTCGATTCGATCCCTTGTTTTGGAGCCCTTAGAACCTCAGATCTAAGAATTAGGGTAATAACTGATTTTTCCACTAAGTGTGCAATCGTTGCTTATAGTTCATGAAAAAATCCTCAACTAGTGTCGAGTGAATTTTTTGAAATCTAGATTTTGAACTAACTTGAGGAAATTTTTGAAAATTTCAGGGGAGGATGTTTTGGTCCTAGAATGATTACAACTGTTAACTATCTAACTCACCAAATATCTACATTTGGACGGATTTGGTACACTTTCAAAAAAAGAAAGTCCAAATTCGATGTGTTGATATAACAACTGGTTCTGTGTCTTCCGAAGCACTTCTTGCGAAATCTTATCTGATCATCAATCGAAGGCAGTCCGATCCTGGTGCAGAAAATGCCATATGTTCCCCGTATGACATACTATATGAGCGGTTTATTCTTTCTTCAATTCAACTTCAACCCGGATTCAAGATTCTCAACGCGGTCGTGATGATCAGGCATTTTATCCTCCCAGGTTTTATTTAGTGGCAAGACCTCGAAGCAAACCATGCCAGGATATTACTTTATACAGAAGTATGTGGCGCGTGACAATCGTCTTCTATTGAAGAAGATCGGCCTCCATAAGCGACCATAAAGCGTATTTGGGAAGGAGATGGAAATATTGCAAGAAAATTGTTACATGGCTTCTTATGGTTCATTATTCTAAATAATAAACCTTCGAAATCCTTCAAGGAAAATTACTTGACAGTAGTGTTCAAACTTCTGAGATATGAGTAAAACATTCAGGTTAGTGAAATGTGATCCTGTTGATATTCTGAACTCTAAAATAAATTTTTCAACCAAAATCGTCCCTATTCCAAATGATGGTCATGTCCCTCGTTTCTTTCTCATAATGAATTCTAGGCCACCTGGGGAATGTTAACCCTTTTTCTCCTTTTTCATCCGATATCCACCTCGAAAATGCATATCGGGTTGTAGAGATGGTCTCTGGATTTATAAATGTGTCCACCTTATCAGATAGATTAAGTAATTAATGTCGCTGGTGGAGGCTTTAGTCGTGAGGTTGGACAATCATTAGTGGTTACTTTATGGGGAAATTTTATCCCCGACCCTGAAATTCGTCCCAAACCTTTCGATTTCGAAATTAACGCTCTTCGATTTGTGTACGAAGAATCTTTCGTTTATATCTGGGATATGCCGAATATATTAGTTCAAACTGCGGTGTCGTGAGAAAGATTGAAAGAATTTGATATGCGGGTTTTTTTTAAGATGGAGATTGAAGATAATTACATTAAACCCATAAAATATTTGTTCCTGCATTAAATGGATAGGTTGAATATTTTTTTAATCATTTTAAATTTAGGGGTGTGCCATACGAGAAAATTCTATTGTGGCCTAGGCTCTGAGAAGGTATGTGTGAGATCCATGTGGTCTTACATCTACGGTGGCCAATTCAACGATTCCACGGATGCTTTCAATTTTTTCTTTACCAAGAACAATCACTGTCATGCCACTGAAGAAGTAGTTGACGATTGACTTGTCGATAAAAATAATTTAGTAAATTCATTACCTACAGGGGATATACCGAGAAATAAATAATAATATCTACACGACAATATAAACTTACTACACGTACTTAGTGGACAAACTCAAAAACATTACAATACGGAATATTACCTGACATAAAAGGAATGTAATCACATTAAATAAAACGACCATTAAGTTGATTTACCAGTTATATTCCTACCAAGGCGCTCAACTACAGATTTATGGCAACATGGAGGAATTCAATGGTATATTATGTGAAGTATGAACTTGGTCAGGTGTTTCGAATTTACGAATACCGTCTTCTTCGTCCCCGGTGCTTCTTTGAAATATTGACCCCTGATGGTCGTCTTTCTGCTCGCTACACCAAATTATTTATGAATTTGATGGAACAGGATGCGTCTATATCTTGGCGTTCACAGTTATGATTAGTTTTTCTCAAAACACCTGCGAAAACTCAACTGTTAATGATGGTTTTTTATTTCATTATTGGTCTTGAAAAGTCTTTTTTTGGCGTTTGAATAATTTTTTTTTCGTCCTATTAAGTCCATTCCGCACGAAAAACCACTTTCGCTTAAACTTACAACACTACCTCTATCGAATTCGCTTGATTGGCGATAAGTTTCACGTTGGCGAACTCTAGTCATGATGACATTATAAAAACAAAAGAATCGAGAGCAAAAACAATAAAGAACTGAACAAAATTTCGCAAAAAATACACCTGATGGTAAAAAAAAACTGCCCGATAAACCTTCCAGATTAGTTCGGTAAAAAAGTTCCTACCCCTTTTAGGAGTCAACTAATTTTTTCAAGGTCTTCTGAAATAATGTGATGATCGTATTGCTAGAAGATTTAAAAAAATATACATATTTTTCAAAACTTCGGTGTTTTAGAAAATATTTGCCATATCTGGCTGAAATTTTGTGTCTACATAGGAGCATTGATAAAATGAGTAATGTGGAAATTCATATTTCTAGCTTTCCCTCGTGAAAAGATCGTATTATTCTGATATATACAATATACAGGGTGTTTTTTTACCAGAAATAGAACTCATCAAAATAAGTCGATATACCAAAAATCGTTTATATTAAATATTCACAAGGGCCTTGTATTTCGAAATCAAAGTTACCCGCGAATCTGAGGAATTTCTAGCCCGGATCTGACTTAGGTACGTATTGATATCTAAATATATAGATGTTACTAGCTATCTGAGGTTAGTATACGGGAAATCATTCAGGATGCGTATGATGCCTAAGTTTTTCAATCTCAGCCCCTGTGATTTTTGAGCGCTCGTACTACTTACACGAGGGCTATATCATTTCGTCACGATGTCTGTATTTTTCGAATTTTGGGCCGAAAATGGTCTCAATCGACTATGTTCGACTCACTGATGACGAATCCGTCGGAAAATTCGAGTCTGTCCGTCCGGCCGTAAGCACGATAACTCTCGAACGGAACAACCTAGAGACTTGAAATTTTCAGTGTAGGTTCAGATCCCAAATGCCTCGGTTAAGTTCGTTAATGGGCAGAATTCCACCAGGGGTTACGTAAATATGGCCGTTCAAAATTTTGTGCTCCTGATTACTTCGAAACTACAGATTTGATCGAGATGAAATTTTGCGCTCAAATGGAGAATGAGGTGTTCAAGCTACATGTGCAGTTTTGTCCAGATCGCATGACCAGAACCATAGAAACCATAGAAAATTGTAACTTTTGAACGGAAACGCCTAGGGACTTGAAATTTTCAGGATAGATGTGGATCTCGAATGTAGTGATGACGTTTATCCATAAATATGGTCGTTTGAAATTCAGTTTTCTTGATAATTTCAAAACTACAGATTCGATCGTGACGAAATTTTGTATATTAATAGAGAATGATATATTCAAGCTACATTTTGTTCAGATCGCATGACCAGAACCATAGAAAACTTTCGAATAGAAAGGCCTAGGGACTTGAAATTTTCAGGGTAGGTTTGGATCGCGAATGTCACGGTCACGATCATCAATGAGCAAAATTAGACTAGGCGTTCCGTAAATATGGCCGTTCATAATATTTTTTTGCTGATCATTCCGAAACTACTAATTGGATTCGAATGATATTTTGCACATAGCTGAAGAATAATGTATTCAACCTACGTGTCAAATTTTGTCCAGATCGCATTACCAAGACCATAAAGAATTCTAGCGAATTATCGAAAAAAAATTGGTCAGCTAAAGCTCTGATGTTAAGTCTGGAGTTTCGCCTTGACAATTTTTTTGACAGCGGTCAAAAAATTTTTCATTTTGTTACTGAAGCTGGAAAATGCGAATCTACCTACAAGGTGGATGAACGAGCGCTCAAAAGCTTCTGACTTCACGGCAGTGCTTCTCGTCATTTTTTCCTTTGGGGTCATCTGAAAACATTTTTGTATATTAGTGACGGTGAGGTGAATGCGAAAGAACTAAGACAACCCTTTGAAAATGCTTGTGGCATTATTCTGTGAGCAAACTGATGTAGTGGAAATGTTGACCATTTCGAAAAATTTCGGTAAACAATTTGGATCAATTGTACGGGTGAGTTTGTGAACTCCCTTATTTAGTTGGAGTTGAAAGAGAATAAGAATTTGCGATAAATGCCGAGAGAAGATCACACGCATATGGCATAGTCACCTAACAGAGATATACCATGATCCAGAGTCGTATTCAGATATTGATGCCCAAGATTTTTTGCACTTTTTTCAAATTGAATATTTTATATGATCAAATTCTGGCGAAATGATCTATTTTGATGAGTTCTAGCACCTGTCGAAAAACGCCTCATCTCAAGAAGGGTATAATTCGGTGACTCCATCTTTTGAAGTTTATAAAAATAAAAGAACATTATCTGTCATACCGACAATGTATAATGATGCCCATTGACTTCACGTCAGTGCCTCTCAATGGTTTTTTTGTATTTTCTATCACACTCACAGTGTTTTGGGTGTGCACATTTTATTGTGTTCTGTTTTTTGGTTTTACTTCCTTGAGAATCGATCTTGTGGTGTTGGACTCTTCGAGGACTCGAATACTGCCCTCACTTCATATGGGTTACCTCTTTAGTTTTCATGAAGGCCCTTGTAGGGTATTATCAATGTTTTATCCTTCTGGGTTCGTTTTCTGGTACTGTTTCCTGTCTTCTTCGTGAGAGCAGATAATGTAAACTCTTTCAAGTTCTTTCGTGTGACTTAGTATAATTTTTTATCAGGCCTTTTTCGGTCCATTCGAAAAGAGTATTGCATTTTCTGCTTTGACCCCCATCGTAAATTTGATCGTTTTCTTTATACTTTATGTTCTAGAAATCCTTCGAGTCGTATATCATCTGATTGGTTTA
This sequence comes from Aphidecta obliterata, assembly GCA_963966015.1. Taxonomy (NCBI): domain Eukaryota; kingdom Metazoa; phylum Arthropoda; class Insecta; order Coleoptera; family Coccinellidae; genus Aphidecta; species Aphidecta obliterata. Next base: position 19,592,087 of record OZ014427.1, read on the forward strand.
ACTTCATTTCCAAATTCCTAAAACAGAACATTTTCAATAACAGCAAGAGAACAACATCTCATTATCTCTTCTGTTCTAGAAGAGGTGAGAAGATTACGCTCACCATCTCTCTGCCTTTACTCGAGAGTAAATTAACGCATTTCCAAATGAGAATTTCCTAAATTATCACCGAATCAGAGGTAGCTATTCTGTCTGCAGGTGTTTGATTGTACAATAATTCTCTGTTCAAGGTTACCCTGATTATTCGGTATCTTCTGTTTCGATCTGGAGCTTCGTGTATTTCGAAGTGCTAACCTTCGTATCACTCGACTAATAGCGCACAGCGGTGTAATTTGAGGTAATTCGTTACACCTTCGAACGAAATCCGAAAAACGTTGTCTAATCCATTTCAAACCAATGCTCCGAGAGTTCGTTAACGCCTCTCTTGGGGCAACAGCATTTCTGGCACCTCGGTGTTTATTTTTCGACGGTACAGCGGCGAGATGTTTCGACCAGACCGATGCGACCACCGGTTCCGAGCTAATTCACCGTGTCATTAAATGAATTCAACTGTTAAATTCGTGTCTATACCTCGGAGTAGAATCGTATTCGAAAATTACATCTTGTTATTTGACAGACTGCATTCTTTTGTGCCCCCGACGAGCCTCGGCATGACTTTTGAATACAAAATGACTGGCGCGAGATCCCACCTCGTCCATTTCGAAAACATAATCTTCTTTGAATTTCAATTGTTCGGATGTCACCGGGAGGCATGGAAATCGGCGTAATGATTCCTGAAATTTCGATATTCGCCGCGATGCAGTTTCTTGGAAATTGCAGCGGCAGTGGCGAAATTTCAGACTCTCAAGTGCAACAGCAATATACTGAAAAGAAATCGATTGAATGATGATTGAATGTTAAGGTTTTTTTTTCATTTTCTCAGGAAATGTACAATTCCTCTTTCTTTCAAGATGAAAATCAAAATTATTTCACTACGACTGCGTGAAAATGACTTGAATACAACTGGCCACCAAGATCGTGTGATTCAACATTATTAGACTTCCTCTTTTGGATCTATACCAATATACCGAAGACGATTTATGCAGTGGAGTCATCTTAAATTTATATTAGGTACTAAAACTTGATCGGTATTAATGGAATATTAATTACTTTCAGACATGAACTAGCAATTGCTCGGAATCGATCATAAAATACGTTTTAACGTGTTCTAAAAACCGAGAGTACATACTATTCTATTCAAACCGCAAACTTTTCAAACTATTACCACTAATTTTATGTCTCCTCCTAACGGCTGTTGGTGAACATCGAAAGAATTGATGTTTATGAATATGTCTAGAAATTATACGTACTTCGTGAACATATATAATTTTCTCCTTTGACTTCAAATGAAGGATGTAATTATAAGGAAGAGCTCACATAGTTGTAACTTATAATGTTGTCGGACTTTTTCTGCACACGATATCCTTGCTGGAGATGTCTTCCGTAACCGTTATAGTAAGATTAACAAAGTAATTTAACCTATTAATGGTTACCCACTTTATTTTGATTTCGCGAACAGGAAGAAAGTCTTTTCTCATACATTTAATGTTTCAAATGTGCTCCTATAATTTTTTTGGGGAACTACAGATTTTTCACCTGATGGAATTCAACATTTTTATTTATAACCAGTATCATTCGTTTCAGAATAACTCATCCACTTCATTTAAGAATTATTGACATCGAAGCAGGCAATGACGTCCAGTCGAGGCTTTATTTCTGGTTACAAAAAGTAACCGTTCAATTTCATCATAGACATAACACATCAAACATAAATATAACCTAGAAAAGCTGGAATACTGCAGTTTAAACATGGGAATTCAGGTTTGGAAGCGCAAAATTTTCGTGGAATGCTTTCATATGAAATTATCTAAACTTCCAAGCAAGTCGTTGAGTTTAGATATCGTTCATATAAAATTCAACCATGGAAAATTGAAGATCATTAAAATATATATTTATTTTCACTCAAGACCATGCGATCTTTATTGGTATTGGAAATCTCGCAAAATTCTAACCATATAAATATAAGACTACCATTTTGTCTCAGGATTCAAGAAGGATGATTAATGGAATTCTAGCAGGTAGCTAAAGTGGAGCAACAGAAAAAAAATTTCGATATTTCGCGAGCACGAGGCCAAGTGAATAGATTGGAAAAAACGTGATATATATAGAGAAATGAGAGAGAAACAAGAATTAAGAATCTATGTAGAACATGAAGAATTTTGACATAAAATTTGTACTGTAACTATCAATATATGAACCAACTCGTGAATTATTTAGTGCTCAGTGTTGAATACTTTAAGAAAGTCAATTTTTATTTTCATTCATTAAAACTGTCCATGAATTATTGAAAATATTATAATTGTTGAGCAATTTTACAATTATTTAGTATACTTTCGAATTGTGAACAATATAGTATGCGCTCAATGACAGTATTAGCAGAGGGAATGTGAACAGGGCACCATACAGTATCAGTATAATAAATAAACTTGAAATATCTACGAATGATACAAGAGCAAAGATAAAAATCTCATTGAAAACTTTGTTTCCACGTACAAGTGTAGTGATTTGGATGTGTTTGTTGAATAAGCTGACATAATCATATTGATGGGCATCCTTTTGCAGGGAAGGTATCAATTTTTCAATAACCCATTCATGAAATAATTCACCATTCATAGTTTTATGGTAATCCTTATCATTGATACCACTGTCAAGAATCCGATCACATCCAGGTAAAAATCCATCAATTGTTCCAGCATTCAAAATAGTGTACTTTCTGCCTTTACCTTTGAATATACTCGGCATACCTTCTGGATTACCTTCTAGTGTCCACTGACGAATTTGAATACTGTTTTCGAATATCCAAGTTTCATCTAGATAAATAAATTTTACGTTTTTTTCCATGTATTCTCGGTATTTACCACAAATTCGTACTTTTTCCATAATGTTTTTCTGTTTATCAATGAGAATTTTCCTTCGGTCAACTTTTCTGTATCTGTATCCAATTTTTTATGATATAATATGATGTTGACTTCGATTGATTCAAATCTAGGTGCTCTTTGGCCAGTTCGAAAAAGATAACTGATATATTCATTGTTCTTAATTTTAGCAAAAACAAAGTCATTCAATGTCTCTTTGAAGGAATAATCATATTGCACAGGTTTTCTTCCACTGCTAATTCCAGGCTTTAATAACATGCTAAATTCGACAGACTGTGCTTGGAGAAATCTGAAAATTTTATTGAATCAATCAGAATACACTTTGAGTAGGTGAATTACAATTTACCTGAAACATTAGCGAAACTCGATTGATGCTAGCGGAAATATATATTTGCCGAATACGAAGTAACACTGACAAACTATCTGGCTTTATCTTGTTGTAAGGCGCGATGTATCCTGGTCAATTTCAGCCATCTCAATAGCACAAAACAAAAAATACTCAAATTATGAGCTAATTTTTATCATTATTCACCAATATCTTCGATAAAATCATCATGGCAAGGTCTCCATGGGTTATGTTAGTGTTATTCCTATACCAACCTGAATTCAGCAACCCAAAATATTACTGAATAGTCTATACCACTTAATTTCGATTTTCCTTAGCCTCCAGAAATGTCAATAATCGGGACATAATGATCGGGACTTTCCCTACAAACGCCATCGGAGTACAGACTTGAAATCTCAATATCGAAAAGAAGTGAATAACTGGAAAATTCTCCTTTCATATAATATCTTAAGTGCCAAAGGTGCACACCTGGAGGAAGCAGGTTCCACAAGGCAGAACAAATCCTATTCCTAATTTCCATTGAAAAGAAACGTTTATAAAAAAATAACCAATATTCTTGAAGATTCACGAAGACGAAGAACACCGGGTTCAAGTTGCATAAACCTCAAATCTGATCAACCATGGAACGAATCGTAGTAGACCGGGGTTGATGGCCCAAATTGCCGTATCATTTACTAATTCAACTTTATGAAGTGAGCAATTTATAATACCCCGAAGACATTCCGAAGCACGCAACCCGCCATCAGCTCTGATTGAATGCCGGATAGTCAAAAGTGTGTTTTGTGAGTCCGAATGTGTGCGAGATGAAACGGGACGGAGGTGCCTCTGGGGGCCCCACCGTCGTCGAGACTACTTAACGTGGCTACCTGACCCTTATCCGAGTAGCGTGGTAGTAATAATTATGGGGCCCTTGGGGCCTCTGCGGCGATTTCGTAACACGTACTCGCACAAATGCTCTATTAATTTTCGAACTTTATCTCTTCGTTGTCTGGCGTATGGTGTTTACCTGCGATTTTTCCCGCCAATCCCCGCTGAATGAACAGGACTTGTTTGCGGTTTTGGATGGGCTCTTTGACGGAGACTCACACGTAAAAAGTCGGTGCTTGGCCGGCGAGTGAATGATGCATCTTCGCCCACCTCGAATATTTGTGATAAAAGAGGTTCGTGCAAAAACGTAAGTAAACTCTGCTGATTTAAAGTTGAATTTTTTTCTTCGAATGATCCCAAAGTACATAATGAATCAAAAATAGATCCGGCGGGGTCCCAGTGGAAGGAAATGTTATACCCAATCGGGTGGATACAAGAGATTGATTTCACCACGGCAAGATGCTTTTTAAGGGAACATCCAAGCGACATCCTGTTAAATAGACGACGTGGGCAGTCTAACAGAACATTTGCGACTTTCTGCGTTGTACACGAGTTCAAGAATACTTGTGCGGTACGTTGTGCTTCGACAAATATTTATCTTGATGCAATAGATTTTCAAATAAGCCAAATTGTTTCGCCACCTTCCATGTATGGAAGTCAAAGCGGTAGGTTTAACACCTCCGTAATTTTCAGAAGGAAGACGATTGAATAGACAACCACGTAGGACATGAATGAGTTGGGCAAGGTGTAATTATGGGTCGTTTGTAGAGTGCCATCCTAGCAATTGAATTCTTATCTTATTGTCGACACCAAGGTGGCTGTGATGGATCTGAGGTGCTTGAGAAACACAGGAAGTCCTTAATAACGTGGTGGCACTTTGTAGCGATGAAGGCGTTCATGGGAAATATAAAGGAGCGATCGATATTTTTCGAATATCACAACGGTTGTATATGGATTCCAAAAAGAATTGAATATTATTGCATCTTTTATTCCTGGAATATGTAAGGTGTGAGGTAACGCCAACGATTTAAACTGTCGACTTTCTAATAGCTACTTCAGGAAATCTACCAGGTGCCATCTACTCCTTTTCAAAATGTCACTGACTGAATTTTATAGCCAATCTTCCGTAGGTCATCAAGAAGCACCTGGTGACTATGAAATTGAGACAACTTCAGAGATGTGCCAATAAAAGCTACATATCCATAGTTATTGATGAGGCTCACTTCAATATTATCACCAATTAAAAATACTGATTAAAATTAATTGCGGCGTTATGTTCTTACGCAGCAACTCTACCGTTTTGTCGTCAGACGACATTATTAGCAATCGCTCATAATTTATAGATCGATAAATTGCACAATCCAATATTGAATTGAGTTACAACCGTATTAACTTATGTCTGATGTTTGCTGTTGAAAATCGAGTCTCTCTCAGACATGGTCTCCTACAGATGGAACCATACGATATAAGGCGGATTGTAAAACCAGAATTTTTTTTTCAGTCGCTATGCCATTAATTATGACAAATCTGCCATTATGTCGTAGATATTGAAAAGCAGTATCTCATTGAAAACTTTTTATCATTTTTCCCGATTGGTCAAACGGTTCGACTGATGTCTATTTCGAGATGGCAGATTATCATAATTGAAAATCGTAAATTTTAAGCAATAATGGTATATTGTGTAGTAGGAGAAGAATAACTATCCTGAGCCAACCGTAAAGATTCTGCCTCAACTTGAATAACAATTTTTTTCTTATTGATGCCCAAATGTTTTTATTCAAAGCATGCATCAGCGCGTTTAAATCAAACTTTCAGAAACTACGTTTTATAAAGTTCTCATGGCATAATTCTTAAAATCATCCCTGATTCTTCGGACTATTCCAGGTTTCGATATCTAATTACGTTCCTAACATTCCTCAGATTATTGAATATTTACAAAATCTTTGGAAAATCATCACTAATCCCCATTTTCAAATGTAAATATCCGTTGATATCCAGGTAAAACTATGCTTGTAAAAACCTGAAAATCCTGGAAAAGTGGAAACAGCATATTATGAGGCGAGTAAATCGTAAGAAATCATAACTCTCACTCTAATTCACTTCTTTCTACGATATTCCATCACATCAATTTCCATTTTCATTATCGTTCGTTTCATCAAATGGAATGAGAATTTATTATTGAAAATTGTACGGGGGTGTTGAGGAAATAATGTTTCCGTTTTTCAGTCCTTAAATCGGTCCGAAGCAATTTCACGAAAAATAACGAAAAAGTATTTTATAGACCAGGCAATAGAGCAGATGAAGATCATTTTGTGAAAAAAATCGTAGAAGAAAACCGCGAGTGTGAGGGTGCGTAAGGTGTTTAATGATATGTTTTCGACTCGCAAATATGATTATTTTTTTAATTTCGGAAAAACAAAAAAAAAACGGTGTTTTTTATAGTTTTATGCTTGTAACATCTGAACCAATGAATCGATGCTGACATTTTCAACAGACGAATTGTAGAGAATGAAAAGACGAAGAGAATAAGTGCCAGTGTAATTTAATCGGGTCATTATTACGGAAGAAAAGCCGAAAAAACCGTTAAAATTAGCGTTTTTTCAGAAATTCATAAATCCGAAATTTTCGAAGTTGTAGCGTTGGCTTTCTGGATGAAAGTAGTGGTTGATAAGTACTTTGAGTGTGCACAGAGCTGAAAGTTGTGGGATGAATAGTTTTTGCGTCATTGCGATTTGAATTATTTGAAGCACTATTTGGTCGAAGGAATGCGCGGAAGTTGTCCGATTTCGATTCACGTCAATCTTAATTAATCGTTAAAATGTTGCAAAAAACGAGCAAACATGATCAAAACCAGCCTACAAGCGCAGTTTTGTTTTACGATTTTTGTCACGAAAAAATCTCTTCCTCCTTCTCGTTCTACATCAGGTTGGTTTTTGGATTACCTTTATGGCCTGATCAAAAACAATGGACCCACGCAAAGAACGAACTGACAAGAAGACCGGCTAACCAATTTCAGATAAGAATCTTCGGTTTTGAAGTAACGCATCTTTCGCTATTGGTATGTACTAGAGAAGATGGCTCGATTAGTTCGAACAAAGGTTATTTTATGTGGCCGGTGAAGAGTTATCTTGGTCGGAGTACTAACCAGAGTCCAAGAAAGAAGTGGCGGAGGTCAACGGAGGGGAGAAAGGTTTACAATTGTATTTATTTTATAGCAAACGGGCATGAGATCTATGGCTATGGTGAGATATAATTAAAGATAAGTCATAGAATGTTTCCGAACGCTTTTCGATTCATTAGATGAGAGGATCGGTGATCCTAGATAGTTCGGTTGGAATGTTATATAAAGGTTTAATAAGAGAAATACTCCAAATTCAATAGTTTCCTGGTTGAGACTAACCTCAATATTCACAAGTTCGAGGATTTATGTATATTAAATTCTTGAAAGGTTTTCTGGGACGATTCCAAAGTTGTATCGTTGGAAATGATTAACCTTCCTTCGTGCATACGTTCGAAAAGAAGAGTTCGACTTCAGTAAGAATCCCTGAAGGAATAGAGTCATTCCGAACACGTGATAAAAACAGATTTCATCGAGTTGTGAAGATGGTCCCTAGGCCTCAAAGGCAGAGATGGTGATACTGGCTACCGCGGCTCATACCAAACGACCCGAAGCACTCAACATTTCACCTATGGGCACCATAAATATTGACTGATAATGTTTAATAGGATAAACCATAACACTAATATTCTATTACACTCTGGAGATCTTCGATTGCGTTGTGACTCGTGGCAACTACACCTTTGGCTATCTTGTGATTGATCGAGATTCAATGTGGTTTCAGGCTAGACTCTGTTATGTCCGGAATTGGCGAACGCTAGTTTTCCGATCCCTGATCGTGGTCACGCCACTGTTATACGACGGGATTGGGGGAATATGTTTTATTGTCTGTTGTATCGCCTGCGGTGTGGGAACGAGATGGATTTTGGAAATTTCGAATTGTGGGACAAGGATGAGGATATGTTGTTTCGTGATTTTATTTGAGGTTGTCGAATCTGAAATACGGTGTTGGGGAGATTTAACTCACGTGAGGACTTGGGATGGTTGTTTTCTGCGCATTCTTCAGTTAGATGGTGGTTTTTCGAAAGTCGAGGAGTTTTAATACTTACCTGATTGAGGGATTTGAATTTCGAAAAAGTTATACAGTGGGATTATTGTCGTTTAGCTTCAGAGCTTATTTGGAGGATTTTGTGAAATCTTACTGTGTACCTGAAAGGGGATTTACCATATTGAGAGGTGAGATTAACCATTTCTTCAATTCTGCCTCGTGCAACTTGTGCTTTCTATTTTAGAACTAGGATCAATATTCTGCTGGAACTCTGTTTCGGTGAAGCATTCTCATTTATAATCATTGAGGAAACCGTACCTAATTTGGTACTGAGAGAACCCTCTGAAAGAGGTAGGTATTTCTGACTGGCGAGTTCGCCATTTTGATTTCTTTGAATTTGTGTCCATAGGGTCCTTGTTCTGAGACATTTCAGTGGTTTCGCTGGAATATCTGCAACATCAATTGTCGATTTATAAGTCACCGGGTCGAATCAGCCCCAGGAAAATCAGTACTGCTGCCATCAGTTACCTTTTGGTGATTTCAACATCGTGGAGGTTCTAAATCGTCACTACCTTTCCCCTTTGGATCGAGGAACTTCATTAAAGGTCGTATCATCAATTTCTGGAATTGGTCAGCGCTAATGTCGAGCTGTATTTATTAAGTTTGAGTCAGATAATATTTGCATTATTATTTAGTATCATCAATAATAGGTTAACGTATGAGACCTATTTAAGCTATTTTGATAGGAACCTCATAAGGTCTCTGTGCCTGATTTCGCACATAATTTGCTATTGTTGTATGATCTATTTATGTATACAGTGTGAGCCATATATAGCGCTATATAAGGACCTCGAGGTAATTACTCCCCCTTTAGACTTATTATTAGAGATCATTTATCTAGATTTATTTAGTGATTTTTCGGAAACTAGAGCAAGTGTGCTGGATGTGAATATTAAATCACTTGGCGCCCCCTTAATATATCGTTTTTGTATAACCCACTCCCATCTTCAACTGAGCTTTGGGACCATCCAGCATATAAGCGAGATTTTGAGTCCTAAGTGCTTATAAAGAATAATATATCGTGGCAAAAATGGCGCCCAACGTGTAATTTCGGTGTAATTTCTGATAAATTTCAGGTCGATATTTTTTTGGTAGGCTGTTTTGTTACCGGTGACTTGAAATTCTGTTCTTTTTTTTATAGTCGATATAGATTGTGGGAGACTTCTGTCTGCTTACGCGAATATTCGTTTTTTCTTGTGTTTTTTGATATATCCTGAGTATCTGTTTCATTCAGATAGGGATTTTCTTCTTTGAATTTTCGTTGATATTGTATATTTAATCATGGAATCAAAACTTGATATAAACAGGTTGGAAAAAGATGAATTGGCGTACGAATTATCTTTTCGGGGCGTGACGGATCCAAAGACTGTTGAATCCATGAGAAAGACTTTGAGGAATATTATTAGATTCGAGAAATCGGGTTCGAAGTTTACTTATCCAACTTACCCATACACATTCGCAGATGATTTGAAGTATGTAAATGATAAGGTTGCCGAAGTCAAAGTTTTAGTTGCCGATTTCTCAAATAATGAGGAGAGCAATATATTCAAAAAAATTTCGACGAAGATTGTGCATTGTATAGGAAGGGCAAATAAAAGCAAACCAGTCCAACCTGAGGATATTGCTACTAAAGCAAATTTGTTGGCTTCTTTGATAAACTTACAAGCGGAGCTGAATAGTAGGGCTAGGAGATTTGAGAGACGTAGGGTTTCAGAGGCTAACCCCTCAAATATTTCGATGATGTTGGCGTCGAATCTGTCATTGGGATCTTCTTCTTCTGAGACGGAATCAGATGACGACAAGGTTCTTGATAGAAGCTTGCCTGTCTCGGATAGGTCAGCGAATGATGTGTCACAAGGTGGTAGTAAGTCAGTTCCGGTTTATAAATGGAATCTGAAGTTCAGTGGAAAAAAATCGGGTATGTCCTTAAGCACCTTTTTAGAAACTGTAGAAGAGTACTGTTGTTCTCGAAATGTATCAAAGTCTGATTTAATGGTTTCTGCGGCAGATTTGTTCTCTGATGATGCATATCAATATTATTGTTCCATCCGTAAAGATATTCATACCTGGGAGAAATTGGTGAGTGCGCTGAGGAGTCAATTCCAATCGCCTTACTATGATGAAGAACTGTTTGATCAAATCAAACGTCGAACGCAAGGCGTAGATGAGTCGGTTGGTATCTATATAGCAAAAATTTCTAATATGTTCAATAAATTATCGCGTCCGATTGCCGAGAATGTGAAGGTCCGTCTTCTTGTGAATAATTTGCTTCCATTCTTCCAAAATCAATTGGGGTTGGTTGATATCAGTTCTGTTGCGGAACTAGTTAATTTGTGTACTGTATATAACTTTATATAATGTACTGTATATAACTTTTTCGAAATTCAAATCCCTCAATCAGGTAAGTATTAAAACTCCTCGACTTTCGAAAAACCACCATCTAACTGAAGAATGCGCAGAAAACAACCATCCCAAGTCCTCACGTGAGTTAAATCTCCCCAACACCGTATTTCAGATTCGACAACCTCAAATAAAATCACGAAACAACATATCCTCATCCTTGTCCCACAATTCGAAATTTCCAAAATCCATCTCGTTCCCACACCGCAGGCGATACAACAGACAATAAAACATATTCCCCCAATCCCGTCGTATAACAGTGGCGTGACCACGATCAGGGATCGGAAAACTAGCGTTCGCCAATTCCGGACATAACAACTCTCCCCTTACTTGAAAAGAGAAAAAAAAACGATAAAAAAAAAGACACTGGCATCCTATTCATCCGGAGGGTGCGCCTTCAAATCCTTCGCATGCCATACTCCACAATTCTTGCCAGAATCATCCCGTAGCTCATAAATCCACGGAGATACTATCTTGTGAATAACGAATGGTCCCACAAACTTATTGGCTAATTTAGACGTGAAATTCTTTGTTGCATCCGACAAAACATAATTCCTTTTCCACACTTTCTGGTTCAAAGATAATGTGTCGGGACGTCGCCGTAAATCATAATAGCGTTTACTCTTTTCATGCGCTAACTTCAAACGCTTCTGTACGTCACAAAACAAGCTCTTTAATGTAGCTGCCCGTTTTTCAAAATCGGTCTTCCTCTCGATTTCAATGTTTTTCACAACGAGGTTCATATCCTGTGACTGGAAAAAATTAATTTCTCTTCCGAACATTAAGAAATTTGGAGAATATCCGGTAGCCTCATGTTTAGCAGACCTCAAAGCGGCGCCTGTAGATGGCAAATATTTATCCCAATTTTTCTGATTATCCGCTACATATGCCGTAAGAATTGACTTAGTGACCCTATTCACTCTTTCCGTAGGATTCGTTTGTGGATGATAATTAGCATTATAGACCACCTTGATATTGTATTTCTCAGCAAAACTCGAAAACACTTTTCCTTTCAGCTGTTTCCCATTATCACATAATATAATTGAGGGAGGACCAAACAACAAAATAACATCATCCTCAAGATGCCTAACGACCAGATCAGCAGTAGCTTTGCGCAACGGAAATAAAAGCGTGAACTTACTGAAACTATCATTTACCGATAGGATATATTGGAATCCTTTTGATGAGCGAGGCAAAGGACCTATCAGATCCAGACTTAAAAGCTGCCAAGGTTCTTTTATGGTGGGTGTTTTACTCAGCATTAGTCCAGCCGGACTTTTCTGTTCTGGCTTAATTTTGAGGCAAACCTCGCATCTCCGAACATATCGTGCCACATCCGACCTCATTTTTGGCCAATAATAAAAAGTTGACAATCTTGCGATTGTTTTTCGAACACCGCAGTGCCCTGCCAAAGGATGATCATGACATCTCGACATCATATCCGCTCGCTCCTCCTTAGGAATTACCTTTTTCCACGATTCCTCCTCAGATAAATCCGGAACTTTCAGTTTAGCATGCTTAAACAGCTTACCATGCTCCACTCTCCAACCTGGGAACTTATGAGGTTTACTCTGCACACTTTTTAGCATCTTTAGATACCAATGATCCCTAAGAGGCTCTTCGGAATCCTGTGATACTTGTACCACTTCATCAATAACCGGTACACTGCGCGAAAGGACGTCAGGAACGACATTATCCTTGCCTTTTCGATGTTCAACATCAAATGAAAATTGCTGCAACCTAACTGCCCAACGAGCGATACGACCGACGGGATCTTTTATAGTGTTAATCCATTTGAGACTGTAATGGTCAGTGACCACAGTGAAATGAGTGCCCTCCAAATAGGGTCTCAACTTCTCTATCGCATACAAAACAGCCAAACACTCCTTTTCAGTTGTACTATATTTTCGCTCTTGTTTGCTCAAAGACCTACTCAAATAGCAAACAATTCTCTCTCCCATTTCGGGATGTACCTGATATAACACTGCGCCCAATCCGAAATCAGAAGCATCAGTTTGCACAAAGAACGGGAGATCAAAATCTGGACACGCAAGCACAGGAGACGACACGAGATATTCCTTTATTCTATTGAAAGACCTTTCACAATTTTCGTCCCAAGAAAATACTTTACTCTTCTTTAACAATGAAGATATAGGGGCAACGATAGTTGAGAAGTCCGGTATAAAACGCCTATACCAAGATGCCAAACCCAAAAATCTTCGGACTTCCGAAACGTTACGAGGTGCCGGTATAGAAAGAACTGCCTCTACTTTCTGCGAATCTACATGTAACCCATTCTTGTCAACTACATAGCCCAGAAAACGAAGTTCAGGCCTACAAAACTGGCATTTCTCTTTGCTTAAAGATAATCCTGCCTTTTTCAGGCGACTAAAAACCTCCTCAAGGATCTCCAGATGCCTCTCAAAAGTCTGCGTTACTATAATAATGTCGTCTACATAAACGAGGACATAAGGTTCCAATTCAGGTCCCAAAACTGAGTCGATGAAACGCTGAAAAGTTGCCGTCGAATTCGACAACCCCATAGGAAGTCTCTTAAAATGGAAAAGACCTCTATTCGGAACTGAAAATGCTGTATATTGTTGGGAATCTGGGGCCAAAGGAATTTGAAAGTAAGCTGACTTTACATCTAACGAAGACAAATAGCGGGCATCTCTCAACTTATCAAGTACCGAAGAGACAAACGGCAAAGGATAAGCATCCTTGACCGTGACTTTATTTAATTTTCGAAAGTCAACACATACGCGATATGACCCATCCTTTTTTTTCACCAGTAAAATGGGTGAGGACCATGGACTATTCGATGGTTCTACCACACCTTCCTTCAACAATTTGTCAAGTTCCCTATCTAAATGACCCTGCATTATTGGATTCACCGGAAAGCACCGCTGCTTTATGGCTGGCGAGTCCGTTACTATCTTATGCTCTACCAGATGAGTACAACCCAAACCGTCTCCCATTTCATCGAATGACTTCTTTACTAAATTATCCAACCTCAGACATTGATCAGAGGTTAGTTCGGACTGAGGTTTCAATGCAGACACGGAACTTAACTCGCAAGGAGCTTCTGACGAAAATCGCCAATTTCCCCCTCGCAGATCAGGTACAATACCCATATCTCTCCAAAAATCAGCGCCCAATATGAGAGCATGCGGTAATGAAGGCATAACTAAAACCTTTATGATACTTAATTTACCCTCTACACTAAAAGGAACGTAAACAGATCCTTTAGACACATGCTTTGTGCCATCGGCCACCACACACGAAACTGGTGGTTCCGTACTCCAAGTTAGCTTTAATTGCTCTACTAACCGTGCTCCTGCTCTACCCATAATAGTACGATTTGCTCCAGAATCCAAAAGACCGACGATCTCTCTATCAAATATTTTTACCGTCAAGTATGGCCTCTCATCACCCTGCGTACTAGCTAGAAGAAAGTCCAAAATAACTCGTTGATTGGACAACAGTTGTGAAAACGGCGGAGAAAAATTATCACAGACCGACTTATCGATGAAGGTTGAGGAAACTAGGCGGTCATTTAATTCCCTCGGTGGTAGTTTTCCGGACTTCGGTTGCAAAAATCGCAAGTTTTAGTGGTAAATCCCTGTTTTCCACACTTATAACAGAAACGGTTGACTTGTGGTGTTGGGCAATTTGAACGCATATGTCCAGCCAATCGACAATTCCAACATACCGCAGACTGTCTAGAGGACCCCGATGCACCTCCATTCACCTTCCCGGAGCAATCTGTCCCATCAGACACACCACTCGCATTAACGTATGCCAACTCAGGCTCTACCCATCTTCTAGAACGTGTAGGCGGTGCAAATTTATCAATAGATTC